>JAOQMR010000001.1:14487978-14510111 GCA_027563865.1 Erythroxylum pelleterianum
AGCTTATGAGGGTAGAGAGCCCAAAGTCTTTATAAATCCCATATCAATTTTGTATTTAACCAATATGGGATTCAAGTTCCATACCTTGCAATTAGATCAGACCGTAACAGTGTGTTGTGGCATGTACGTACTGTTCCATATGGTTCTTTTAAAAGATTAATTATGTTGAATTATCAAGCCATAAACACCTAATTCTGTGGACTTTTCCAGTGAAAATTTGCTGTATAGATATCTTATAAATTGCGGTGTTAAGTAGTTAATAGAATTAATATTTTCGTAGAGAAATTATGGAAGGTGTCAACGTCTAAATACATACGTACAGATGACTTTGATACTCAATTTCCAGATTTATCACTTGCATTCTACATCAGGAAAGATCACGATTACATTTTAGATTTCCTTACTCAACTTGAAAATAACCTTTTCACTGTGCCATCGGAGAGCTGTTTAGATGATAAAATACAGCCTTTAATTAATTAATTAAGTTTACTAAATGTTTTCTTTCTCCGAACTTTTTATACTTGAGTTCTTTCTATGAATGAAATCATTATGTGCAGCCAGTAAAAATTGTGGATCCCCATTTAGTTTCGACATTTTTTATGGATACAAGAGGGTATATTTAGATGCCACAACAGTACTCTTTCACACAAGTGCTTTTGCTCATGTACTAAACTGTACTCTAATTGCTGAAAAATAAGGAAAAATAGAAGAGGAGTACCAAAACATACCAAAGTATTATGGATTTGCAGTAGAACTTGTAGCTTTTAAGTTTGATGGAACAGAAAAGACATGTTCTTGATTGGAGCTAAGCAAGGAAGATCTGTTAAAATGCAGCAATTGAGTTAGATGGGTTTACAGCAGATTTGTAGCTTAACTCTATCATGATAAAGAAGGCGGGCAATCGGAGTTGTGTGCAGAAGAGAGTCGATTGGAAGGAGAAGGAGAATAGATGGACGAAGAGTTGGTTTTTTTTTTCTCTAATGTATTAAATTATAAAATAGTTCTATAAATAAATTAAACAGCGTAATCTCACTTCAGTAATATTAATGAAAAAATTTAGCGTTTGATTATTTTCATAACAAATTAAGAGTTGGAGTATTTTAATGTCACTTTTTATTACTTGAGCTAATATTACAAAATTAATTAATATTTGTAATTGGTTGGGTTGGCCATACAAGGCCCAATCCCAGCCCCAGGCATCGACAGCCCAGCTGTAGGTGATAATCTCTCATGCAAACATAAAGATCTACGTAAAGACCTAAACCTAACAGCTATTCCATATATAAGGTACTATTTGGCCATGATACAGGTACGACATTACAACCCTAATTTTCTCTGTTTTTAGCGACCGAAACCCTTTCAAAAAGATTAACTTGAGCGTCGGAGGAGCCTGCCAGCAATCAATCCCCGGCGTGTCTTATTTGTTTTGCAGGTGTTCTTTAGCTGAAGTCAGTCAGGATCATGGATCCAAGCAGCAACGTCCAGCCCCATCAAATTCAGACAGAACCAGTAATAATTTTTTTACAACTAATCCTATTTTTAATTACGTAAATTTTTATCATTTTATTTTTACACAATTTATTAGCATGAAACTTTTTCAGATTGACTATGGCTCGTTTCTACCATCTTAGGATGAAGCTTCGTAATAAGGACATGGAAATCTTACAAAGCAATGTTTGAAAATCTTTCTCAACGATGAAGGCAAGAAGGTAAAACATAGTTGAAAGCCACACTTTAAACATTCATAATTGTACTGCTTGTTTCGTGACCAACTTGGAGATTTTAATTGACTGATGACACCAGAAATCGGAGCATATTGACACTAAAGGTATATGATATTTTTACATTTTATTATGAAACGTTTGAACGCAGACTTTAAGGTCAACACATTAATCAAAAATTGCTGTGTAGGAAACAAAACTAAACTCTTTTAAATTCGTTGTCGAACGGTTGAACCACTAAGCATATGATAATATAATTAAAAAGATGGAGGATTTCCTTTTACCGCAATCTCCCAAAACTAGTTAATTAGTTGATTTGCGTGCTTATGAAGTCACTGGAAAAATCTCATCCACGTCTCTAACCATTTAAGTAGAGATTATCATGTACAAATAATGATGTGAAACATGTGTTCCTAATTTTGACAGTAAAGTAGGGTCTAAGTAAGCTCCATTTCTGAAACACTTGATATGTTTTTGACTCCATCTTCATGCCATGGGAATCATGTCTGACTTAGGTTATTGTTTACTTAAATTTTGAACATAGTTTAAAATGATGTTGACGATGATGATGGCGAATTTTAGAATATACATTCTTATTTTGGTATTTGTCTATTTGGGCATTTACTTTTCTGTGGTAATTGATAATTCAGCTTTTTTCCTAAAGTGGGAAATTAAAGTAATATTTTATTGAAAAATGTTAGTGAATATACAAAACTAATTAAGTTGGTCTCATATAATAGTTTAAATTATTGTGGTGAAATGGTCACTTAATATAATATCAGAGCTTTCACGATTAAGTGGTCGTGAGTTCAAATCCTACCTCTGCAAGGTAGAATAAACCTGTGCAAGTTTTAAGCTCAAAGAGCTTTGTATGAGTGAAATTATAAAATTAATTAAGTTGACCTCTTACAACAACTTAAACTATTGTGATAAGACGATCATTTAAGATAAAAGGATCAATGGATCGATGGTCATAGGATTACCTATGGACACAGACACAGTCACACAAGTGAGAATTGTCGAAGGTGCTACAAACTGGGTTGGAGTATGCATTTCATACGCTCCATAGAAGTCAGCCACTGCGATACCCATATTTAATTTCACTTATATATGTATATAAATATTATTTTTAGAATTAATTATTAGTGACAGTGTAATTAGATTTAAATTATTAATAATTATTAAATAGTAAATAAAATAAGAATAAATTAATTTAATAAGTGATTTTATTTTAATACAATATTTCTTAATTAAATATAAAAAAATTAACTATAAATAAATGAACTATTTATTTATTTTTAATCAATTATTATATATTATATATTTTAAATGTTGCAATAAATATTTTTACTTAAAATTAAAAGTTTTGATATTAAAAATTTTATTTTATAAATAACTATTTTAAAATTTAAAATTTATGTACTTTAATATATTTTAAATTTAGAATATACTTGTTAGGTAATTATTAAATTTAAAAATATTTTTTATTTAAAATTAATTTTATATATTAAGATTTCCAACTAAAAATAAATTAAAATTGTTGTGGAGACTAATATTGTATATCTATATTTCTATATCAAAGCAGAATCTCATTTTTCGTCCATACACACCTACGACAAGTTGAAATCTAATAGATGATGAAACACTTTTATCTCCTTAACATAAGACCAGAACTATATATATATATATATATATCTTATACCTTTGTTTTTTGTTTATTAAAAATATTTTACTTTATATATGGTGAAAAGAAGGTCAAATATTCTGTTGAAGCAAAAAAATACATGAAATGAGTTTTAACTTTGTCTCAATTGATTTTATAAATGGGTTCAAGTTTAACAATTTTGATAGAAAATCGCTTAATTTTAAGTCTGACTACAATTATAAAGTAAAGATGAATATTAATCTAATAAAGTATTTATAAATATAAATGATTTAATAATAAATGTGTACATAGTTAATAATTGGACTTTTAAATGAAATATTGTTGATGAATGAGAATGAGTATATATTATTATATATCGTCGTCATCATTATTAATACCTAATTGAAGCTCCGCTCAGATACAAGATTTGAAAAGATCTGATAGTACGCAATCTTACACATACTTAATAGAAAAGCTAGTAAATATTATTGTATATAAGTATGATTTATTTATTGGGCAAGTATAAAAATTGACTTTAGAGTTATTTGTTTGTTATACTATAAAGTTTTGAACAAGTCTTTATTAAGATGTAATGAGGTGTTGGTTTATTTTCAACGGTAAAAACAAATACAACTCCATGTCTGCTTTGGTTGGTTGAGGTATAACTTTTATGATTTTCATATATGTAAATCTTTAAATCCTAATGAATATTTATCTTTACTTTAATGGATTTGGGAAAGGTTAAATAAGTAAGAAATGAAAAAAGAGTACTTAATTTTATATTATCATTATAGAGATAATATTTTGATATCCAACTTTGAAAAAATAGTAGATACCCTCAAAGATAAAGAAAATGAAAATCATTTCGCAGCCTGTGTAGCAAGAGTGTCACACGACTATGTACTAACATTAAAATAACATTAATATAAAATTTAATATATATTTTTATATTATATATCTTTTTAACAATTTAATGTAATTAAATATAATTAATTAATTAAAATAACATTAAAATATAATTAATTAATTAAAATAATATCAATTAATTATAATACAATTAATTAAAAAATATTACAATATAATTAATTAATTAAATACATTAATATAAAATTTAACAAAATTTTATTTTTAATATTTTTAACAAATTAACCATTATTAATAATACAGATAATCATTTATTTGTTTTAATTAATTATCATAATTATAATAAAATATTCATTTTTATTTTTTATTATATTCATTTTTATTATTATTATCGCTATTCAATTTAAATTAAATGCTTAATGTATACTTCAACAATGTCTGAATGCAACCTGACTCGTCAATTGAGAAGCTTCCAGGAACTGTCTGAAATCAGAAACTGACGTGGACTGTCGCTTTATACTTGTAATCTTGTATGGCTAATGACAACCACACGGCAGGACGTCCCTAACTAAATTTATTTTTTAAAGCAGGATCAGATGAATTTCACAGAACTGACTTTGACTTCAATTAAATTAATAAGTGATCTCTTATTAAAAAAATAATGCATAAGCAAGTCAAAATTGTGCTAATTCTGCATACGAGTAACCAAACAAAACGATTACTGTAGTCTAAAAGGTCGATATTTAACAGAATGGTTAGCAATTGTTTTTTTTCCCCCTCTCTGTCATGATCTTTTTGCTTCTTTTATTAGAGTTATTAAATTACTATATCGACTAGGAAAAATGATCAGAATGATTTACATACAAAAATTACCATATCCAACTTAATCCCATGTTTTGAGTCATTAATTCGGTTAACAGCGAAAATTTTAAAATAACTAATTTTTGATTTAATTTTTAATTTTTCGGTTCAATTTAGTTTAATAATCTTTGTTGTTAAAAACCAATCAATTTATTAATTAATCGATTATTATTCTTAAACTAATAACTTTTTATAAACTAATATAAACCAATGAATTTTTATTTAACAATCCTTTTTCAATTACACTTTAAAATTTTTAATGAGGCACTTACTCGCCTTAAGCAAACGACCACTGTTGGAGTCTATCGAGAGCAATTTGAGCGGCTATCACATCGAATTGAAGGGTTGCCTGACAAATTCTTGCGGGGTTGTTTTGTTGTCGGACTCAAGGATGAAGTTCTATTGGACGTCAAGATGCTGAAGGCTATCACGTTGCCTGAAGCTATCAGTGTAGCACATCTTGTAGAGGAAAGGAACGGACTACAGAAACGACCTTTCACTGCGTCACGCACTGTGGCACTTGGAACCACAAACCCCAACCTACCATCATCCAATCCTGGTGTGTTAGGACCAGCTCCAATAACTAAAGCAGGAATCCCTAATTTCAAGAAACTCTCCCCAGAAGAAGCACGAGAAAGAAGAGAGAAAGGATTATGCTTTTACTGCGACGAAAAGTTTATCCATCCTCAGCTTTTCATGATAGAAGATGCTATGAGAGAAGAAGAGCTTCTGGAACAAGGAAACGAATTGGAAGATCATGGAAATGAATCTTTGCTACCTCACATATCCTTCCATGCTATCACTGGTACACAGCACCCCCAAACTTTTCGAGTTAAAGGGAAGCTAAAAAATAAAGAGGTTGTAGTGTTGATCAACGGAGGCAGCACCCACAACTTCATCGAGCAAAAATTGGTCACCCAGTTTGGACTCCCTGTTGATACCAACACGCGATTCGACGTGATAGTTGCGAACCAGGAAAGAATTGAGTGTGCAAGAGTTTGTCGTGGTTTACGCGTCAATATCCAAGGTTGCCTCATTGAAGCCGATTATTATATCTTGCCCATAACAGCTTGTTAAATTGTTTTAGGGGTCTAGTGGTTGGAAACTCTAAGGTCCATTACCCCAGACTATTGTAAGTTGATTATGTCTTTTATTCTGAATGGGGTCCATCATATTTTTAACGGCTTGCATTACAAAGAGATAGAGTCTTTATCCGATAAGGAAACTGCCCAGCTGAATTCTAGTAACCTAGTGGGAACCAGAGTTTTTATTCAACTCATTCCCTCATAATTTCACGCCACAAAAATTTCAACCTCTCATCCTCCCGACCTCAATAAAATCCTTGAAGGCCATTCCCACCTTTTTCAAGCTCCCACCCAACTTCCTCCTAAAAGAGCGAAGGACCACCAAATCCTCCTCATCCCAAATTCGCAACCGGTCAATGTATGACCATATTGATATCCTTATTACCAAAAAACTGAAATTGAGAGACAGGTTCAAGAACTGCTTGCGTCCAGTTTGATCCGTCCCAGTACCAGCCCATTCTCATCCCTGGTGTTACTAGTTAAAAAGGCCAACAGAGATTGGAGATTTTTTATCGACTACCAAGCGCTTAATTCCATCACCATCAAAGACTGATTTCCAATTCC
Source organism: Erythroxylum pelleterianum (assembly GCA_027563865.1). Classification (NCBI taxonomy): domain Eukaryota; kingdom Viridiplantae; phylum Streptophyta; class Magnoliopsida; order Malpighiales; family Erythroxylaceae; genus Erythroxylum; species Erythroxylum pelleterianum. Next base: position 14,494,719 of record JAOQMR010000001.1, read on the forward strand.
AGTGAATGACGAACGCCTAGACAAGCTTTGTTTTGGTTTTCTTTAATGACATTTTAATTTATTCAAAAACTCGGGAAGAACATTTACAACATATTCAGTTGGTTCTAGTGGTGTTAAACCAACACCAATTGTACGCAAAAAGATAAAAGTGTGTTTTTGGTGTGCAAAAAATTGAATATTTAGGTCATGTTATATCGGAGATGGAGTTGAACCGGACTCAAAGAAAATTATAGCGGTTAAAGAATAGCCAACTCTAACGATCGTCCGCCAGGTCCGAGGGTTCTTAGGCTTAGCGGGTTACTACTACAAGTTTGTGAAAAAATTTGGTTCCATTGTTGCTCCCCTCAATGAGATGTTAGGGAAGGAAGGATTTGAGTGGACGGAAGAAGCAGCTGCTTCTTTTGAACAGTTAAAGGAGGCATTAACTAATACCCCGATCTTGCGACTTCCTGATTTTTCTCAACCATTCATCATAGAGAGTGACGCTTGTGGCAATGGAATTGGCGAGGTTTTGATGCGAGACAGGAGGCCTATTGCCTATTTCAGTGAAATCTTGAAAGGTGTCGCCCTCAAATTGTCAACCTACGAGAAGGAGATGTTGGCAATCATTAAGTACATTCGTAAATGGCGTCTTTATCTGTTAGGGAGCCTCCTTATCTGTTAGGGAGTTCATTCATTGTTCGAATTGATCAAAGGAGCTTTAAATATTTATTAGAGCAACAGATCACCACTCCCTCACAAGCTCGTTGGTTGCCTAAATTGATGGGATATGATTACCGCATTGAGTATAAGAAGGGAGCAGAAAACCAGGCAGTCGATACTTTATCTCGACGGATGGAGGTCGCGTCCATTGCCGTCTCTCATCCTGAGGTCGACTGGCGGTGTCAATTGCAACGTAAATGTGAACAAGACAAATTTTATGAGACTTTGAGAACCAATCCACAAGCCTTCCAACGTGATGGGGTATGGTTTCTTGATGAAAAGTGAATCTTAAATCCTCTTTCTTCAATAATTCCTCTCATTCTCTCTGAACTACACAAGACCCCAACAGGAGGCCATTTTAGGTCCTTCAAAACTCTTTCTCAGGTATGTTCTGATTTTACTTGGGTGGGTATGTGGAAAACTTTACAAGATTACATCCGGAGTTGTGATGTTTGCCAACGTTGTAAGACTGACAACATGGCACCTGCTGGGCTTCTTCAACCCCTACCCATTCCTGATAGAATAAGGAGTGATGTCACTATGAATTTTATAAAGGGATTGTCGAATTTAGGAGGAGCTCAACTCATCATGGTGGTAGTGGACCGACTATCTAAATATGCTCACTCCATTTTCTTGGCTCACCCATTCACTTCTATGATCGTTGCCAAAGCTTTTGTGGCAAACATCATCAAGTTGCATGGCGTTCCATCTAGCATTGTAAGTGACCGTGACCTAATTTTTATGAGCAATTTTTGGAAAGTTTTGTTTCATTTATAGGGTACCCAACTCAATATGAGTTCAATTTACCATCCCCAAACGGATGGTCAGACCGAAGTGGTCAACCGTACTCTAGAACAGTACCTCCGGTGTTTTACTTCTGAGCAACTAAAGAGATGGAGGGAGTGGCTACCGTGGGTCAAACATAGTTACAATACATCGTACCATTCTTCTACCAGCACCATACCATTTGAAGCTGTCTATGGCATACCACCTCCAACTCTGATCTGTTACATACCCGAAATGTCTAAGGTTGCTGTGGTGGACACTTACTTGCGAGATAAAGATGCAATCCTCAAGGACCTGCGTTTTGCTCTCCTGTAGGCACAAAACTGCATGAAAAGTTTGGCAGATCAACATCGTCGTGATGCGGAGTTCGAAGTGGGCGATCTCGTCTACCTCAAATTGCAACCTTATAGGCAGACCTCTGTTGCATTTCGAGCCTCCCTTAAGCTTTCTCCAAGGTGTTTCGGTCCTTACACAGTGATTGAGAGAATAGGAGTTGTTGCTTATCGACTCGAGTTACCTCTAGGATCGCACATACACAATGTCTTTCATGTTAGTCAACTTAAAAGGTGTCTAGGAGCAACTTCAGTGACGTCTTCTGCTCTTCCTCCAACCTTTGAAGATGAGAAAGTGCTTCCCCAGCCAGAGAAGGTGTTGCAGTAACGCACAATCTAAAAAGGACGTTATAGACCCAAACTTGAAGTATTGGTTAAATGGCAAGGGGCGCCTGAAGAAGACGCAACCTGGGAAGATGAGGGATGGCTTGCGAGGAGTTGTCCTTGTTTCTCCCTTGGGGACAAGGGAATTAAAGGAGGGGAGGATTGATATGTCGTTTCCATGCATGGGCATGCACACTTGAGTGGAACTTGCTAGTTTCGGTAGTGCGTTTTGGCTTAAAGACAGGTTCTCACGTGAAGAGCAAGGAATATCTTATCTGTTAGAGTTTTGTTGTTTTTGTTTCCATAGGAATAGGTCAAATAAGAGTTTGTTTGTAACCAATATTTTATGATAAGATGATTTCGACGAAAAGCTTCTCGGTGGGCTAGAAAGTGTCACTATATCACTCTAATCTCAAATTATTTCTAGTTAAGTTGCGTTCCTATTAGGTTTATACATTTGTTATTACTCAAGTCTTTTCTTTTGGTGTAGTAGAGATACGAAGTCTGAAAATCGACAAAACATTCAGAGTAAATAGTCATCGCTTGAAGTCGTATTATAAAGGCTTCCAAATGGAGGATTTGGAATTGTTGATGATAGAAGACTTGACTAATGTCACTTGATGAAAGCAACAGGGAGTCGAGCCAACGATAATAAACAAAGGAATTGCTTGGGAAGCAACCCAAAAGAAGTCAATTTCTGTTTATTTACATTTTTGCATTTGCTATTTTTATGAAATGCTCTATTTCTTGCATTTGATATTGCATTGGGGACAATGTAAGTTTTAAGTGTGGGGGTAGAGATCTTAGTTTTTATGCATGTTTTGAGCTTAATTGTAGCTTATGTGATTTCTTAGGGAATTTTCAAAATCAAACAAACAAAATAAAGAATTTTCTTGTCTCCTATTGCTTTTAAAATTATATAGTCATAATTAGAGTATGAATTGAAAGAAAAAATCAACGGCAACTTTAGCATGTACTTTTGCTCTTATGATTGATTAATGTGCATTATCCTTAAAAGAGCAGTGATTAGTATTTGACAAAAACCAGTGAGATTTTAAGCTGTATTAGACTGACACATTAATATCAGTATCACTGTCTTTTGTTATATGTCACCTTTATGACATGTATATCCTGACTTTACTTTGATTTTTTATTCAAGACCACATTTTTATCACATGCACTTTCATGAAAATGATTAGGCATTCTTTGTTATTAATGAGCTATATTAAGTAGGGGGAATAACAAAATGATGCATACCCATTAGGAAATTTGACTGATTGGAGGAACTGACAAAATGATTGTTTCTCACTTTTTAATATGTTGTAACAAGCAGGGGGAATAAAGAAATGGCTCATCATCTCTTCTTTTCAATTGCAAGTCCTTTCTAATATTCATGTCTTCCAAGTCAAGTCTAGCCTTAATTGTGTCTTTGGCTTTCCCATCAATTCCCATGACAATCCCTAAAATAGACTCACAAATGTTTTTCTCAATATGCTTGACATCAAGATTGTGCCTCAATAATAATTCCTTCCATTATGGCAAGTTAAAAAATATGCTTTTTTTTTTGTCCAATTCAGTTCAACATCATTTCTCTTTCACTTTCTATTACTTGGGTGTTTGCCAGGTTTATGATAGCTGGTAAATAATATCATCACCGGACAACTGTATCGGAGCTTCACCCAATTATACTGCGCCATTAAACAGTTTACTTTTTCACCATCTATGCCCATGTTCAAATAATGACGATGACCCATATAATATATTTTACTTCGTATCCTCATTGAATATGTTTAATAGTCACACACAGGACAAGTCATATACCCTTTAGTGCTCCACCTAGACAAATTACTATAAGTTGGGAAATCATTTATAGTCCACAAAACAACAGTATGCATTATAAATGTTTCACCTTCATCAACATTAAAAGTTTATAATCCAAATTCCCATAGATCATTTAAGTCATCAATTAATGGTTGCATGTATACATCGATATCCTTACTAGGAGTAGTAGGTCCTGACATAAGCAAAGACAATATATAAAAGGCTCATTCATACACTTCCATGGAGGTAAATTGTATGAGACTAGAATCACCGGCCACATGCTATATGAAGTACTCATATTATCGAAAGGATTAAATCCATCTGAGGCCAATCCAAGTCAAACATTACGACAGTCTTGTGAAACCATGGAAACTTTATATCAATTTCTTTCCATGCCATTGAGTCTGCTGGATGATGTATAATGTTATCATCAATGCGTTTCTCTTTATGTCACCTCATATCTATGGTTGTTTTTATTGACATAAAAAGTCTTTGTAATTGTGGTTTAATAGGAAAGTATCGAAGGATTTTATTGGTACCTTTTTCCCTCTCCCATCATCCAACTGCCACCTTGATGTGCCACAAAGAGGACACTCCTGAAGATCTTTACTTTCCTTCCAGAAAGAACACAACATGAATTGAAATATATCCCAATCCAAGGTCCCTTAATAGTTTCTTTGCATCATAGTAATAGTTCAACAACTTATGTCAAATAGGTAATGCATCGTTCAGTAAGTCAATTAACATGTCAAAGAACTTGTTACTCCATTTATTATAAACCTTCAAATGTTACAACTTCATAACAAATGATAGTTGTGAGAAATTTGAACACCCCAGATATAATTGTTCTTGAACAACTTTCAATAACTTCCCAAAATTATCTTCTGTAATACTACCAATTATGTTAGGCATTCCTGTTTCATTCATAGTCTCCATATAATTTCGACAATCGTCTAACATCTCGTCAATCCCATCATCACCATCATCATTCACATCACAGTCATCTATATTATTATTATTATTGTCATCATAACATGTATCGCCATTTTTATTACAACTTGCTACCTTACATTTACCATGATAAAGCCATGGAATATAGAATTTATCTATGCCTCGGATTAGTAAGTGATTATATACCACATCTTGACTTTGGAAGTAGACATTTAAGCAATCGATGCATGGACAACGAATACTACATTCATCAACCATTTGATCTTTTACAAATTGCATGAAACTCTTAAATCCTTCTACGTATTCAGTTGACCAGTTTCGATGAGACATCCAACTCTTATAAATCTAGCTATACAATAAAAGAAGATAAATGAGTTATTACATGCATTTTTCGTTCAACATTACGTTAAAAAACCAATGCAATTAAGGTACGTGACATTGTTTACACCTGTGAATTGAGAAACGGAGTTCTCGCTGTCGCTCCTAAGCTCGTGAATTTTTTTACCGATAAGCCTCATTGGAGCTGCATCACCAGTTTCTAGCCTATATACCATCCTATGTCTGTACTATGTTGAGTTGTTTCTTGTTTGCTTTGTCTGTTTAACTTCTTCTATTACATAATGACATTGTAATTGGTTAAGTCTTTTGTATTAATTTTTGTTGTTTACACTGAAGCTATTATTTTAAATGTCATTGGCAAAAGAAAGAAATTAAAGTTCCAATTTTTTTCTTTTTAAAATTGTTGATGACATTAACTTTACCAGTTTCCTCTATATCATCTATTTTTCTTTCTAATTTGTCAATATATAAATTATATCATTTACATTAGTGTATAATGTAATTAAACATGTTATATTCATCATTTGATATGTTGGATGTTATTATGGTCCTAACTATTTAGTACAAAAATTAATTACATTGTATGAAGTTAACTACTAATTTTGTATTAATTTTTGTTGTTTATATTGAAGCTATTATTTTAAATGTCATTGCAAAAGAAAGAAATTAAGGTTCCAATTTTATCTTCTTAAATTGCATGGTGATTCAATTTCAAAATGCTTTTGTCGTTCACTATTTAGTCAAAGTAAAAGTTAATATTAATTAAGGTACTTGACGTATATTATATTTGTGCAACAAGAAACAGAATTTCTCTTTATCGCTCCTCGACTCGTGGAATCTTTTATCGATAACATCGTGTTGTTCATATGCATCAATTACGTAAAATATATATAACAAAATGAAATGACAACTGATATAAAACAATTAATTAATAAGCTAATTAATAAGATGATTACTACTAATTCACATTAACAATAATGGTTACTACTAATTTGCATTAACAATAGTTGCAACTATTTGTCCAAATGATATTGTAACTGGGTTGGACAAGTTACTTGGATTGACAGACAACCGCAAACCACTAAAAAGGAGGAACTTCAACGATCTAATCTCTTATAAATATGAGAGAATTATATATGTATACATTTTTGCTTATTAGAAAACTAACGAATGAATTTTCTATTCTAATTAAATGGTTATACAAAATTTTCTTCACGTAATCACAAAATAAAACATAATAATAATATAAACAACAAGAAAAAGAGACATAAGACATATTTATAATGGTTCTTCTAAATAACCTTTCACATACAATTTTTCTCCAAGATCAACTTAAGAATTTACCATGTTCTTCCTGTAAAAGATTAATTTTTTTCCATATAACATATTCTAATTTATAGGTGAAAAAGACCCATTCATATAACATCTTCTTTATCATGAGACCAAAGGAAGACAATTCCCTTACAATTGTCTTCCTTTATCACTAGTGAACAAAATTCCTTTACACCTTTTATTGAATGTCAAGAAGAACCTTCACAATGTGTTTGTGAGCGATTCTTCCAAATGAATATATAGTACAACCATATACAACTCAAAATGTTCCTTACAATTATCCATACTAATAATTAGAGTCAATATGGTTATGAAATGTACATATGCACTTAAGTACACTTTCTAAACAACTTTCTAATATGTTAAATATTATTTTTCACAACTCAATTAAGGTTCCAGTTTATCTACAACCACTTCAAATAGTTGTTAGAACCGTAAATCAATCATTATAATGACTAGTTCTTAGGTATATTCAACTAGTCTTACTTGATTTCCAACAAAATACAACAAAACGCTTTTGTCGAATGTGTGGTAGACAGGGAGAATATACCTGAAGATGCCACACAAATTCTTCGATGTTGGCTCCAATCAAACAAAGGAAGACAAAATCTGCAAAAGAAAACCCTAGACACAATCACCAACTAACGCAAAAATTGAATATGAAACACAAAACACAATGTCAGGTTTCAAATTGGTTAACAAATAGCATAAACAACTGGACTCACCTTTGACTATGGGAAGTGGTAGGAAAACTTGAAGAGGTCAAAGAACAAGTAGAAGGTGAGAAGGCAGATGAAGAGTACAATATTTGAGATATAAAAGAAGGAGGACATAAGGCAAATGAAAAGACGAAGGTCGGTTGAGCTTCAATAGCAAAGTTTTGGTGAAAATGGGCGGGATGGAAAAGCTCCTACGTTTGTTAAAACAAATGTAGGCAAAACAACATCATCCCACCTATTTTTTTAACCTGTTCACCTTTTTGCGACAAACAAAACTAACGTCACTTATGGTAGACAATTCGCTATCAATTATACACAACATCGCCAAAACCCAAGCATTTTCTTTACATTCTTAATTTTCTTAATTGATTAACATATATGAGGTATTCCTATTACAAATAACAAAATGAAAATTTTGTCTTTTGCACTTATATATTCAATTGTTCTTGATTTGTTTCATTTTTGGGAATTACTAATCTTTAATTTTAATTTGGTAGATAAACACAATAAAATTGGAAAATTTTTAAAAATTTGTATCTTCTTTTTGTTATTAGTTGAATTAATAAGGAATGCAAACCACATTTCATTTTTACCAAATTTATCACTAATATGACAAAATATACCCTTTAGCCCTTAATCTACCATTAACCTTATTATTTGTATAAAAAGATACATTTAATTTAAATACCTGAGGGTTTTTGCGACGAAGTAAGTTTAGTCATATAAGACCATTTCCATGACGAACCACTACACTTAGTCGCAAATGGTAGACAATTTACTACCAAATTTTCACATTGTCACCCAAAATCGAAGCAATCTTTTTACTTTCTTAATTTTCTTAATTGATTAATATATATGAGGTATTCCTAATACATCGTACAAAACACAAAATTTATCTTCTCATTTATATATGCAATTTTTCTTCATTTGCTTAATTTTTGGGAATGACTAATCTTTAATTTTAATTTGGTAGATAAACAAAATTAAATTGGAAAATTTACATAGGTTAATATCTTATTTTTGTAATTAGTTGAATTAATTTGAAATGCAAACCACATTTCATTATTACCAAATGAATCAATGTTTAGTGAACATGACAACATCAGTCTTGTCCCCTTCATCTATCATTAACGTTATTATTTGTATAAAAAGAAACATTTAATTTAAATACCCAACGATTTTTGCGATAAAGGGGTGTGAGTCGTAGAATATCAGTTTCCGCGACTAGCTTCTACATTTAATCGCAAATGGTTGACAATTTGCTACCAAATATCCACATCATTGGCAAAACCCAAGCAAATTCTTTACTTTCTAAATAATTAACAAATTAACATCTAAATAAATAATCTAAATTGCTTTCTTAATTATTTAAGTGTTTTATTTAATTTGGATAACGGTTTCTTTTAATATCAGAAAATAGATTATTATGTAACAAAATAGTAATTTGTAATGATGTGTTAGAAATAGTTTTCTAATTATATTACAATGTCTTGTTAAATTTTAAAACTTTAGTTTTTCTAAATTATAATAATTAAAATGTATAAGTTTATGAAAATTGTAAGTCAATTATAATTTATTTGAAGGGTCAATAAATTAATTTGGAAATAGTTTTCAATTGAATAATTTAATTTTTAATTCAAATTATGTTTTATTTGGAATAGGAAAATAAATTTATACAAAATTATTTATGAGTTCGCGGGCTTTGGCAACGAACCATGTATTATTCGTTACATCTGACGTTTGTTGACCAAATACAATAAATCGTAGAAAATTAATTGATAGTACTTCCAAACAACTATAGTAAATAAGAAACGACATCGATTACCTAAACAAAAAAAATGACGTTGTTTTGTATTGGGTTTTCAATTACAAGCACAATAAAAGGCTACTCCATTCTTGTTCAAGCCGTCAATATTTCTCAAAATTCTTGATCCTACAAACCACTGTCTCCTCTCTTCTGTTAGGGTTCTGTATTGTGGTCATCACCGTCGAAGAACCATCATTAACTGAATCGGTATTGTTCTTTTGTTCTATTTTCATTAATGATGTTGTGCTAAGTTTAATTTATACCTTTAGGTGTTTGAAAAACCAAAGGGGGTTAATTATTTCGCAAACTTTCTGCAAATTTCCTTGACACCAATAAAATATAAAAACAAGCAAAATCGAAATAATAAAAACACAAGAAATTTGGTAACGCAGTTCGGCACACCTTGCCTACTTCTGCGGGGCCCTCACCCAGCTTAATCACTTTCACGAAAGTACAATATATTTACCCAAGGCTTTACTGAGCTGACACCACTCAACCCTTGACACTATCCTACAACCTAACTACCCATGAAAGAGTTTCACACCCAATAGTACGACCGCCTCGTACTAACCTCAACAGAGGATTTTCTTAACATTATTAAATAATAAAGATAATTAAACGAACAACTCAAGTGATTAAAATAATAAAGAGCAAAAACTAAATACACTTGAGATAGACAAGAACAACTTACTGATGAGCTCCACTCCACTGAAATATATCTGGAAGTTGTCGCAATAATAATGGGTTGATTCACACAGAACTAATAATCAAGTCACGAGAACTTCCGCAGAAATCACAGCTTCAACATAAACCCAAAAACCACAAAACAACTTTCTCTATTCTCACGCAAAATGCAGTTGATGCCACCCACGCAAATTGTTCATGCTATTATTTTTCACATTAGAAAATCACTTCCACTATTGATGGGAAACATGCACACATAATAATACATCCACATAGGAATTACTTAACCCACTTTGTTCCAATTAACGCACCCTTTTTGGCATTTTTGTCACAACTCTAGCACTCCACATAAATAGTCATATTTGGACATAAAAAGATGAGATTCACAATGCTCTCCCTTCATCAAACATCAAGTTTCAAAGAACACCGATCATCTAAATTTCTCCCCCTTATGACAAAAAGATGCCAAAAAGTACAACGAATAGTCATGCATATACCTTAAAATCTCCCCCTGAATTGAATATTTATCATAAACAATCTGATGTCTCCCCCTTGAGACAAAACAGTATCAAAAGGCATAATCATAATAACCAACCATAGATGCAGCGGAAGAATCATAAGCATGTCAAGAAGACAATTTACCACCAACCAAAACACAAGCCAACATATCACTACTTACTTCAATTTCATCTTCATCATACTGATCAAATTCATAAACCCAAGCGATAAACTATAAGTGTTGTCGGTGTAGTGAAAGAGAAAGATACCCGAGAGAGATCCATACCGATGCGAGAGCTTAAGAGTCTTCAATAGAGACAAAAAGAAGTCACAAAATAAACTACTAAAAAGATGAGACGACAATAGCAATATAAAACTAAAGAACCAAAAAAAGACAAATCTTTTCTTTTTTTTTACCTTTTTTTTGTTTTTTTTTTAATTTTTTTAACAACAAAAAATACTTCAAAAATGTAAAGCACTCCTCGAAGAATCTCAAACCTGGTGTTTTTCTTTGGCTCGAATGAAGATGTATAACATGAGTAGCCTGTAAGTTCTCGGTAATCAACCCTTTTTCTTTCTCTTGTTTTTCTTCTTTCGCTCACATCTCCAATAACATTTTCTGTTGGATGATTTCTTCGGATTCGAGATAAAAAACCTCTGTTCAAATCAGCTTTCATTGTTTTAGTTGGTTCATCATCTGAAGTAACTGAAAGTTCTTCAGTTTCTGCAGCTACTTCTTCAGCAGTAACTAACTGTAAATCTGGGCATTTTCTTGTTTTTCCTTCACTACGTTTTTGTGATTGTACTTGACCCTTTCTAATCTAAGCTTGCTTCGATACCATGGAATGTTGCTGGAAATTTAATGAAGAGTGTCTAGATTTTCGATTTTAACCCCTTTGAAGCATAATTTGCAACATCTTGTAGCATCTCGGCCTTATGTGCCCGATAACTCTGCAAAAATGACATGTCGGTACAAATCTTCGATTCTTTCTTGATGTTTCTTCTTCTTGGATAGATCTAGATATGTCATCTTTCTTCTCATTCACTTTAGAGCATTCACCGTTATAACCAATGCCTTGAAGATCGCCTTTAACTTTACCAATTTCCAACAACTTTTCTAGTTTTTCGGTACCTCCATTTAACATTCTCAATCCCTTTTTGGTACTTACTAATTTCATTCTAGCTTCACCAAGTTCATTTGATGTCAACATCAAATTCTTTTCTAACTCTTGGATGTTGTTCTTCATGGAGATGTTCTCTTCCTTCAGTCTTTCATTCTTTCTACACATTTCTCCCAATTTTTCGTACATTAATTCGTAAGCCTCATAAATATTCTCCACTTTATCACTTTACTCACTTTCATCACTGTCATAATCTGAGATCGAGCTTTGAGCTGAATCGTTTGCATTTTTCCCGAAATTTCTAGATTTACTCACTTTTTCGTCTCCAGTTATTTCCTTCTTGGTTACTGTTAAACAAGTAACTGGACTTTTGTTGTACAAAGTAACTAAAGCGTCATTCTTCACAACTTCTTCTTCACTTCTGGATTCGTTGTCACTCCAGGTGCTTGTATAAGATTTTCCTTTTCTCTTCTTCATAGTATTAGCACACTCCGCTTGAACATGTCCGAAGCCTTGACACTCATGGCATTGAATTCTATTTAGCTTTCTTTCTCCTTTTTGAGTTTTGGCTTGTTTGAAGTTGTTGTTCGATGAGCTCCTGCCTTTTTTGCCTAAACTCGGGTCTGTCCTTTTTTCCTCTTTTCAACCAATTACTGAACTCTCTTGTTAATAGCTCCACATCCCCATTCTCATCGGATTCATCTTCTATATCATTCGCAATTTTTCCAGTTTTCACCTGTAGTGCCACTCCTTTGCTTCTTTCTTGCTTACCTCTCAAAAGATTCATTTCAAAATTTGTGAGAACTCCAATAACTTTTTCCAATGACAGATTATCAATGTTGTGAGCTTCCTCTATTGCTGCAATTTTTGGAATAAATCTTGGTGGCAGCGGTCTCAACGTTTTCTTGACTAATTTCACATTAGAGTACTTCTTTCCCAATTGATGAGCTTGATTTGCAATGCCTCTCAAGTTTTCATGAAAGTCTCCAATAGTTTCATACTCATCCATCTTCAGCTCTTCAAACTGCATAGCCAACATTTGTAGTTTCAAAGCTATCAAAGATTTTGACCCTTCATAAATAGTTTGCAAAGTATCCCACGCTTCTTTAGCTGTTTCACAGGCTGATATCATTGAGAAGCATCCCTCATCAACAGCACTGAATATCACATTCATTACTTGTGAATTTGCAAGTGCACTTTCTTTTTTGGCTCATGTCCATTCAGATGGATCTTTTGGAACTGTCTCTCCTTTATTGTCAGTAATTGTCAGATGCGTCCATCCATGTACTACCGAATGTCAAGCTTTGTTATCCTGAGCTTGGATGAAGACTCTCATCCGTGATTTCCATGTAGGATAGTTAAAGCCGTCCAACAGTGGTGGCCTGATAATCGATGCTCCTTCTCTCATAGCCATGTTTGTGAAACTAGGATCTGCACCAACTTGCTACCAAGTTCTGAATCGGTGACCTCTCTCTTATACCAATTGAAAAACCAAAGGGGGTTAATTATTTTGCAAACTTTTCGCAAATTTCCTTGATACCAATAAAATATAAAAACAAGCAAAATCGAAATAATAAAAACACAAGAAATTTGGTAACGCAGTTCGGCACACCTTGCCTACGTCTGCGGAGCCATCACCCAGCTTAATCACTTTCACGAAAGTACAATAGATTTATCCAAGGCTTTACTGAGCCGACACCACTCAACCCTTGACACTATCCTATAACCTAACTACCCGTGAAAGAATTTCACACCCAATAGTACGACTGCCTCGTACTACCCTCAACAGAGAATTTTCTCAACAGTATTTAATAATAAAGATAATTAAATGAACAACTCAAGTAATTAAAATAATAAAGAGAAAAAACTAAATACATTTGAGATAGACAAAAATAATTTCCCGATGAGTTCCACTCCACTGAAATAGATCTAGAAGTTGTCGCAATAATAATGGGCTGATTCACACAGAACTAATAAACAAGTCACGAGAACTTCCGCAGAAATCACAGCTTCAACATAAACCCAAAAACCACAAAAACAACTTCAGCTATTCTCACGCAAAATGCAGTTGATGCTATCCACGCAAATTGTTCACGCTATTATTTTTTACATTAGAAAATCACTTCCACTGTTGATGGGAAACGTGCACACATAATAATACATCCACATAGGAATTACTTAACCCACTTTGTTTCAATTAACGCAAAACCCACTGCACTTTTAGATGCACACATATATTCACTCAGGATCCACCAAAAGACACCCACTGCACATTTAGATGCACGCATATACTCACGCAGGATCCACCAAAAGGCACCCACTGCAATGTTTATCAATATCCCATCACTGCACAACCCAACTGCAATAAATCCACACACCTCAACTACTACCGTATATTAAATGTACGATGCAATATTCAGCTCCAAAAAACCATGCGCAGCTAGCCAAGGTTATTTTCAAAGACACAAATATTCAACTCCAAAAGAAAATTACGCAGCCCACTAATTATAGCATATGACTAATGCAATATGAACAAAATACCCTACAGCAGATATATTATTTTCAACTTCCGTGTACCACTAGACTCCTTCCATAATTAGGAGATATACACTTATATGAATAATCTTCAAAGATTTAGAATCCACTGTAAATAGGATTTAAAATAGATTCCTTCCATGATAGAAATATGTAGCAACACATCTTTTGAACTTCAACCGTAGATGCAATCTCATATTCTAATTATCTTATGTGTCTAATTTAAAAATGCCAAAACCAAACAAAGAATATATAAAATATATTCTAACAGTGTTTATTGTGAGTTCTTAATTATGCATTTGATGTATGGGTTATGTTTATGGTTGTGTTTCGAAGATGATTTACTGTTTGTCTTTTTTATTTGTATATGGGTTGGGTTCTTCCCAACGACCTTTAACGCTTCTCTCATCAAAGCTTCGTAACTATTTGATGAAAGTTTTTCAAAAGTATTTTACTTTTATTCATTTCCATTAATAGTAATATAGCCAAGATAGATAATATTATAATTTTGTACATCAAGAACATAGTAATGTCTATTCTACTTTAAATTCTAAATTTTGCATATGATACAAACTACACAATAGATTTCTGAAATTTTAGTAAGAGTAACTTTCATATCATTAGGCACATTGAAGATGTATAAGTGCTAAATTGGACTGCTTTCACTTATCATCGAAATTGGAGTTGAACATATCATCATTTTATTATAAATTGACATTTGCAGAATATACCTCTTAACATTATTAATCAAGGAATGTCAATATGACAACTAGTTCCGGATGGTACTAATTCATTATATTGGGAGGAATGTGGAAAAATTGTCCCTACTGAAGAAATAAACAATGCAGAAAAATCTCCCCTTCATACACTAATGATCGTTTGTCTTCCATGGTCAATTTTCTGTTTCAAGGTATTTAGTATCATCCGAACTACGTCACTTTCCTTATTATATACATCTCATTTCCTTTTATGAAGTTATTATATATATTCACATTAGATAGTATATACTACATATTGTTTTAAGCTTCTTTGAATCCCAAAGATGACATATATGTCCATGGAGGCGGAAGTAACGTCACAACGGTCTATAAAGGATTAGGAAAATCGGTTGTTTTGGAAAATTCATCAATTGCATAGACTTCTTCTGGTCATTCACGTATGGATGTCACCCCAATTTCGGTTTGTTTAAAGGTTTACTAATATGACAATATCTAAGTTCTATATTGATTGTATTTTAGGCAAACTGTTTCGTACTGGCAGTTCAACTGGGGAACTTGTCTTCCACACTAAATATGATGACTCATTCACTGTATCCTTTAAAAGTTTAGCTATAGCAGAAACGCTGTTGCAAGAGGGGTCCAACATTAAAAGGCACCTTTTAATGTTGGGTCCGTATTTTGCGTGTTGGGCCCGTGTTTTGCGCACTCGCCGGGCTTATCCCC
>JAOQMR010000001.1:14524025-14546149 GCA_027563865.1 Erythroxylum pelleterianum
ATGACCTCAAGGTTTTGGGTTCGAGCAGTGGCTCACCCTTGACCAAAGAGGACAATACTGATTAAGGTTGGATGCCACGGTATAACCCGTAAACACACGCCGCAGTATAACCTACAAACACCTACGGGTGGGGTGTGGGGTCCAACAAATAGGCTATCATCAACCCCTGATATTTACTTAGCCTATCATCAAAATACATTCTACAGACAAAACAACAAGAAATAACACTACCAAACCTATCTAGGATTTTGTTTCCCTAGCGAGGAAAAATATTATTTAGAAAATATATTATACAGAAAAACACTCTGCAAAATACAGGAAAAAAAGGTTGTACTCTTTTTAAATGCTCTAAGAATCTTCTTGAATTATTACAAACATCGGCTGTACTCTTTTTAAAAATTAATTATCAACATTATCTTGCTTTAAATTTTGACTTTGAGACTGATATTTACAATATGATTTAATATTTTATTACGAATTTTGATTATTTAATTTTTGAACATGTTTATTTGTTTAGATCATTATACTTAAAATTTGTATTAAAAATATTTAAATATTATTTAAGTAATCGAATTGATATTAGCTTGTTCAATAATTTAATTAATTGAGCTATTTTGAGTTTAACTGGACCAAATTCATACTGATACTTATTCTAACTTGGTTCTTTTTATTTACAAAGGAATACATAATTAAAACCATAAGAAGCATAAGTTTATCGGAGTACTATAATGAAGTTTTATCCTTTCACCTTGCTCTAAGCGTAAAGGTATGTTTGGGAGGTTAGAATGTAATGGAATGAAATGAAATGAAGTGGAATGGAATGGAATGAAATGGATCACTCCATTGTTTGGAAGTTTAAATAAATAAGAGAGGGTTTGTAAGGCAAGCCATGTCATTCCATCCCTGACCCTCCAATTTGGGAGGTCACAAAATATTGAATTTTGGATAGCAAAGGATGACTTCCAAAGCCATCAATTGTTATTCTATCCTGTTTCAAAATAGACTCCCAAACAATGGTCTAAATCATTTGGATCATTCTATTCGATTCCCTTCCATTGCTCCACTCACATCCAAACATTACTAAGGCAATGTCATAAAAGTTGGTTACCTATAATTCTGCCTCTTAGTGCACTCTCCCCTAATCATATAGACCCGACCTATCATCAAAGTAACATGTCTGTACAGCAATCTAGCACGATATGTATGAAATGGATGAGATTTCATAATCTCCAAGACATGAACTTGTATCAATTTTCTTTCCTTCATTTTGTATGAAAACCCAAAACACATAACAATAACGACAAGAAGCAATCCAACTGGGTAAAGAAAAGAAAAAAGAAAAAAGCCACTATGATATTTTACAGAAAATATCCCAATATGTGAGCATGATTTGTTGTCTTCAGTTAACTTTATATTGAATCAATTACTCAGTACTTAAATGTCGATTATTACAGAGTTACCTATGTTCTTTCTTAACGCTATATATTAATGACGTTGTCCTTGTTGTTGGAGGCTGATCAACTTGAAGTACGCTCCACTTTTGTTTTCTATTAGGCTTGAGTGTGTCCCGTTCTCTATGACTTTCCCATCTTGTATAACGGATATTTGGTCTGCATTCTTTATTGTGGACAACCTATGAGCCACCATGACTGTTGTTCGGTTCCTCATCAATCTGTCAAGAGCTTGTTGTACAACACGCTCCGACTCCACGTCTAAAGCGCTTGTGGCTTCATCTAGCAGCAATATTTCTGGGTTCTTTAGAACTGCCCTGGCAATGGCTACTCTTTGCTTCTGGCCTCCAGAGAGTTGCACCCCTCGTTCCCCGACTTTTGTTGAGTAGCCCTCAGGAAGAGCGCTAATGAAGTTATGTGCATTAGCTAGCTTAGCAGCTTCGATCACTTCTCCTTCAGAGGCTCCTTCCCTTCCATAAAGAATGTTTTCGTAAATTGATGTAGCAAAAAGAGCTGGCTCTTGCTGGACTAGGCCAATGTGTTTCCGTAGGGACTTCAGCTTGAGCTTCTTTATGTCTTTACCTGTGGACATGAATGTATCATTGTTGTATACAGGTTTTGAGCAACTAAATTTTGTCTTGAAAGAGAACATTTCTTTCAAATGGAATCATTAGCAAGAAAATGGCAGATTTGGTAGAATTCCAGGAGAAATGTATTGAGATGATACATCTAATTACTTTATAATCCTTGCATGATCAATTATAGCAAACTGAGCTCAGAAGAACTTACTATCAACCATAACTTTTCCATCAGTTGGGTCATAGAACCGAAGTATAAGTGAAAGAACGGAGCTTTTACCAGACCCACTTTGCCCTACCAAAGCCATGCTCTTTCCTGATCGTACGTGTAGGTTAAAGTCCTTGAAAATCATTACGTCTGGTCTTGAAGGATAACTGAAGTGGACATCTCTAAGCTCAATTGTGCCCTCTACATTCTTCAACTCCTCACCAACTTCGCCTTTTACAAGCGTTGTCCGATCCAGAACCTCAAACACTGATGCAACCATTTGGTTTCCTTTCAGAAGATCTGGGACTAACGCCAGGGTTTCACCCATGGCCAGTGCAGTCACAATCAAAACCATGAAAGATTTCATGATAGATTTAAAGGTAGCTTGCCCCTTTCCCATCAAAACAGAACCATACCTACTCAAAAACAAAACAAAGCAAGTACATGAATCCATGTCATACATTGCCTAATCTATTCAAGACAAAGCTTGGTGATAGGACTAATCAGTGATACATTCACTTCACTTAATACAATGTGAAGCCAGGTCACTTACCACAAGGCAAGCCCATAAGATGAGAAGATGAAGAACTGGGATATGCCATAGAACATTCCTGCAATCTGACCACGAGTGAAAGAGCGCTTGGAAGGTTCTACGAGCTCATGGGCGTAAAGGTTGAGTACCTTCTCTTCAGCGCAGAATGCTGCAACAGTGCGGATGTTACTCACAGCTTCACCGGCCAGCATGTTAGCCTTGAGATATGCCTTACTCAAGTTGCCACCATACCCTTGCATAAACAGTTTCTGAATTTCATGGGAATAGCAATTAGTAGATATCCTGGCAAATGAAATGTTTGCTGGTATTCATTCGATTAAAGAAAAGAGGGAAACCTCACTAATGTGACCACTAATGATCAGAGGATATGTGGCAATGACTACAAGCGTGATCCTCCAGTTCAAGATGAAAGCAATCGCAAATGCTGCAACAAGGAGGCCTACATTCTGTAAAAGAATGGTCGATCGATCAACTACTATAGCTCGTAACAAAGTTGCATCAGTCTCAAGGCGTGAGGTTAACAAAGAACTTGAGTTGTCCAAGTCATCGAACCATCCAATCTCGTTCCTCAAAATAGCTACAATCCAAAATAGGAGAAAAGTTGAGGGAAAAAAAAGGATAACTGCAAACACTAAATGAATGTAAATGAAATGGATTTTTTCTTACCAGAAAACATCTTTTCCCTCACACGATCAGTGAGACGTGCTCCCATGATCCCAAAGCAGAGATGTTCAATAGAATATACAATAACAGAAAGAACTGCACCACAGCAAAAGAGGATTGAGATCTTTTTGATCTCATGGCAAGTTGTATCCCAGTCCATGTAAAAAGCTACAAGAGCTTGAGAGACTCCAAGCGCGAAGAGAGGCATCTGGGTTCCGGCAATGAATGCAGAAATGGTGCCAATGACC
The DNA here is from genome assembly GCA_027563865.1 of Erythroxylum pelleterianum. Lineage (NCBI taxonomy): Eukaryota > Viridiplantae > Streptophyta > Magnoliopsida > Malpighiales > Erythroxylaceae > Erythroxylum > Erythroxylum pelleterianum. Next base: position 14,527,727 of record JAOQMR010000001.1, read on the forward strand.
CCATAAATCCAATCAGGAGCAATCATTGAATAAAGCCTTTTCGCTGAAACATGAGTTTGTTTCGTGGATTCCATTACATCAACACCAGCATAGTTCACAGAATCCCTTTCAGAGCGAAAACTTGTACCGAAGCTTGATCTTGTGCGGGATAATTGTCTGGAGTATCTTAGGCTGAAATAACAATAAAGCATATTGTTAAAAGTCTGAAGATCTTCTGCAGATTAGTGCTGTGAGAGTTCTTCAAGGACCGATTGAGGTGTCTGTATAAATACCTGGACACTCGTCCCGTTGTAGGACCGATTGAGGGGTGGCGCTGCAGGGATGCTGTCTCCTGGAGACGAACTAGTGATGCATATGCGCTATCTGAGTCTGACATGAGTTCCTCATGGCTCCCAATTTCCACTATCTTCCCTTCTTGAACAACGGCAATCACATCTGCATTCCTAATGGTAGACAGCCTGTGAGCCACCATAACCGTGGTTCTTCCAACCACGGCACGATCAAGTGCCTCTTGGACACTTTTCTCAGACTCTGCATCGAGGGCACTTGTTGCTTCATCCAGCAAAAGAATAGATGGATTCTTCACTATCGCACGTGATATTGCTATCCTTTGCTTTTGTCCACCTGATAGTTGTACTCCTCTCTCACCAACCTGCAGGTCTCCAGCAAAAAGGATTCAAAATCTTGTCACTCTGAATATAAGCATTAGAAATGCTAGTACCTGAGTTTCAAATCCGTCCGGGAGATTGTTGATAAAAGACAATGCTTCTGAAAGTTTAGCAGCACGGGTGATCTCATCGAGTGTGGCATCATCTTTTCCATATAGAATATTTTCCCTTATCGTCGTTGCGAATAGGGCAGGCTCTTGATTAACTAACCCAATTTTCTGCCTAAGCCACCTCAGGTCTAGGTGTTGTATATTATGCCCATCTAACAGTATCTTTCCAGATAAAGGCTCGTAAAAACGTTCTATTAAAGATATGACTGTGCTCTTCCCAGACCCACTTCCTCCAACAAGAGCCACAATTTTTCCAGGAGGAATATCCAAATGAAGTTTATTGAAGATCAACACGTCAGGACGAGATGGGTAGCTAAAAGACACATCCTTGAATTCTATATGACCTTCCAATTTGGCTAACGCTCGACCAGATTTTGAGCTGGCTTTGCTCATTGTGGTCCTCTCTATCATCTGAAAGATGGGGTAGGCTGCTGCCTTAGCTCGAACAAATGCAGTAATATCTGGTGCTGCCTGACCTAGTGACCTGAAAAAGCATTTAGAATCGTCAGCGATTGCCATCCCTTTGGATTCATTTATTATCTAATGTGCTAAAAACAAAGTGAAAAAGAATAAAAGACACAGAATCAACTCACAGGCCAGAAATAACAACATTGAGCATGGTAGTGAACGATTCACCGCCATTGGCAATTTTTTTGTGAACAACAATGCTAGTGAACCAAACAAGCAATGCCCATGAAAGGAAAAGGACACAGTGCAGTGTCCCCAGTCCCAAACCCTTAGCTAGCCCTGCTTTTTTCCCGTACTGATACGTGTTCTTCAAAGCTTCTTTATATGATCTCACTGCTCTGTCTTCTCCTGTAAACGCTTGCACTGTTCTCACATTACCAATCACCTGACAAGTACCAATCAAACTGTCTTTAAGGTCACACAAATAAACAAAGCAACATGGTATGGTACGACGTTCCTGTCAAAGAAGAAGTTTAGTTACAATGGTAAGGAAAGAAACTGACCTCCTCCGCGATTTCACCAGCCTTGACATAAGATTTACGAATTCTGGCTATTAAACCAATTGTCACGTACGCATATATGCCACCAGCCAGTGCAATTAAGGGGACTATAGACAGCGTCACCAGACTTATCTGCCACACTCTCACGAACCCAATAATAAACCCTGCCAGAAACCGGCTTATGTAGTGCATGAAATTCCCTACCTGCGTACATTTCCGATTCAAGTTACTTACATTTCATGGAGATATCATGTGTTTTAATCTACTTTATCATCTGCTCATTTCATAATTGAATACTTAACGTGTAATTATCCAAATTTCATGAAAGGCTAAGTTTTTGAAGATTCCCAAGAGAATTATTCCACCATATTCAGACTCAAAATATAAGAAGGGAAAATCTGAAAAAAAAAGAAAAAAAAATAGTTGGACTTACCATAGATGGCAATGGAAAAACAAAATACAGCCAACCACCCAACCGACCTATAAATGCTATTAACTTTCCATGCTCTTCTTCTTGGCACTAACTCAATAAATGTCACATACCAGACAAGACATTTGGTGCAGAGAACTCAATAAAATAAAAGTGTCAAAACCCCAAGAAATACAATAATTCCCTTGGGAAACCGGCCCCAGGAAGAGAGAAAGAATTATTATCGGATACATGCCAGCTTACTAGTTCTGAAATCGAAAAGTCTCACTCTCACCGTTTTGACTTTGAATCCAGTCATCAAAAAACCTTGTAACGTATGTATCATTATTGGTTTCACGTCCGTACGTCTTTCTTAAATCAGTTGAGTTTTGGTCATAAACCCATCAAAATGAAAGAAAATGGCCTTCATATTTCCAATCATATTATTCCAAGCTTAGAACGTAATCAAAATGAAAGAAAATGGCCTTCATATTTCCAATCATATTATTCCAAGCTTAGAACGTAATCATGTTTTTTTATTATATATCCTCATGTCATAATCTTCCAATTTAGATCCATCTAGTGGATATATATAGGAGCACATTCTCCTGGCTTACAAGTTCTTAAATCTTTTTGCTGTTCTACAATGGTATTGAAATCAGATGGTGATTGAGAAATTTTTAGGTTTATGTGACAGAAAAAAAGATACCTTTTCAGAAATGGCGTCTTGGACGACAATAATGTCACTAGTAATTGCAGCTATGACCTCTCCAGTTGATGCTTCAGTGTCAAATAAACTGATGTCTTGATTTAACATTGATCTCAAATACGCCATTCTCATCTTTGCCGCTTGACGCTCTCCGGTATGCATCCAACAGGCCACCTCTAAATCAAATAAAACCATTACTTCAATTAATATCTGCAACTGAATTGTGTCAACCACCATAAATAAAAACATACATCTCCACATGGGCATTCGATATTTAGTGGAAGAAACTGATAATTGAAAGGATTGGAATTTTACCTAGCCATGATGAAAATAGTATAGCCACACTCAGATAAACAAAATCCAAAGAGTACTGCAAATGGGAAGATGAATCAAAATTTAGAAATAAAAAACATTAATTTTCACATGCAAAAAAACAAGTGAAAATGATCTATGCAAGATGAGAATTATGTCCTTTCTCCGAAAAACAGCCCGTCCTGTACTGAAGATCAGATAGTAACCTTCACCAACTTGGGAATGTATACCTTCCAAATGAGAGACACAGGAAAGAACTAAATTGTTGCAAGTTTTACACCCACAGAAACCTGACTACTACCATCTCCGCAGCATAAAGATAAGCCTTTTCTCATTATGTTCAAGATAATATTAGTGGTTCATAATTATACTTAAAACTACCTTAGCAACTCTATGAGAGGCTTGTTTGGGGAAGAGATAAGCCATTCCAATAACATTTATCAACTTTCCAAAGAAAATGAAGAACACAGGGACTGAAGCTCCATGAGCACAAGCTCCAATGGAGCCCAACCCCATCAAGACGTAATCATAGAAGTCCGCAAATGTGAACAGTTTGAGAAGTGGGACTTTTTGCTCCTTCTTTCCGTCCGATTTCTCCTTCTTGTCCATGCCAATGTCATCTTTCTCTTCCTTGTTCGGAGACGAACTCATTTCGAGATGGAGGGATCTGAAGGAGAGTGTGAGTGTTAGTTGGGAAAGAAACAAAGCGAAAGGTTAGTGTTTATGAAGAGAAAGAGAGCTGTTAATGTGAATCAAAAAATTACAGGTGAGAAGAGAGAGAGTTGACGGGAGGTAGATGAAGTCATTTAGTGCAAACTCAACAATAGGGTTGACAATTATATAACCATAAAGGATATACGATCCTATTCTTGGACCTGTTGCTGACAGCTGATGACATGTATTAATTATGAACTCGGCTCTTGTGTGTGCCCGCCTTAGTATGAATTTGTAGGGTCAAGCTCAAACATGTTCTTATAACTCATTTAATCTTTTAAATTTGTTTTAGTTAACAAAGTGAAATGGTATTATCTGATTATTAAATATATTAAACTTATACAGTTATTTATTAATAATTTATTTTAAATTCACGCACGTGCATTGTGAAGAAAACCAGTACACGGATCATCTGGCTCAGCTTGCAAGTTAGATATAAGTTAAGACAAAATATTAAACTAATATAAACATGACGATTTAGTTAGATATTTTTGTGTTTAAATACAATGTTTAATTTTTGTTTCTCAATTATATTTATAAATTATGTCGTCAGTCTAATTTTTATTTTTAGTTTTTTTTTGACAATAAAAAAAGCATGAATCATTTATTATTTTTAAAAAATATTCTAATTAAAAACAAAAAAGTAAATTTAATAATATATTCATACTAAAATCAAGTCAAAGTTGAATTTAAATTTTTGAGTCTAAGAAATTTAGTTTAGATTTGGTTAAAATTAAATTTCCAAATTTAATTTTAAAAAATTGCATTGATATTCTATGTTTTTATTTTGAGAAGTTGACATAACCTATACAAACGGTGGAACTGATGGAAGCCATTAAAACTTCTCATAAGTCACCGTCGACTCACATAGATGCAAGCATATGGCATGTGGTTTGAATTTCAAAGTACCCTACTCTACTATCTATACCCATATGTTGCCCATTTAATTTCATTAATTCGTGAATCTGGTTGCTGTAGCAAGCATTTCTGTGATTTTTTTTAGGGAAAGATAAACAGTTACAAAATGGGTCGGAGAAAACAGGTTCGACTGGTCCTCGGTGAGGATAAAATGACACCCTATTAGTGGTTCTTCGTCTGTGACTTATTTTTCAATCTTCTCTACCAGTAAATGATATGCTCATGTCCGAAACCACCCGTTCCAACTTAGCTCAATCCGTATGTTAACAGTGAGTATCATGATGATACTTCTTCATGTGGCTACCAAATGCTCACTTGTGCATAAAGCTTCCGATCCTTGATTCTTTCTAAAGTTGAAGAAGACTATTGTTTGGTAATACAAGTTTTTCAAGACAGCGACTTAGGAAAATTCGTGTTGTCAGAAGAACTCTGACAAATAAACAAATCCATTGATCCCTGTCCCCATCTCGATTATGCGAATATGTAAAATACTTCCAAAGACAACAGAAGTGTGAAAGTCAAGGAACTCCTACACGTTAATTAATGAAAGCAAAAGTCTCTCAGAAAAGAAAAAGAAGTGAAGACAGATTCAACTCTATTCCAAATTCTTTGTCGGGCAAGGCAGGGTCATTTTCTAAATTAAAGTATTGTCTCTTTTATTTATTTATTTGCATGATAAGACTAACTTATAGCGTGTTTGAGGTTGATTCTAGGACCCTTCGTAAGAGTTAAAAGAGTTCTGGGTTTGGTTAGTAGTATAGCCAGAAACACCTCATCAAAACCATAACTCGAAAGCATAATTTTCACATGCTTTTTCTTTGTTATAGTGTATGAAAATTGTAATTTTACTCTAAATGGTTATACATATAGCCAATTTGTTCTTTACATGATCCTTCCGATCTTTATCATGTTTTGTTTGATGTATATTGCTTTTAATTGTTTATTGTTTCTAGGTTTTAGTCATTACAAGTCTACTGAATATTTATACAGTAATTTCAACAAAACCCCCTTAAATTTGACAATGATTTCGATAAGATTACTAAAAATTTCGATATGATTACTAAACCTTGAAATTATCTTATGCCAAAAGAAATCTTACTCATTGCACTGGCACTCGCTCTTACTCTAAAGAGTCCGAATCTTCTGTAGCATAAATGAATGATTGAGATTCATGAGACAAAATAAGACACCATAATATTGGATAGAAGATTCGTACGAGACCCGCATAAATGAATGACTGAGATTCTTATGACAGAATAAAATACCATAATATTGGACAGAGGATCCCGTTCCTACTCTACTCTAATCACCTCCATGAATATTGTATATATAGATGTTCCCTGCCTCTTTGGCTATCTCCCCCACACACCGATACTTTATCTGCCGTCTTTGTAGGTATTATTAACAGAGACGTGTCAGGCTGGTTTTCCTCTAAAGCTATCTAACCTAAAAGAAACAAAGGGAAAAAAGTGGTCCAGGTTATAATCTGTATCAGTTTTCTTCACGCTGATGATCATGTTCGAAATAATAACCACACGTCGATCACAGAAGAAAAGGACACTGAAATTGACCACATAACCAAAAGAAAAGGACATTGTGAAATTCACCACTCTTTTATAGTCATATTGATAGAGACTAGTTGATTAACTTGTCCAATTAAGTTCGAATTGTCTCTTATGATTCCACATTATCATTGATTATTACCTCGTTTAAGAATGTCTTTCATAATCATATTGAACGAATAATACCCGAGGGTTGAGGTTTTGAGGAACGTGAATGGGCAAAAAGAGCAACGAATTAATGAGGAAAACGGCAGGGAGGTGGAGAAAGTTGGGAGTAGGTCAGGACAAGCCAACTAGGAACTGGAAAATGTTGCTAAATTAATTAGTAGATGGTTATAAAGTTGTCAATACACATGCCAATATACCTCTTTCAATAAATGCATCTAACTATGGCCAAGTCTCTGATCTCTCTTTGAGATGAAGCTAAGGGTTAACGAGAAGATGGTGAAATGAAATGAAGATCGAAAAGAAAAGGAGTACTTGCCGCGATGAATACTTTGTCAATTATTCCTGTTGCCTTTCCGATAAATATGGGTTGGCTTGAACAACAAAGGTTGAGCCTTGGAATAATTGGTAATGGTAAAAGTTGATTTTTTTTTTTACCATAAGGTAATAAATTTGAATCATAAAAATAGCTTTTGAAAAAATTAAAAATGGAAGGTTGCGTATATTGAAGACCTTTATTCGACTCTCACAAAGCGTAGAACCTTGTAAATTGGGTATGTCGATGGGTTGGCTTGAACATCACTTTTTAAAACGATAATATGTAATCATGATTTGTTAGATGTAAATTAAATAAATTCTTAATAAATATAGTAATATGTCAAGTATATATAAAAAAAATTAACGGGTAATATTTGCCAAGCCTTCAAGTGAAAATATTTTATTGAGAAATCAAATTGAAAAGTTTTAATATTTGAAAACACTTGAAAATTCTTTTTAGATTACTTAAATTACCCTTAAAAGGAAAGTTGGCTTTGATCCTTGAAGGAATATTCTTTTCTTGCATAAACCAAATTATTGTGTCAATTTATAATTTATAGAAGCAAATTCTCTTAATTTTCTTTTTCCTAGTAAAGTTTGTTGAAATGCAACACCAACTTATGAAAGTCATATTTAACCAACTCATTAGTTTTTTGTTAAGATTGCTTGTTTGTTACCAAGTCTTGATTGTCAAGATTGCTTGTTTGTTACCAAGTCTAGATCTAGTGAGTTTAATTTCAATTGTTTTTTTTAATTTGAAGGAAAGAAAAGTCAGGCCTAAACAAAGGGCCTAGAGGGTAACACCCCACCCATGTCCTCTAAAAGGAAAGTAAGACATCCCGAAGGAGGAAACTGTAAAAAGGTAAAGCCGAAGTCGAGATTTAGCCATAACCAGTCCGTGGGAGGAAACCAAAAGAACAACTCCAAATCAATGTGTGGGAGAAACTGAAGCCAGAATGTATGCACCCGAGGACAATCTCTAAGAGCATGGATAGCAGTCTCAGGACGCCCACAAGAGGGACATCCAGGATCCGTAGCAAGGTGACGAAAAACCCATTGCTGATTAGTCAAAAGATTACCCCTAGCAAGAAGCCATAAAAACGACCGGATCCGTTGCGGCCCTTACCACTTCCAAATCAAAAGACCAGAAGGGACCATCCCTAGCATCTCCGAGGTTTTCAAGCAGCTCATAAACAGAGGCTATGGAAAAGGAGCCCTGAGGATTGGGGACCCAAACCACGCGATCGTCATCAAACTCGGCACGCGGAGGGAGTATACTAGCAATGGTTGCACAGACGGAGGAGGGAAGGAGGTGCTGGAATAAGGCCTAGCACCAACCCCCAGAGGTGGTCACAAAATCACACACCGGCGCAAGTAAGAGATTGTCAGGAACAGGGGCGAGCGCTGCCGAGACCAAGGGCCCGTGGTCAGCGGCCCAATCATCAAGCCAGAAACGAACAACCTTCCCATTCCCAATTCGCCATCTGACGCCGGCAAGGACAAAAGACCATGTGGAAGTAATACCGCGCCAAACCGGGGAAGCGCCTCGACGTTCCAGCGTAAAAGGGAGAGAGGAAGAGTCAAAATGGTATTTGGCACGCAAGATTTGAACCCAACGAGCAGAGGGGTTAGAGAGTAACCCCCAACCAAGCTTCATAAGTAGAGCATCATTAGTAGAGCGTACCCGTCGAAGGCCAAGACCTCCAGCCTTTTTTGATTTACATGCCTCCTGCCAACTAACAAGATGGACCTTGCGGTGTCCATCATAAGAGCCCCAGATAAAAGCGCGCATGATGCGCTCGAGGTCATTACACAACTATCTAGGCAGTCGCACAGTTTGCATGGTATAAATAGGTAAGGCTGCTGGAACCGATTGCGCAAGAGTGATGGACCGGCCAGCGAAAGACACCGAGAACTCTAACCTGCCAGACGATGCTGTGTGGAATCCAGGATATATTGATACATTCGCCTCGTGGATCGGTCATGAACAAAGGGAACACCAAGGTATCGACCGAGGTTTAAAGTATGTTGGAATCCCAAGAGCCTGCTAAGACGGAGAGCGCGCGGGAGGGAAATATTCTTAGAGAAATACACCCGAGACTTGGCCGAGCTAACTTTATGACCGAAAAATAGACAAAAAGTCCAAAGCACTCGGGAAATAAGTTGTACCTGAGGCGTGGAAGCCTCAGCAAATAAGACAAGGTCGTCGGTGAAGAACAAGTGCGAGATGCTAGAGCCACCCCTACTCAGGCGAATCAATTTCCAAGTTCCCTGTGCCACCTCTGCCTGAATAAGGTGGCCAAGCCGCTCCATACATAGAACAAACAAATAGGGGGACAAAGGGTCCCCTTGGCGGAGGCCCTTAGACGGAGTGAAGGACTCCAGAAGATCACCATTCCAGCAAACTCTCAGTGCTGGCGAAGTAACACATTTCATAATCAAACTGACCAGATCCCCGGGCAACCCGATGTCAAGTAAAGTGTCAAGAAGGAAATCCCATCGAAAGCGTTCATACGCGTTCTCTAAGTCGACCTTGATTGCAAGAACTCCCGATTTCCCCTGTTTCTTTTTCATGAAGTGAATAACTTCTTGGGCAATTATAATATTGTCAGTTATGAAACGGCCAGGCACAAAACTACATTGTTCTGGGGCGACTAGACGACCGAGGAAAGGTTTAAGATGATCGACCACAACCTTCGTGATTGCCTTATAAAGGACAGTACATAAACTGATTGGCCGGAACTGATTAATGGAGACCGAAGACTGCACCTTTGGGATCAGCACAAGAATAGTTTGGTTCAACGCCGCCTCCCAGTGTTCATGCCCAAAAACCCGTTGGACAAAGGTGATAACGGACTGCCCCACAACTGGCCATTGGGTCTGAAAGAAAAGTGGACTGAAACCGTCAAGACCTGGAGCTTTATTGGCACCCATTGCAAAGATGGCTTGTTTAACTTCAGCACCATCCACTGGGGCCGAAAGGAGGGAAATGTCCTGGGCGATTAACCGGGGAAAGGCTCCGGCAACCGGGAAAGGGGACAGGCAACCTGGATCTGCTGAGTAAAGGGCAGAAAAGTAAGTCCTGACATAGTCTCAAAGGGCCGGAGGATGTGTAATGGTGAGTCCCTTGGCATCTGTTAAGGACTGAACCATCAAGCGTCTCTGCTTGGCCATAGTCATGTTATGATAGAAAGTGGTGTTACGGTCCCCATGAGCGAGCCACATACTTCGCGAACGTTGGTGCCAAAATAACTCCTCCTCATAGAGAACTTGGGTGAGATCCTGTCTTAGACGTGTATCTAAGTCCATTAGAAAAGGTGAATCCCGCCGATCGAGGGAAAGTTGAATACTTGTTAACCGAGCCAGCAAACGATTTTTGCGGTAAAAAATATTGCCAAATTCAGTGTGATTCCACTGCCGTAATGCAGCAGCAAAATGCGTAAGGGAAGTATATAATTTATGCAAATCAGGGTGCCAATGGTGTTGCACAAACTGCCGAAAATTGTCATTCAGAAGCCAAGCCGATTGGAACCGAAATAACGGAGGACCCTTATTCGGTGCTGAGGTCTCAAGGAAGGAAACCAGCAAAGGTCGGTGATCAGAACCTAAGAATGGTAAATGAGACACCCGCATATGAGGGAAGGAAGATAACCACGAAGACGAGCAGAGTGCCCTATCCAAACGGGCTTGGACGAAGCCTCGTCGCCAGGTGAATTTCGAACCAACAAAACCCAGATCATGCAACCCACAGGCATGCACGCAATCCCTGAACGGTTTACTAATGATGGGAACAGTGGCAGACCCCCCCCCTCCCGATTTATCGGATCCCTCAAGTTTCGCGTTAAAATCTCCACCAAGTAGCCAGCTCATTGGAGTGCGGCGGGCAAGATTCAACAAACCATGCCAAAGAAACCGTTGGAGCTGGGGTTGGGGGCTGGCATACATGGCAGTAAACCAAAATTGCAGGCCGTCCACGCAAACCTGGGTATGTATGAACTGTCTATGGGCCATCAGGATTGTAACATGCATTGAGGATTTCCACAGAAGCCAAATCCCCCCGACAAAACCAGTTGCCTCCACATGAAAAGAGTAATCAAACCCAAGGTTCCCAATCACCGAACGAGCCTGAGGACCACTAATTTTCGGTTCAAACAATACCACCATCAAGGGTTTATACAACCTAATATGATTCTTAAGGATAGGATGGAACGCTTTACCACTAGCCCCCTGACACTTCCAGAGTAGGATAGGCATACAAAGGACAACAAAAGGGCGGAGAGAGCACTCCTTAGCAGAAAGTGTTCCCCGGGTAACCGATGGCTTCTGTCGGAGCAATGGCCTCGGGTGTCTGTGGTACCACCTCCTCAACTGACCCTGAAGGTCCATGATCTGCATCCATCAACCCCTCACTCACGACATCATTCGGCGGTTTCGAAGGAGGGAGAACATCGGCGATAGGACAACCCTCGTGCATAGGACGGTCAGCCAACGCCTCCTGCTGGATACCACAGTCCATAGCGTCAGTACTCCGATGCAGAAGAGAAGGATCGTCACACAAAACCTCCTTGTAGGATGAGAGGGTGACGGCTGCATGGGGTTCACGTGGACGTTGTATGGGAAGCACCCACATAGAAGCCTCTGGGATGACGTGCCGGCCACTAGTTGGGGGCTGGGGTCGTGCTGATTGCCAACAAACTGAATCGATGAGTGTGCCGGGGGCAGTACAGTGGGAGTAGGCGGAGTTGTCTGGCTGGGGCCCTTAGACGTGGACCCCTACTCCTGAAAGTGGGATCTCGGAGCCTTGCCTTGATTCCTGACAGAAGAAGCTATGCCTGGGCGCGCAGGCTGGCGGTGCGCCCTCCTAGTTGGAGGTCGGTCATGATGAGACGTCTGAAAAATGGAATGATTAAGAGCCGAAAAATGAGAGCCACTAGTATCAGTTGTATTAGCAATGATTTGAGGAGCACGCTGATCGATGGTCCCTGGTTTCGAATTCCGAGTCCGTCGTTGGACCTGGATCCAGGGCCCATACTCTGCATTACTATCAGCATCCATCGTCGTTGATGGAGGCGGCTGAGCAGGTCGAGTAATTGGAGATTCCGATGGAGCAGGAGGAAGATCAGTGGGTGGCATGGCGGGCTGAGCAGGAGCCGTCATGGGACAGACACAGAAGTGTGGCCCATAATGCTACACGAATAACATACTTGGGGAAGGCCTTCATAGGCAACTTTAACTTCTAGGCCATCCAAGGTCACTCGGGAGCAAAGAGGGCTACTAATATCAACCTCCACCGCCACGCGGGCATATTTGCCACGATCAGCTGACTTGGTTGCTGCATCTAGTTTAACAGTAGAGCCAACGAGGTTGCCCAGTGCCGTAAGTATCAGAGGATGGTACCGCGAAATAGGTAGTTCAGGGAAACGGAGCCAAAGCACAGCCCGAGAGACTTGATCGTGGGAAGGACGAAAATCTGGTCTCCAGCGCTGTACCGTGAGAACATGCCCGAGGATAACCCAAGGACCCTGCGTGAGGGCGTGAAGGAAGTCATCATCTTCAACAAATTTAGCCAGAAAATAGTCATTATCTAGGTCCACGACCTTCATGGGACCGGCGGGCTGCCAGAGGGAGCGGAGACGAGAAGACAACATATTATAACTTACTCGGCGACCTAGAAGTTTAACTACTACTGGTCTCTCCCACTGCTTGTCCAACCTAGATCTGAAAGCTGAGGACAACTCTAATCCCTTACCGGAGCCAACAGTCACTGGGGTGATATCACCGTCCTCCACTACGACCAGATCCTCTTCAGGCCAAACCGGCGCAACCTCCGTGGCCGCTGGAGGCACGCCCTGAACCGCATCACTATAACTGGGTTTAGCGGGTAAAGGGGGTGGTTCGTCCTCACGAAGACGCTTCCAGAGTTTATTACTCAGGTGTGAATCCCGGTCAGGTTCAGAGGTCATCGTTTAAGTCGTAAGGTTTTGCTGCTAAGATGAAACAATTATCTGGGGCGTTTTAGTTGCTATCTTTAAGTTTTCTTACTCCTTAGTGGATTAGTTAAATTTTGATAGTAAGATAATTATTAGAGTTCTGAAGTTGTAAGTCTATATAAAAACTACCTTATTAACTAATTAAAATGAAATAATATTGCAAGTCGGATGATCATTAAGTCATTGGTGGAATCAAAAAACTCAGCAATCAAAACTACAATTATTGGTTTACATGCTTGAGCTCATATAGGCAACGCTAAGACTTGTGGGAGGTCATCAATGGAAATGAAGCCACACAATCAGAAGCAGAAGATACAAATGGTACACAACAGTAATGGATGATTAAAGTAGGTAAAGCAGCGTTCACCTTAAAGACAACAGTTAAAGAATATGTTCTAATGCACATCCGAGATGCCAAAACCCCAAAAAAAAGTTTGGGATACACTCGTCAAGCTATTTTCAAAGAAGAATGATACAAGGCTCTAACTTTTAGAGAGTGAGTTATTATCAACAACACAACGCAACATGATGATTACTCAATACTTCAAAAAAGTGAAGTCATTATGTCAAGAGATTTCTGAGTTAGACCCACAAGCTCTAATTAGAGAAACCAAGATGAAGAGAACAATTATTTATAGTTGGAGACATGAATATAGAGACTTTGTTGCTACGGTAAGGGATAGCAAAATCAACCATCACTTATTAAGTTTGAGAATTTACTTGCTGGTTAAGAAGCACTTGTTCAACAAATCAGAGGAATTTCACTAAAGAGTAAAGAGGAAGCACCCTCTGTCAATAGAAGTAAACGTAATACCTAGTATAGAACCGGTGGATTAAAAAGAAACAAAGATAAGGTAAATATTCACGAAGAAAAGAGAAATCGTGTAAGGAAGCATTGAAGCATCATGGCAGAGACAAGAAATTTGAAGGAAAGTGTTACAATTATTAAAAAAAAGAATCACAAGGAAAAAGATTGATGGTAAAAAAAAACTCATTATGGGCAATACTGCTACTTTCAAAAGTGAAGAAGAATGGGATGCAGAGGCATTTGTTGATATAAAAGAAGAGGATTTAACTCTTATCACAATAACTAAGCAAATTGATTATGAAAAGGTTTAGATTGTTGACTGTGGCTACTCAAATCATATAACAGGTGGCAAAGAGAAGCTGCAAAATTTTTCGAAGTACAAAGGAAGTTGTATGGTGGTGACAGTGGACAATCCAAAGTTACCAATAACCCACATAACATAGTAATCTCTCCCTAACATAATGCTCGTATCACTTTGAAACGTCTACCGTATTACAGGTTTGAAGAAAATATGCTTTCATTAGCACAGTTAACATCTTTGGGTTACTTTGTTTTGTTTGGTATTCAAGATGTGAAGTTGTATTGAAATCTCAAGATTTCATAATAGTCATTGATGGAGGGATAAAAATCAACATCAGTCTATATGATGTCAGCATAGACTACATATGTAGAGAAGAACTAGAAGAATGAAACTGTAGATTTATGACATGTGTGATTGAGTCACGTCAACTACTCCAAACTAGATGTTATGATGAGAAAGTCAAAGTTGGGGGGACTTCCTGAACTTGAAGTGAAAGTTGATTTAATGCTATCAATATGAAAAAGCACATCAATTACCATTTGAAGAGTCTATGTTTCAAGCAAAAGAACCATAAGAGTAACCACACTCTGATGTTTATGGACTTATCAAATAGTCACCAAATCGAGGAATGAAGTACATGTGACCTTCATTGATGACTTCATAAGATACTTGTGGGTTTATTTTATAAAGATAAAATATGATATACTTTCAAAATTCAAAGAGTTTAGAGAGATGGTTGAAATAGAAGTCGATAAAAGAATTTTTACTTGCTATGTAGCACGGACACGGCAAAATGGAGCCGTGTCTGTATGTCGGACACCCACTGACACACGGTAGACACAGTTCGGACACGTCTGGAGACCACTCAGACAATGCTTAATGGAATATATGCTCCATATTTTTTACGAGGGGCTTATAAAGTATCAAATATGTATGAACCATCAAGATGTTGGAAGTCTTCAAAATACATCAATCAATATATATCATATTATAAATTCTGAATTTTTTTTCTTTATTTTAAATTTTATAATATATATATATATATGTCGTGTCCGTGTCCGTGTCCGTGTCCACCAAATTTTAGAAGTTGGTGTGTCCCCGTGTTTGTGTCCGTATCCGTGTCCGTATCTGTGCTTCTTAGGTTACTTGCATACTAACAATAAAGGAGAGAGTAGCTCAGATAAGTTGTCTTAGTATCTTCAAAATTATTGAATATCTCACTAGTTTACATGTGTTAACATGTCACAAAAAAATGATGTAGCTGAGAAAAAATAAACATCTTACAAAAATTTGTAGTAGTTTGCTTCACATAAAGAAGTTACCTGGAAGATTTTGGGTAGAAGCAATGAGTGCTGCAGTTTTTGTGATTAATCGACTTCCTTAACAAAGATTATATTTCCTTTCGAGAAATTTTGGAACATTAAACCTATAGTTATCTACTTTTTAACTTTTGGATGTGTATGCTATATATTTATACTTGACCAATTACGTAGTAAAATAGACGAGAAGGTTATTAGGTGTATCTTTGTAGCATATGACAGTCAACGAAAAGGGTGGAGATACTGTGATTCTACAACCGAGAAGTGCTACATGTCTCAAAATGTGGTGTTTGATGAGGCTTCTTTATGGTGGTCCTCAGAGAAGGAAGTATTGGACCTGAATGTTGATAAAGCTACAATCTTCTAAAATTTAGTTGTGTTTAGATGAAGTTGTAGATACACATGATGGTGGAGAATGGGAGATATTGAAAAATGTGTGGCTCAAAATCCTTGGAAAACTAGTGTGCATTAGTTACCTATGAAGAAGGTGAGTCTAGTGAAGCATAAACACCAGTTTCACGTACAAAAATCAACTAGAATTAGAAAGTCAAATCCTAAATATGCTAATGTTGCCATAGTAGAAGAAGTTGATACTAGACAGCCAGAGACATTTGAGGAGGCATTTCGGGATCTGAAGTGGAGTAAATCTTTGGAAAAGGAAATTATAGCATTGAAGAATAATCAAACTTGGGAGCTCGTGTCAAAACTAAGAGATGTGAAGCGTTTCTTATACAAATGAGTTTTCTAAAGAAAGTGCTACACAAATGGATCAACTGAAAGGTACAAAGCTCATTTGTTAGCTCGAGGGTTCTCTCAACAATATGGACTAGACTATGATGAAACGTTTAGTCCAGTTGCAAATCTTACAACTATTTAAGTATTACCTACATTTATAGATAGACAAGATTGGAATTTGTGGCAAATGGATGTAAAGAATGAGTTTTTGCACAGGGAGTTAGATCGAGAAATTTATATGAATCAGATAATGGGTTTTCAAAGTCAAAACCATCCTGAATATGTGCATAAGCTTTGAAAGCCACTTTCCAAGTTAAAATAAGCATCAAAGTCGTAATATAGGAAGATTGTTGAATTTCTTACTTATAGCTATTTTTTGGTCACACTTGCATATTCTAGTTTTTTTGTCAAAGTTAATAGAGGGAAGCTAGTTATTGTACTAGTCTATGTGGATGATTTAATTATAACAGGAGATTGTAAAGAATAAATTCTTCAAATAAAAGAGAATTTATCGGTTCATTTTCAAATGAAAGAATTTAGGTAATGCAAACACTTTCTTAGTCTAAAGATAGATCATACTCAAGAAGGAAGTTTTCTCCATCAGCAAAATTATTCCAGAGATTTACTAAAGAAGTTTGGTAAACTTAACTGCAAGCTAATTTCAACTCGAATAGAGCCAAATGCCAAATTATGTGCTTATAAAGGGGGGATTTGGAATATACAATGATGTATTAAAAATTGGTGGATATATTGATTTGCCTAACTCTAATCAGGGATAATATTTCTTATATAATCAGTGTAATGAGTTTGTACATGCAAAATCTAACCAAACCTCATCTAAAAGTGAGGTAACACCCAATTTTAGGGGTTAGAATATTGAGAAATTTCAGTGCATTGTATGTCGACACATACAAATTATTGTACATGCATTCATGATTTTTTTGGGTAAAATGGATTGATAAATGTGATTATATTGCGGAAAGCTCAATCAGGGACTATTGGAATTATTTCGAAATTTTTGGAAATTTTAGGAATTTTTTGAAAATTTTAGAGTGTTTTAAATTAGAAATAGATAGACAAATGGCATTATGCAAGGTGGCATTCCTATATGCATGACAAGTGGCACATATGCAATAAGCCATGTGTCAATTAGTAACCATACACGTGATAACAACACATGTGAGTACTTGTGCTAGAAAGGAAAACCACGGAAGCCTGGTTGCTCTTCGGGTTACGTTGATGTTCTTTGAAAATCACTGAACCTTTATCACCGAAACACTAGTTTGGATCCTTATATCAGTATTGAACTTGGCAACTCAAATAAGTTGGTCCAGATAATAGTTTGCTTATGTTCCTAATCTTGCTCTTTCAACTATCACCGAAACCCTGGTGAGCTTCTGACAAACAAGGTTAGTAAAGTTTTAGCTTTCTGAGTTTTATGAATGATTCTGATGATGTGTTAGTATTGGAAATAAATACATGCATGAGTTGTATGATGTTTTATGTATTGGAAATGATCACATACATAAGTTATGAGTGAAACTAATACGATAACAGTGATAAAAGATAAGTTGATAATATTGTGCAGTGAAGATTGTCAGACCCCGTTTTCGGAGTCCGACGGTTCCGAGAGGTGAGCCCTGCTGCGACCCATTCCCGAGACCTGAGCCTGGCTGGCACACTAAAAGTGAATCTGGCTGCTGAACTACACTGGTGGTGGATGTACGCTGGTCCAACCTCAAAATTAAAATCTGCTCTCAAGAAAACCAAAATAAGCTTCCCATACACATGTCCGTTAAACGGACATGAACTGAACCTGGAATGCCAAATTTGACCCGAGAGTGTCCGTTAAACGGACATGCGTGTCCGCCCAATGGACACGAAGTGGCAAAAATGGCACTGTTTCACCCGAGACTGTCCGTTAAACGGACAGGCGTGTCCGTCTAACGGACACAAGCTGGCTAATGGGTACTATTTCACCCGAATGTGTCCGTTAAACGGACTGGGGTGTCCGTCCAACAGACATGAAGCAACCAAAGGAATATTTCTCCCCCGAATGTGTCCGATAAACGAACATGCGTGTCTATTTAACGGACATGGGTATTTCCAGAATTCCCATGCCACTTCAAAGCCTGCTCAACTCCCAACCAAAACTAACAACACTTCAACCCTTTCTAAATCACTCAACTTCAAAACCATAACACTTCATATTATCCCATCTACTCTTAACATGCTGAGCTTCCACTTGCATTCACATCACATTTCCTACCCATATGAATTTCAAAACATAACAAATGCAAACTTTGAAAAAGTCATATTGATCATTTGAATACCATAATAACCATAATTCCATGCATTTCATTTACATCAAAAGCAAGTAGTTTACAATGCTTTAGAGGGCATTTCAAGCCCTTTAC
>JAOQMR010000001.1:14548719-14572412 GCA_027563865.1 Erythroxylum pelleterianum
TAGCCAAAATCCGGCTGAACCATTTTATCTTCACGCCAAGATCTTCATCGAGAATAACTGGTTCATGGATCCAGACGTCAACGTTCAGTTTAGCCAAAATCCGGCTGAACCAAAAAGGTTAATCTCTAATGGAACTAACAGTTCTTACTTAACCCTCTTTGTAAGAGTTACAAAGTTCTCTCAACTTGGTCTGTAGATACCGTTAAAGATCGAATACTTGTACAAATACAATGGTTGAGATAAATCATATTCAGAAGCAAGGTTTGAAATAAGATACAAATTAAGATTTTGCTTTATTATAATTTATATGTTAATATTTTATAAAATTAAAGTTATTTTGATTTTCAAAAAATTAAAATATAAAAATAATTTCATAATTATTTCACTTCAGTCGGAAAGTAATTCCGTCCCAATTACTCAAGAATTATCATTTCATTTCAGAAAATGACATGGTAAAGTAAAGTAGATACAAGTAAAATTATCATTTAACATCCTTGTTTTATGATTGCAGAAGTCACGTCAATTATAAACTCGTCACCGGTACGCTGCCTCTGACGTGACAACTGCAAACTTCAAAACTATCTCGAGGCTTTGCTCAGTTAGGAAGCAATAGGTTCTCTCATACATGCTATGCGTTTCTGTCTTTCGTCTAAAAACAAGAAAAAGGGTGGGAAAAATAAGAGCTAGCCCGGTCAAAGAACTCAATAACTGAGCTTTCAACAACCAAACCACAAAGCAATAATAATACAACTACAGTAGTAATTTCTTTCTTGTAATGAATCACGCTATTCCTGCAAGCAAAAAGAAACATGTCGTTCCATTACAAGAAATCTATATCTCATATGTTCAGAAAATTTTAGAAAAATTATAATCTTTAAAAAATTTTTAAAATTTCCTTCTAATTTTTAATATTTTAGACTTCGATTAAAAAATAACGAAAAAATATGAGCAATATGAACATTAGGTATAAATTAATTAAACATAACTAATATAATAACTCAATTCAACTTTTAAATTCGACCTGAATTAATTAAATTGGACTTAAATTAATAATTTAAGATAAATTTAATTAATTTGATTGGAGTTTAAAATTTTAGTTAAATTGCATATAAACAATATTAATTAATACATGTCTAATATTATTTTTTAACCAAAGCCTAAAAAATGAATTTACACTAGCAATTCTTGAGATTATGTCGTCAAATTAAGTGCAAAATACATTACGAACAACCATAGAACATCAATAGTCGCACCAAACCATCCAATATATATATATGTGTGTGACAACTGAAACCCAACTCTTAAACTCATTCCTTTCCAACCAGAGAAAGCAAAGTGGATCATGGGAATTCTTAATCATAAGACACAAATGCAAGTTGACTGCCTACTTAAACTAATCAAATAAAGAGTGCAGCTACTCTTCAATGGTCACTCGCCAAGAGTGGTTCGGTCTTAGAGCAGTTTGCTCTGAAGCATTGACAAGACCCTGAAGCATTCTCAAAATCTCTGATGTGTCTTCCAAGTAGTACTTGGCCTTGCTCGGCTTCTGGCCAACCGTGCATGCAAACACTTCAGCTACCGGAGACAGAAAAGGCCCTTCCCTCGCACTCATTATAACCTCAAACATGTCCTCGTCGGACCGGTCATCTCCAATACAAAGAACAAAGTCCGCAATCATTCCCCTCTCCTGCATTGTTACGAGGAGCTGTTCCGCCACAAGACCTTTGTTCACACCCTATCGTGCCAAGAGACAATTGGAACTTAATAAAAAAAATTCATATGATAGATTCTTGAGCAAAAGCTAAGTTTTATAATCTGTTTCAACGAAAGCAAAGCAGAATTTAATAAGTAGTCAGTGAGAACTATGGCCTTATAGTTTAAGGGCTGGAACAGAAAGGCTGACGAATATTTAGGTAGCTAACCAAATAGAAATAAATCGGCGTTATCCATTTAAAATTGATTCTGAACATAATACTGTTCTTGAGTGTCAATTTTAAGATTGTAATCAAATATTGCCTCTCCATCTCAAGGAAAAACCAATAGACTCAACAGCGCTTAAGGCATAATGTGAAATTTCTAAGAAGTACTTGCATTAACTTCAGGCACAAACCAAATAACATCAACCCCACCTAGTCAACCGCCCTAAGTTCCCTTTTCCAGTTAATCATATATGGCCATTAGGTATGAATGGATCAACGCCTATTCTGTGTAAGATAAAGCAACAGGTCAGACCCGATATTGTCGTATGTTTGTTACTGCAAATGTTAGCTTGTCAGCAGAATCTCTAAGAACCAAGAGTATCCCATGTTCAAACTGATTATACATAAATATGCCTTGATGAACCAGAAATACCACCTTCTATTGTTGCACATGCACAATGTTATTTCAAAAACATTTTCCAGACAACAAACTATACACCCTTCTGCCTACATATTAGAACCTCCAGGTGTGTTTCTATGCACTTCTGCACTAGTTCTTCAGATAACAATATAAGGGGTGAAACCTATTCCCTTTAGGATCAAGTCCAACTCTGCGAGCCTTTGGTAATTGAAAGGCTGGCATGCCTCATACAAGAAATTTTGGCAGTAGAAATTTGTTAAAAGGGAAAGATAATGAAAATTCAGATTTAATGTCATAGCATATAGCCACTCAACCAAGGCAAGATTTTACACTAATCACAACTTGCCTCCTAGAGCAGAAACCCAACAGACCAATATTATAGATAATTACAATCCAAAACCATGCATTATCTATTAATTGCAAGTTAAATTACACAGAATGTTAGCATCATTTCAATACAATAATTTATCTCGTGCCATATTAGGAATTGATTCACCCAAAACTTAAATCGTTGGATGATATCTCAGTAATCTTCATCATGCATTAACTTTATACATATATCTGAATGGAAACTTTATACATATATCTGAATGGATAACAACATATATGCTCATGATATCTTCACATTATGTCAGAGAATACTCAAATTTTTTGATGTGAAAGATACAGTGCAAAATGTTCTGATTATATATAACTTATCTACATAATCCATTGGGTCATATTCTGCCCGAGTGATACATAAGAAAACGCATGTAACTAAAAACAGCCTGTGACAGATAGCGTAAAAACAACCTAACATGCATTAATCATATATATATATATATATACACATATACATATACATATACACAAAAAAATAATCCCATGTCAAGGTATCAACATTTTCATAGATAACGTCATCTTTACCTATCTTCGAGATAATGAAGACAGCATGGTCAATATTCCAAATCTTAGAGAATAGTTTCGTAAGCACCAAGGTAAGTTTCCCTTGACTCCAACTAATCCAAGTATAAGAAACCAGTCATTACTAAGTCCTAGTGATGATTTAAACAAATCTAGGAGAGACAGTTTGTAGAACTGACCTGAGGCTTAACTTCTACAAGGTGTTGGCCACTCTTGACAGAAACAGGTTCATTGGCAAGAACACTTTCAAGGTGATCTAGAAGCTCCTTGGCCTGACAAGAGCCAAAATCTGGATCTGCATACTGGTAATTCCAAACAAGAGCACTCTCTTTGGTCTCAATGGCTGACCCATCAGTTGTTTCAGCATAGAGTTTCATTACCGGCTCAGCAATCTGTTTCCAGTCAAAATCTGGAACTAACACACAAGTCTCCCATTCTGCTTCATGATTTGTCCTGTAAACAAAAATCAAGGTCAACTTAGGGATATCATTCTCCAATCTGATATTTTCAGTGATCATGCATCAGTTCCTACTTTGAATGCAATTTAGCACTTGTATCGATTAATGGTAACACCAGTATCCCGTGCTTTATAAATGTAATTAGTAGAATAACAACTTTGTGCCTCAACATTTCTCTCCCTCCTGTTAAATATCATTTGACTAGCACACAGCAATCTGATATCAAAACGCTATGAAAAGCCTGTGGCAGGCTAGAAAAGATACTGCTAATACCTCAGGAAATATCCATGCTCTGCTGCAATCCCAAGCTTTTCAGAAGAAGAAAACCATTCAGTTAGAGTTTCCCTGCCTTTCCCACTAACAAGGAAGACAACATTCTTGAGGTCTCTACACAAGTTGTTTAAGATTCCAACCACCTCTGCATTAGGATTCATACTAATTGAACCTGGCTGAACCATAGCACCATCATAGTCCATAAGGATTGCTCGGCTTTTGGTCCTCTTATATGCTGAAACTATATGATCAAGTGAAAGTTTCCTAAAGTTTGGATCCAGAGCAATTACCCGAAAACTCAAACCAAAACCAATTCCCCAGCACCTTTTCCTCATATGGTCCCTACATGACCGTTCAAGATCCTGCAAAAAGCTGCGTGCCCAATATGCAACGTCATGTGTACTTACATATCTATAATGCTTCTCATGTCGCATTTGTTTTTCTTGCTCAGAGAGCACGAGCGCAGAATCCATAGCTTCTGCAACAGAATCGATGTTCCATGGATTTACACGAATGGCTCCACTCAAAGATGGAGAGCATCCAATAAACTCAGAGACAACCAACATGCTCTTCTTTAGGGCGTTTTGATTAAGCCCCAAAGTCTCATCCAGCTTCTCATTTCCTTGCCGGCAAATAATATATTCATATGGTATCAGATTCATTCCATCCCGCACAGCTGTAACAAGACAACATTCTGCAATAACATAGAAGGCAATGCGCTCATAAAACTGAAGAGGGGTGTCAATTAAAACAACCGGCACATATCCTGGCCTTCCAAATGCCTCATTGATCCTTTGTACAGTGGCCTTAGTTTCACACTGTACCTCATGCACATCCCTTCCTCGCCCTCTTGCTGGGTTTGCAATTTGGACCAACACAACTTCACCAATTTTATCACGATGCTGCATGAGCAATTGTTCCATTGCCAAAAGTTTCAAGCTAATCCCCTTAAAAATGTCCATATCATCTACTCCCAGCATAACAGTTTGACCCCGAAAATGTTCCTTCAGCTCTGCAACCTTAGATTCTGTCTCAGCAAGATTCAGAACAGATTGGAGCTGGCCTATGTGAATTCCCACAGGAAGAATCTTAATACTGACAGTGCGGCCATAATACTCAAGCCCTATGTATCCTCTTTTAGATTGATAAGAGAGACCAAGCATTCTACTACAACAAGATAGGAAATGCCTCGCATAGTCAAAAGTATGAAAGCCAATGAGGTCAGAGTTAAGAAGTGCTCTTAACAATTCATCCCTTACAGGAAGAGTCCGATATATTTCAGATGATGGGAAGGGACTATGGAGGAAAAACCCCAGCTTCACACTATTGAACCTCTTCCTAAGAAATGTTGGTAAAACCATCAAATGGTAGTCATGAACCCACACATAATCATCGTCAGGGTTAATCACTTCATTCACTTTGTCGGCAAATATCTTGTTCACAGAAACATATGCCTGCCAAAGGGACCGATCAAACCGGCCACCTAGGTCTGGTGATAGGGGAAGCATGTAGTGGAATAAGGGCCACAAGTGCTGCTTACAGAATCCATGATAGAATTTACTAAAAAGATCAGGTGGGATAAAAGCTGGGACACACTTAAAGGTCTCTAGCAACGTTTGTGATACATCATCTTGCTCACTTGGGTCCACCTCTTCCTTTAAACTCCCAACATAGATAACTTCTATATCTTCTCCTAGGCCATCTTTGAGTTGTAAGAGAAGTGAATCCTCATCCCAGCTAAAGCACCACTTACCACTGCCATCCAAACTTCGATGAGCCCGAAGAGGAAGTTGGTTCCCCACAATGATCACCCGCTCTTGAGAAAATGAAGATGGCGGATTGGAATCCACACTATTGTTGTTTTCATCATCTAGCTCAGACAAAGCTCCGGTCACAGTGGCCACTCGAGAAAACCTCTTCCTGTCACGACTAAAAGATGGGGCATTACCAGCAGCAAGATCTAAGAGGTTAGAATAAGATCTTGAAGTCATTGTGAGGATAGTCTGAGAACTTCAAGTCTACTCGGAGTTATCCTGGTTATCTTTCATCTGAATTCCAAAGTCAATCTCTGCATCAACGAACCCACATAACAAAGAACGATCAAGGAAAGGAAAAAACTCTGACTTTCTCTATGACAAAAAGACATTTAATTTTCCAATAAGCAACTCCAAAAAGGAGATGTAGTACCAAGATTAACCTTATTTCAAATAAGCCAGCAATTTTAGCTCATTATAGTTGTAGAATAAGTTTCCATGAAAATTTCTTGATATTTTGCAAATTTAAGAGCTTGTGCTGTCATGTAACAACCTTATAAAGCTCGAACTAAATAACAAGTTATAACCATAAACCCTCTCTTAATAACTCAAAACACAATAAAATTAAACAAAGTTGCTTAGTGCGAAACGTATGGTGGAGTTAGGAAACTCCACCAATATAGGAAAACATGAAATCTAGCAGGGATTGATACACCCAAAAGATAAATCTGATGAACTAGCATTTAATAGTGATCAAATCACCTGCTGCATAATACCCAAGAATACTAAAATGAGCTGTCAACACAAAAGAACATTAACTCAATAACAAAACAATCTAAAGCTAGAGGATTGAAAAAGCATCCGTAGAGAAAAGAATAAAGCAGGTAACTTGAACTAGCACCAAAAAATAAGACTTATAAGTGGAAAGATATGTCAGCAAAAGTATCAGCATGCGGCATCCAATAGTGAAGAAAGAACAACAACGGCAAGAAAGATGTAAATTTGGGACGGTGAACTGAAGAATAAGAAGATAAAAGGGGAACTTACGTTTGAAGTTGGATAGACAGATGAACATACAGAGGTAGAAACTAAAAGATTCTTTTTTTTTATCTCTATCTTTCCCCTCCCTCCCCTTACGCTTTGAGAGAGGGGTGGCGATGTTAGCAGATCTTTAGCTTTGCTTTTCCAGTTCTTGCAATTTTTTAACTACTAAGATTTTGTTGCGTTCTCTCCAAAGGCATCAAATGGGTTTACTTTATAGAAAGCATTTGATTCTCTCCCAACTCGTTCACTCGTCTACACTCACTCACTGCTTCTTCATCATCCACTGTGAGCGATGGATGGTGACATAAGGAACAGAAAAACAGTGTTTTCCCATTTCCATCTTTAACTATGGTTGAGTTCATTGTTAATGATTATTTTATTAGAGATGAAAATTAAACACCCCAGTTTTCCTACCAAACTCCTCATTGTGATTGGCGTGTCAAACTCGAGTTGCACTATGGCGCGTCATGTAAGCTTGCTCAATCATTGGAGACGTTCGCATCATCAACAACCAGTAAAATTTTGGGTGAAACATAAAATTTAGAAAAGTCCAGTACTCCCAGTAATAGTCACTGTTTCCAAAATTTTTATGTATTGTTAACCAGTTGAGTATACCTATTAAACCAACTTGTAAAATTTTTATCTGGTTAAGTAATCCTTTCTGTCTAAAATAAAAGTCGTTTTAGATGGATTTTAATTATTCAAAATAAGTGTCGTTCATAATTTTTCATGCATGTTTATAATTTTGCTTCCAAAATTAACCTTTAATTTATCTTACAGATTATATTTTCAAAACAATTCAACATGCAATTAATAAGGATATATCAAACATTTCATTAGCTTTCTTAATAAGTATGCATCCCTTTAAAACGACTTTTATTTTGAATAGAGGGGAGTAGTTTTTTTCTTTAACTAAGGCAACAATAATATTTAGTATGAATCATATTAATACACAGAGTTTGAAGATGTCTTTTAGTGATTTGCAACTTTACTTTTATCCGGTAGAAATGTTGTTTTCAAATATAAATGAAATTTTCCATGTCCAATTATAATGTCATGAAAAAGTTTTATATTGATTGAATGATAAATTAAAATGTTTCAGAGTAATTCTAAATTTCATAAGAATGTTTTGAGTAATTCTAAATTTCATAAGCAGCTTGTATCACTTGCTGATATATTTATGTAAAAGGGGTTCTATAAAATAATTTAATATTATTAGATATGCTTTTAATGAGAAATTTGAGATAAATAATGGAGTTTCAAACTTAAAAGTTAAAATATTATTTGCTTATGGTGTACCAAGAAAAGAAAATGTAATGTTAATAAAATTTAATTTAATTATTTTCTTCAATTTCTTATAGATTCCACGCAAAAAGAAAAAGTATTGTTACACAAAAGTTATAGCTTCGAGTTACGGAAAAAACTTTTTTGTGAAATGCAAAGAAAATGTCACATATAATTGATGTTCCTCTCCTAACTCTCGCAAAATGAATAGTCTTATACATTTGAGTTGTTGTTGTTGTTGTTATATTCATCCATCACATGTTTAAGAATTTGTTCCATTGAATTTTGTCTTTTATTTTTCTTTTTTCACCAAAACCTTAACCTCCATTTGAATCTTATAAGTTATAACCTAAATAACCAAAATAGATTCTTTATCTTTTGTTTCTTTTATTTACTTACATGTAATTACACTTATGCTATGTTTAGTTGTACGTAAGAATTTTAATGAAATGAAATATAATAGAATGATTTATAATGGAATGAAATGTAAATAACTGTAATATTAGAAAATTATTGTTTGGAATCGATAAAATGATTCATAATGTAATACAGTGAAATGTTGTTTGGAATAAGAGTTTGTGAAATATTATTTATTATTTTACATTCCATCATAAACCTCCCAAATCGAAAGTAACTTATTTATACTGTTTATGATGTGGTTGGGTCGGTCATACAAGGCCCAATCCCAGGCTCAGGCATCGATGGCCCAGTCATAGGTGATAATCTCCCATGCAAACATAAAGACTTACGTAAAGACCTAAACCTAGCAAGCTATTCTATATATAAGGTACTATTTGACCATGATACATGTACGACATTACAACCCTAATTTTTTCTGTTCTTAGCGACCAAAACCCTCTCAAAAAGACTAACTTGAGCATCGGAGGGGCCTACCGACAATCAACCCCCGGCGTGTCTTATTTGTTTTGCAGGTATTCTTTAGCTGAAGTCAGTCAGGATTATGGATCCAAGCATCAACGTCCAGCCCCATCAAGTTCAGGCAGAACCATGATGGAATGTGATGTAATATAAAACTCTTTCCTCTTATCCTTTTTTTTGGTAATTAAAAGAGCTAACAACTAGCTAGAGCTAATAACAGGATTAATGAGTCGAGTGCGACTAACACCATGCGATCATCATTGAGAGTGTGCAGTATAATGTCCGGGGGCTGTTGAAAAACCACCATACCCAAAGATACCTCAGGTCTGAGTCGAGCCATAGCATCAGCTGTAGCGTTTCCCTCCCTAAAAACGTGATGAATCGTGACGTGCCAACTGCGAGACATCAGCTCCCGAATGCTGCAGATGAGTGCATTGTCTGTACTCGCCTGAATATGGCGGTTGAGCCATTGAATCACCGACAGGTTATCACTCTCAACCTTGACCTTGTTGATGCTTATACTCCAAGCGAGTTGCAAGCCATCGAGCAGCCCCCACAGTTCCGCAGTTGTAACCGAACAGATTCCAAGATTGTGAGTAAAACCGGCCAGCCATGAACCATTGGTGCTGCGTAAGACACCACCCGCAGCAGCAGCTCCAGTCAACGGATCGACTGCTCCATCCACATTCAGCTTGGTCCATCCCGACGCCGGAAGCTGCGAGGCGCCAGCAAACCTGCATCGGAACAGCAGCAACCCTACGCCCCAGTTTCATACTCGAAGCTTTCACTTGCTTAGCCCACCCTTGTCCCTGAATAACGATAGCCTCCGGACCTATACTAACACCTTCAAAAACAAAAAAATTACGAGCTTTCCAAATTTTCCAACAAAGAATACCGAAACAAGTAGGTCAATCCCAATCCACAGAATCAATTCTAAAAGCATTACGAAGGTTATCAATCATCCATTCACTTAAAGAACTGGTAAAGAACCTAGTAACCATGGAATGAGGTAGAACTGTAAGCCACACCGTACGAGCCCAATGGTAATCCCGAACGGCATGTATAAGGCTCTCACGGCTAGAGCCACAAAGGCTGCAAGTGTCAATCTCAGTAAGCTCCCTACGTTGCCGTTTGCCATTGGTAAGCAACCTCTCCTTGAGCACTAACCAAATGAAGTGACGAATCCGTTGGGGTCCTTTGAACTTCCATGCCCAGTTCCATTTGTCATCAGGCGGGTTATTCGAGGCCTGCGATAAAGCATCAAAAGTATCAGCGATATTGAAGTCACCCTTCTTTGACCAACGCCACATGTAGCCATCCGCATTATTATGAGGAGCAGGCGGTTTCATTGCAACGATGTGCATGGCCACCGTATCGTCCACGTAGCTACCGAATTGAGACCAATCCCACCTGCCATACTCATCAACCATATCACAAAGACGTGCATCATGATCAATAACATTCGGGTTAGTACAAAAATTAATTAAAGGATCGATCTGTGGGATCCAACAATCACGCCAAAACTGAATATTCTGGCCATTCCCAACTTTTCAGCATACACTCTCTTTGAGTTCTTCCCAAACCTTCGTAAGAGAAGTCCAAACAAAAGAACAATGAGGCCGATTTTAATTAAAAATATATAGAAATTATATGACATCATTTTAAAGGCTAAATTAAAATTTGAATGTACTAAAAAATAAATTAGCTTTTGGAGTCGTTCCAATTATTTTTGCTACTTTATGATTTTTCTAAAGTCTCATGTTCTCATTTGTTTAATATTTTCACAATTTTCTACATCCCAAAATTATGATTACTGTAGATTCTATATTTTGATGTAGGCACAATAAAAAGTACAACAATGATAATGCTGAATATGAATCTTCCTGATCTGCGAGATTTAAAGAGGTTCGATAGTATTTAGTCTTACTTCTAACTAGTAGAGAGATTATTTTAAAATGACCTATATGTTAAGATAGAGAATGAAAAGAAAATAAAATAAAAAAGAAGAAAAATAATGAAAAAGGAAAAAGTTAAGACTAATAATATTAATAATGTGAATATTAATAACGGTGGCATGGTACAAATTCTTGAAAACAAATAACAAAATATAAGCTTATTCAATAATTAAAGAATTGTAAAGAAGCTCGAGCGCTGTCGGTAATGTACACAAGTTATTTCCCACAGCTAGGTCTTGAAGCGTTACAAAATGTGAATAATTATAAGTCATGTTCATATCTTTTTCAGCGATACCTGTCCCCGAATTTGCGAATCATAAGCCATGTAAAGACAATACAATTAAAATATACGAACGAGAGTAGACAAATGCCCCACAATTACTATTTTACCGTCGCCAAAAGACATAAACAATCCGCACACGCACACATGTGCCATTCTTAGGCCTAGTTTTAGAAATTTAGCTCAAGGATTAGGATCTGCTCAACTTTCTCTAAGATACTCAATTCATGCATTTTTTTTAATATTGTTCGCAATAGCAAGGCAATTGTATCGCTGCTAGTAGTCATATTTTTTCATGTGTTTTGGATCCGTCTATAGCACAAATTATAGGTATTCGTGAGGCTTTAAGTTAGGTTAAAAAGAAAAATTTACATTATGTTATTATTAAATCTGTTTCGCAATTGGTTATTCAGAAGTTTCTCTCACTTACTCGTAATCGATCTGACGTCGATTTGATTATTAATGATTACTTATTTCTTTGTCATTCCATTAATGAAATTTATTTTAGTTTTTGTAAAAGATCTGCGAACTGTACAACTCACTTTCTTACGAGACATGCTAGTTTCATGTCAGGTCTTATTTATTGAGATTTATCTTTCCCAGTTTGTATTGTTTGAACCTTAGATGCAGATAATGGCTATTAATGAAGTTCCTCTCTTTTCTTTTTCAAAAATAAATAGTCAACTCGTGATTTGATATAAAAAAAGAATAATTTTGAAATAAAGTTTGCGTATATTAATATATTATAACTTTTTCATAACTTTTTTTTTTCAGAATTCGCAATAAGAAGATTCTTATGCACAGTCTTATGTTTTGGATGCATCGATTTTTTTGACTTAATATGAAAAAAAGGGTGTAATGATTATCCTTTTAAGTTTATAAATTAAATTTTAACTAAATTTACTGGAGCTCCCACCTTTTCTTCCCTGTAAAGGTTAGATCGTGAGAGCAAAAGCTAGGAAAGCAATCATATGTAAAAGGGTACTAAAACTAGTTAAAAGGGTCACTTTACTTACCTAAAGCAAATTAAAACGTGAACAGTATGGCTTAGTTACCGTAAGAAATCATTAAGGGGAATCAAATTTGTAATTATTAATTTTTTTAAAAAAGACTTCGTAATTATGACTTTCATTACTTGTGTTATTTTACTAGCCCAATAGAGCGCGTGGGGTGAATCGCGGTTAAGGAAGAGTCATTTCGTTAGTTTTAAGGGAGACATGCGGCTCGACCGGAAATTGGCGACGGCTCAACTTAGTTTAATAATGTCGCTATCGTATATCCTACATTTACGCTCCATAGTATTTCTTTTGGTTTTATACAACAATGTATTCATAAACTGACTCGACCCAAGTGAGGACAAAACATATTTCCGTGCGCTGTCAGTCGGCTTTTTCGCACACGTGGCACGCACTCGTTTCTTTTGCTTTTTGAAACTTTCCCAATTCCAATGATTTCCCTTGCCTTTTGTTAGATTCCGACAAGGTGGTGGACCTATTCGCGCAACAACTGTCCTTATCAACCGTCGTCACTCAATTTGTCATTTTCCTCTACGTACGTTGCTCTTTTTTGTTTTTCTCTTTTCATTTATTTTTCTCTCTTACACTTAAAATTTTATATTTTAAAAATTAACATTTATCTCACCATAGTATTTTTTATTTATTACATAAGTACTTTTCTCTAATTTTTGTTTATTTAAAATTCTAAGATAATATTGTATTATGTCAGTTTAACCCTTTTTAGTTTCACCTTGGTCAGTTACTGACAGCCGGTGGTTGCTCTCCAAGACTGAAAAATCATGCGTAATCCAATATTGTGCATTACTCCTATCTTTGGTACAACTGAAGCATCCTCATTCATCTGAACATCCTCTTCAATCCAACAGCCTTTATACTTCTTGATTCACGCTAAGGAAGGAATAGTGGAACATTATGTACCATAAAAACAATAACTGCAACAACTACAAGACACAAGGATTCAGAACAAATTGAAGAGATACAGCAATCCAACTAATCGGCTAATTAACTATTTTGCGCTTCCAAATACGTAACAATTCCTCTGTTTCACTCTGCAATGGATCGTGAATAGCGGAATCTTCCATGCTAAAGCAACGAAAACCGCCGACATCGTCCTTGAAGTAGATGCAATTACCCTTTAATCCTTGAACAGTGTTGGGTGGTAGTGCCACAGAGTGACTATGGCCTAAGAGAATAGCCCAGTTGCTCAGCTCACATATTATGATACCCTTGTCTCTATCATCAGTCAATGCGCCGACTTTAAAGTAGCATGTTTCACGTCCAAGACCACCATCTTGTTTATCTTCCATGAATCTGATGACTATACAAACACAATCCTCTATCGCCGCAAGATTCAATTTTTGGCCCCAAAAAAACCATCTTTCTGTGACTACATCTAATATGGGCGGCCAGGAATAAGGATCCACTTGACACCGCACCACTTGCCCGTACTCATCAACACCGTATAATGCTCCTTCATGGGACAATATATCATCGTACGAGCTACCAGCTTCTTCTAACAGAGTCCACGTTTCATCACCTTCTTTAAAGCAAGCCAGTTGCTTTGAGTTCCCGTAGATAATCATGACAACATAATCATCGTCCAGGAGGCTGTCAGGAGGGGAAGATAACACAGCCTTATGAACAATGTTGACGTCTTCGTTCAGGGACAGAGGAAGTGGTGGAAGTTGGATCTCGGTGCCATTGACAGTATTGAACAAGGTGATAATCTCGGAGGAGTTGTTAATTGTAATGAGCCAACCTGTGGTCGAACCTCCTATCGGCTTTCCCCGTGGCACAACTTCAAGGCTGAGGGGCTCGGGTTTCTTGACCTTCTTGTTGGAGTGGAGTTGAAACTTGAGAGTAATGCCAGTACTGCCGTCAGTAGATGGTCTTCGTTTTACTTTCAACTTCGCCATTGTTGTGCGGATTATTCCTCTGGAGATATCTGCTCGATCAAAGCCAAAAATGGACACAGAGGCTCAGGCAGTCAGGCTACGCTACTTAGGAGTTTGGGTCTATACTTCTTCATAGTTACAACTAGTCATATATATAGGTTATTCCTCAAAACTAATTAAACATAGGAAATCCTAATAACAAATAGGAAATGTAACTCCGAAACATACTCGAAATCCTTTTCCTGAACTTCGATGTAGGAGGCGAACAGTCCAACAACATGTGTGAGCCGTAAGTCCTAATTCGTGTAGGAAATGTAAATTTCTATTGCATTTGGAAAATACAATTACTTGCGGACTTTTCACTCGCAATCGGAATCCCCTCGTTTTTAGTTTTCCCTTTCCGCCTGAAAATATATCCGCATTTTGTGCCCGTCTTTTTTCAGGTTTTCAAATTCTTTTAAGAAAATAACGAATTACCAGTAATATCAAGTAATATTTTGAATAATTTAAAAATATATTAAATAATTATTTTTTTAAATTATAAAATAATGCTTCAAAATATTTTACTGTATAATTTATAAATTTATATAAATTATGAAAGAAAATTAGCACAAGATTTCAAATTAATTTCATAATTAATCAACACAATTAATTAATCATAGAATTGCAACATATTAGATTCAATAATTGTACAGACAAATACCTAAAAATTGTGGAACAAATGAATTCATTGTTGTTTTCTGTGAAGTGATGTGAGAAAGACGCAGAAGATTGCTGACTACTGCTATTCCGAATTGTACAAAAATTATTTTTATTATGCTAGTCTACAATTATGATAAAATTCTATCAAATTATGTCTCCAAAAATTATAGCAATACAAATTTAAAATAATAATAATTTATTTACTTTTATTAATATCGTTTTTTACGTATTTGACATATAAATAATAACCACAATTAATATAAAAAAATATTTTAATTATCATGCAAATATAAAATTAAACTCAGTGCAACAATGTTATCAATAATAAATATTATTACATCAAAATATCAAATAAAAAGAATAATAAATATTGGTGACTTTTTAAGTATTACAATCTACAACAAGAATTCTTGTTAAAGAAACAACAATTAAAAGCGAAACTTGAAAAAAAAATTTACAATTATATTTATATTGTATATATAAAATTTAACGTATATATCAAATGAAAGTGAAATTATAAGAATAATAAATAATTATTTTGTAATTGTTTACGAGAATAATTTACAAGAAGTGATATTTATATAAGTTCGCGTTCATTTATGCGGGACTCATACAAAATCTACATAAATAAATGATTAAAAATTTTGAAATAAAATTAAACGCCGTAATATTGGAAAGAGATTTGGAATTGCTCAACATTAGAGGACAGAGGTGAAATTTCGCTATCCCTCTCATCTACAGTCTCCACTGGAGCAACCGCCTCGTGTCAGTTTCTCCTGCGTTGCGTCCTTATCATTATTTGAACTTTCTCACTCTATAACTTCAATCTCTCTCTCTCTCTTCTATGTAGGGTTTTGCTTCTCTTCTAAAACCCTACAATTTATGATTTGTAACTCTATAATTTATCCTTTTTTCAAAAGAAAACTCTATACTTTATACTGTATAGCATTGATATGGAAGGAGGAACTATTGGTAAGGACAGCGTCGGTGAAAGTGGCTACGCATCCACTAGCGGTGGTTCAGTGCCGGTGCCGGTTTCGAATCAGGCAAATGCACCGCCGCCTTTCTTGAGCAAGACCTACGACATGGTGGACGACCCGTCGACTGACCCGATCGTGTCGTGGAGTTCGACGAAGAACAGCTTTGTGGTTTGGAATCCGCCGGAATTCGCACGCGACTTACTCCCCAAGTATTTCAAGCACAATAACTTCTCCAGCTTCGTTAGGCAACTTAATACCTATGTAATGCCCGCTTGCTCTTTTTATCTTGGTAATCTTTGTATATAACTGTTCTCTTGTGGCTCTGATCCATGGTAGCCCTGTGCTGTGATTAGGTTTGGATCAATGTCTAACTGAGTGTAGCTGTGATAGCTGATATCTGCTATTGGTTTTAGTCAAGTACTTGGTTCACATGTAGACAGTTTCTTTATGATTAATATTATAAGGTGGGAGAGTCACTCGTTTAGCTTTTTCCAAAAATGAATTTTTTGAAAGATAGAAGGTATTTAACTTCATGTAGAAATCTAGAAGGTAAGCTTTCAAGTTGACACTCTTTACTGTTATTTGTACCTATCGTTGCAAAAAGGAGAAGAAATTTGGGTGTTCCATGTACTGCATTTGAATAGTATTGTTTCCAGGGAATATGATTGCTTCTTGTCCAACAAACAAGACAAACTGTATGAATTCTGCCAGGTTTGTCTAAAACTTTAATAATATGGTTAACTGATCAGAAAGGATTTAAGCACTTTTATGAGGGAAGAATTCGTGGGTCTCCTGATTTATCATTTCCTGAACCAGGAATTTTCTTGTTGAAGCCAAATTCATGCAACCAACAAACTGAGTATTCTGTTCTGTACTCTATTGATTGATGATGTTGTCATAGTAAATGAAACAGGATGAGTCACAATGATGATTACTGAGGATTGCCCTAGAACCTATTGGTTTCAAGCTAAGCCTCAGAGGAATGGAGGACACTAACTACAATTTTAAAATATTGGTTGCATGGACCAGTACAATTAGTTAGAATGACATGAAAGGCCCTTAGAAATAGCTATTCTTATACAGTCTGGAGCTGAAGAAAATGAGATTAGTCACATGTTGAGAGTTAGAAGGACGAGTTATGTAAGGTATGAGCATTCTGTAATGATGCACCTGTAGCTTGTAATAGAAATAAAAGCTTCTGCGAATTGGTTGGAATTAAACCTTTAATAACAATGGAGATTATTTTTTGTTCTTAATTTGTGCCATGCACTGTGCAAACACGGGGATGTACTTCAGTAGAGTTTGATGACTTTGATGAGAGTTTCCCTTTTAATCTATATACACATATTACCTGTATCTACTTGTTCCAGATATTTATTACCATTTTATCTTCTTAATGATACAAGGTGTCTCAGTTCACTTAAGCGAGCTTGTCACTAGCAGTTAGCACCTTAGGTGGTACAGTGGTCAACACACTTTGAGGATGACTTTTGTATTTGATCATCTTGTGAAGTTGTTCTGTTGATCAGTGTTTTCTACAGTTTTAGTTTTTCCTATATTAGGGCTTGACATAAGGTATGTGGCATCTGATGCATCTTCCTGCCTCTGAAATTATGAGTTATGTTCTTGAGGACTAAAATATTGGTGTTTGATGTTGCAGAATCAAAACATTTGGTGGAGGATGCACAAAAAGCTGAATGTTGGTTGTTTATATGCTTCCATGGATTTTTTGGCCTGGACCTTAATATGGACAACTACAACATCCTTATGTGCATTTGAAATTAATGAAATTATCAAACTTTGATGTCTTTAGGAGGGCATATGCCTCTCTATGTTTATAATGAGTAAATTATCTTTAAACATTAAGCTCTAGTTATCATGATCATTTCATAGGTAGGTTGACATGCTCTGTATTGGTGAATGCTTGAGATAAATAATGATTAAGAGCATAAAATTAATTACTCAGTGTTAGATCAAGGCAGGTATACATAATACTCATGTTTAAGTATCCTCTTGATTGATACTTGTGTGTATCTTCCAGCAAATTATGCCTTCATTTCCAGAAAAGCCTTTGAGTTCACCTTAGTCATCCAGGAGAAACAGTACAACCTATGGATGCTATCTTGTGTTCACTCATTACCTCTTCCAAGAAACAATCATTTTTAATTATTTTGAACTGCGCTTAATATGGCAAAATGGAAAGAATCAGTGTGACATGTATTTGGAATTTAGTTGTGCAGACCTCAATTTTTGTAATGGCTTCTTATCTCTGTACTTGACATCTTGTTGGACAAATGAGTTTTTCTCAATAGCTGTTGATTACATGTGAAGTTTCCTTTCATCCCCACATATCTTATCAGTTGTGTTGGATTGATGTATCAAGCAGGGATTCAGGAAGGTTGATCCAGACAAATGGGAATTTGCCAATGAGGGTTTCTTAAAGGGTCAAAAACACTTACTTAAGAGCATAAGTCGGCGGAAACCTGCCCATGGTCATGCTTATCAACAGCCACAGCAATCACATGGGCAGAGCTCATCTGTGGGTGCTTGTGTTGAGGTTGGAAAATTTGGCCTGGAGGAAGAAGTAGAAATACTTAAAAGGGACAAGAATGTTCTAATGCAGGAACTAGTTAGGTTGAGACAGCAGCAACAGACTACTGATACTCAGTTACAAGCTGTGTTGCAGCGACTTCAAGGGATGGAGCAGCGACAGCAACAGATGATGTCATTTTTAGCAAAGGCTATGCAGAGCCCTGCCTTCTTGGCGCAGTTTGTGCAGCAGCAAAATGAAAGCAATAGGCGCATTGCAGAAGCCAATAAAAAACGAAGGCTCAAGCAGGACAGTGTTTCTGAGAGTGAGAGCTCTGGTGCTTTTGATGGACAAATTGTTAAATATCAGCCCCCGATGAATGAGGCAGCCAAATCTATGCTCAGGCAAATCACGGAAATGAACACTTCTTCGAGTTCGGAATCTTACAATAATAATCTGGATAGTCTTCTGATTGGCAATGAGGTGTCATCATCCAGTGCCATGGACGGTGGTAACTCTTCAAGCCGTATATCTGGAGTCACTCTGCAAGAGGTCCCACCAACTTCAAAGCGGTCAAGTTATATACAGAAAGCTTCAGGGATGCCAGGCCATGACCCCTCAGCTGCCATATCTGAAGTGCAATCTTCACCTAACATTGTTAATTCTGAAAAGGTCTCCGCTTCTGATTTTCCTGATATTAGCATGCTGGTAGGAGCACACGTGTCATCTGCCATGTCTGTTCCCCAGGAAGATTTGATGATTCCTCAGGTTTCTCAGATATCAGATATGATTCCAAATACTATTGCTGATCTTCCTGGTGAAGATTTCATGGAAACTGAAACAGGTGCCTTTATGAATGGGACAATACCGATAGATATTGATAGCATCTCCCCTGATCCTGATATTGATGCATTGCTGGATGATTCTGGCTTCTGGAATGATCTTCTCGCCCAAAGCCCAGAACCAGAGGACATTATATCAAGCTCAATTGATGGTAGACCTACGGGAAATGATGTGCAACAAATGGAAAATGGGTGGGACAAAGTCGAGCATATTGATCATGTTACAGAACAAATGGGGCTCCTCACATCTGAAACCAAGAAACTCTAAAACGTTTTTGCAAAATGTAAATTGTACGGTATCATTCCATGTAAAACTCAGCCTAGATAACTTTGTAACATTTACAAGAATATGGTCATCTTCTCTTGCCGTAAAACAGGGAACGCTTTTCTACCTGTTTACATCTGGTCTTGTTTTTGCATACATGAAGACCAAGTATAAGCTTTCTTTTTCTTTTTTCTTTTTTGTTAACAAGATCAAAATTTCATGCAACTCATTTAACTCGTGCAAAATTTCAAGTGTTGTTAATTTTTATCCTCTTAAGGCCTTGAGTTTTATTCTCGAGAGTACATTTTATTCCTTATGAAATAGCATGTTCTATGTGTTTCTTCAATTATGTTTTATTTCTTAAGTGTGGTTGCTTTTGCAGGAGCTGTACCCCCGGTAGATATAAATTTCTTAAAATTAATTGAAGGAATTCGTATCGTCCAGGCGCCAATCGAACAGTATTAGCTGAGAACTTACAGTATGTCGGATAGTTTCCGACACGCAGAGCGCTAACACTTTCGCTGGGGAGAGAGGGGCATATTTGTAAAAGAGAGGGTTCTCAGTGAGCTCATAAGTTTATCCTTCTTCAACAATCCCAACCCAACACGATGACAAAGTTTTCAGGTAGGTGAGAGGGAGACATTCAATATAATGAAAAACAATCCAACACGAGTTTTCGACAACCCAACACGGACAAGAAGGTAAGTGCTTTTGACATGGGTTTTGTTATCTGGGTTTGTTGGTAAAATTTCTTAGACTCCATTATTTATCTGAGTTTGTTGGTAAAGTTCCTGGATAATCTTGGTTGTCTATTTGGGTTTATTAGTTAAGTTTCTGGATTTAAATTGTATCGTGAGTATTGGTATCAATGATCATATTGTAAAATCAGTGGTAATTGTTCATTCCATCCGAGAACCTCCATTACAATAATGCCCAAGAAAAAAGCAGATTCTCATCATAGACCATCAGCATGTTGCTAATTTGCGGAATGTTTAGAACTAATTATGGATAGGTAATGCCCTCATCTAATTTGTGATCAAATCATGGGAGTTGGAATCTACATACGTAGAATTTGTGTTAGGACATCCATAAAAGGAAATCAGATATTATGATTCATTTCCAAAAGAATGCTTTTGTGACTAATGTGTTTGAAGCTGGACATTAACTTTTATGTAATTCATACGTGTTAATATTTATAACTTGAAGTTTTGTACTTAATTTCAATTTAAAATTGTTCTTTCGGTTTTCTTATCATTATGAAGCGGTTCTAGCAGATACTCAGAACTCACAATTGAGTTTGTTTCTATACTTGCAATTAATTAGTTCTTTTGTAGGGGATGCTAGTGTTTTGGTTTAATTATGTTGATGTTATGTAGTTTAATTGCAGTGTTTGATGATTTTAAAGTGTTCAAGTTATTTAGAAATGGAATCTATTTATAAGTTGTCTATAATGGTAAAGAGCAATGAGTTGCAAAATAAGAGCTTTTCTTTAGATACGAATCTTTGTAGCAGCATGGAGAATCATGAGAAGAAGGCAAGGCTAAAAATAACAATGAAGTGCGTGAAAACTTACAAATAATATTTGATGTATATCAAATATAAAGAGAAATGAACAAGAGAGTTTTAAGAATAGAAATTTTGTTTGTCATCAGATTAGATTGCCTAAATTGGATGCATAAAATGAAACCTAGGCTAAATGGAATAATTGGTTACAATGTCCAAGTTTGTTTTCATATGGTTGAAGGTAATCAAAATATGATAAAAATTGATGATGGGCACAATAGGGATGGCAACCTGCCCGGGCGAGACTTCTTTACTCCACTGGCTTGAGTGTCAGGTACAGGCTAGGGTTGTCTAGGCTCAGCCCGGCTTGTAGCCCTACTGAAAGTGACAAAACATGGCTTGAGGGAGGGTTATCCAGGCTCAGCCGGCTTGTAGCCCTATTGAAAGTGACAAAACATCGTCCTCATTTTATGATTTAAAAATAAAAAAATAAAACAGGTTGGCTGGCCATTCTTAATGCACAACCATAATATGACTTCCACATATGGCAAGATTTATATGGTAATATTGGGTTATCAATAGTCACATAAATTGTAAGTTAGAATTGAATGATAGTTTTGGAATAAGTTCAAGCAAAAATATACATTATATTGTTGTTGGGATAGTGGATACAATACAGGGTTGTTCTTAATGTTTTATAAGCTTTGGATAAAGAAAAAAAAAGCTCAATAAATCAACAATATATAAATATGTAAACTTTTTAAAGCATATTTTTATTATTAAAGAGGCTACCTTAAATCCCTCGTTATAACGCAATTAAAGAATATAATGAGTTGCATTAATTCTTAACATTAAGATTTAGAGAACAACTAAAAATAAAATGAAATAAAAAATGTTAAAAAAACTAAAAAGAATTGTCTTATTTTGCTCTTTATAAGTATCAAGAGTGAGCTAAGCCTTATTTTGTTTCATTTTGTTTTTAGGAGGATCAAGAGTGAATCTTATTTTGCCTTATTTTATTTTTTTAAGGTAAAAAATGGATCA
This sequence comes from Erythroxylum pelleterianum, assembly GCA_027563865.1. Taxonomy (NCBI): domain Eukaryota; kingdom Viridiplantae; phylum Streptophyta; class Magnoliopsida; order Malpighiales; family Erythroxylaceae; genus Erythroxylum; species Erythroxylum pelleterianum. The sequence goes on from JAOQMR010000001.1 coordinate 14,570,667, forward strand.
TATTTTGTTCTTCGTAAGAGTGGACCTTGGATATATGCTTTTTATGCCCTTATCTAGGATCAGGCCTGATTCTTCAAGTTTACAAAAATAATTTCCTAAATCATAGACATGTTGAGACATATGAGATTGGGAGAAGGTGACGCTTAAGTGGTTTTTTTTTTGAAATAAAAAAAGATATATTCGAATGAAAGAAAATGACAATAGATCTCTTGATTACATGATTCAATAATGACAGGAATTCTAGAAAGTGTACAAGAACAGACTGTTTGTTTTTGTGCAAAGAGAACTAACAAGTGTCATATATTGTGAGGCGAGCCACATGTGTAAAGATACATATAACAAGTTATATGAAATTAAAGAGAAGGATGAAGGGTCCACTGCTACAGGGGTGTACATATATTAGCTAACACACCCTTACAAGAAAAGTGCAGTCGTATATTATCATAATTTAATAGAATTATGTGCCGAGTAAATGATGCAAATATCGTACCAAATTTAGTACCAGATTAGATTTTGTTATGGTACTGTATCGATCAATATCGAGTACCGTTTTGGGTAAATTTTTAAATTTATAAAACAGTCCTTAAATTTTTTATAAATTACAAAATAGTCTATTGTCATATTTTATAGTTGTACTATATAGTTTATAAGCTTACATTAACCCTATTTCAAAAAATCATAATAATAAATAATAACCACAATTAATATGAAATAACAATAATTTTCAGAAATTTCACATATAAATAATAACCACAATTAATATGAAAAACAATTATTATCATACAAGTAAAAAATTAAGAACAATACAAATTATTTGAAATATTACAATTATATCATATAATAAATAATAATTACATTAAAACATCAAATAAAAAAATAAAGATCCTTAACTTTCTAATTATTACAACTTACAATAAGAGTTTGTGATGAGAAAACAACTAATTAGAAGCGAAACTTGAAACAAAAACATATATTATTTAATTTAATATTAATTCAATATATTATTTAATTATTTAATATATTAATTATTGTTGACAAATATGGAATGTGTATAATTAGGATTCTTCCGTTATTATTCTTTCTTAGTTAGTTCTTCCTTAATTAGGATAGCTTTTCCTATATATTCATGTGTATATGTCTTGTAAATCAATCATTTTTTAGAGAATGAAATTCTTCATGGTATCAGAGTTAGATGCCTATTCTAGAGATTGAGTTTTCTCTCTCCTGCATCTATGGTTTTTCGTTTCTGTCCAACTAAAGGGTTGAGTTTTCTCCTTCTCTCTCGACACCTCCCACACCAGAAGGATGCCAGGGCCAAGTTCGGCCAGCCACCGGAATTTCGCCGCCATCCGACGTCGCGCGTGGTGTCACGCACCGACACGTGCGGTGCGTGTCACCATCTCCGGCCACCGTCCGACTCGATTTTTCTCCCAGATCCGATCTTCGGCCTTCCGCGACTCCGATCAGCCAATCTCCTGTCACTTCCGACGACGTGTATTTTTGGGTTCTTCTGAACAGGTTCTGGATTTCTTGTTGATCTCTGCCTATTCTTCAGTCATTCTATTATCATGTCAGACGTTAAGCAATGAACTGAAGTAGATAAACCTCACGCCTTTAGTGACTATCCCTATATTCAAATTAGCCCTATTAAACTGGATGGCTGTGGTAGTTATTTGGCTTGGTCTAGATCATGTTTACTGTTTATTAAGGCTAGAAGGATGCAGGGATACATTAATGGAGATAAGA
>JAOQMR010000001.1:14581086-14600367 GCA_027563865.1 Erythroxylum pelleterianum
CATATCAAAATCACATACAACCATTACATTTTGCGTAGGAATGCCTTTTCTCCCAATATATTTTATTTGATTGGATCTTGGAACGACAACGGGTATATGTGTTCCATCAATTGCTCCAATACAGTCTTTAAAATAAGGCCAAAAGATGCAAACAGTAATATTACATAATAACATATAGCCTAAAGATGCAAACAGTAATATTCACATAAGGAACAAATTTATAAAATAAAGGGTATTGAATACACGCTTCAGGTCCTGCCATGCATAACCTTTTAATATCAAGCAGACTCATTTAAAATGCATATACGATAAATCTTATACCAATTGAAGCATTATATTATCCCAGTTAAGCAAATGAATTGTGTTCTTCTAGGGAATACAAAGATAAAACTTAATATTTGACAAAATTATTACAAAAAGTTCCTGTAAAAAAAATTGAACAGTATCATTATACTAACCTCAAATTCTTGCTTGCGTATTTCCTTCTTTCGGACTTCTGATTTAGCACTTCTTTGCACCTCAAAAAAGACTACAGCTCCTCCAACCTATATAGATAAGAAAGTTGGGCAGTATAAGAAACTTCAGAAAACGTTAAAGACATAGTTGCACTCTTTAACAACATCCAGTAGACATAGTTGCACTCTTTTGGTATCATCTTTAATAGCCTGCCTTCCTTTTCTAAACTATACTCGATGAAATTCATTGTCATATTATAGATACATTCAACTCTTTAAATATACACATTGAACTACATTATTACATCCATCACTAGCAAATGTGTACACAAGCAGCTCAATCCTATATTAATAGAAACCTTTCACCTTCAACGTGTCTGCATTAAAAACGCAGACCTCGAAGAAGGTCTGCGTTTTTAATGCAGACCACGTCTGCGTCGTTGACGCAGAGGAAGGTCTGCGAACGACGCAGACCACGTCTGTGTCGACGACGCAGGCGAAGGTCTGTGTCGACGTACGCAGACCACGTCTGCGTCGTCGACGCAGTTTCAACGTCTGCCTTCAACTTTCTAAAAACAAATAAAAAAAACAAAGAACTAACCTGAGATGAGAAGATGAGATGGGCAGGAAGAAACAAAACAGAAGAGTAGGAGTCGGCTATGGTTTTGGTTGCGTGACCCAAGAGAGGAGAACAGAATGTGTAAGGTTTTCTACTGTTATGTTATTAACGTATGTGACGGAAATTATGTAAAAAACAGCTTCCTGTATAAGCTGAAATTGGGGCTTTTTTTAAAAGCACCAAATTTGAGCTTTTAAAAAAGTTGTATTTGAGCTTTTAAAAAAGCTGTTTCTACTCCAAAAGTACTTTTAGAAAGTCCAGCCAAACACCTATTTTTTCTTCAAAATAGCTTTTGCTGTAGGCAAAAGTGCTTTTGGACTCTCTAAAAGCTGATCCAAACGGGTGCTAATAGAAGTTCATGAATGTAAAGTTATTATGGCCCATTAGGGCATTCATTCATTCAAAAAGGTGCATAAAGACGTTAACATCATAAAGGTAAAACTTTTATAAAGTAAGTCAAAAGTTGCAGTAGGTTGTTCATACGTCGAGGACCTTATTCAAAGGATTCTACAACTTGTTCAAGCAGTTGAATAGATTTTTCATCAATCTATGAATAGCAAAACATGTACCTTTTCACATTATCTTCATTTATACAAGTTCATGATAGATCTTAGGCCCAAAGTTAAGGTTCATGTGATTTCTAACATGTGGCATCAAAGCAGTTCCTTGATTAAATGAATTTAAACAAAGATTTTTAAGGTTCTCCATAAAGAAATAGAAGAAATTTATCTATTTTTTGCTTATATAAAGTGAATATTTGCTGTTTGGATTGACTTTGGATGAGCTTTGCATGGAAAAAGGGTAGTAACAGACTTTGTGGTGATTTTTGATGAAAAGTCACCAGAATTTGGTAGGTGCTCACTAAAAATTTGCTAAAAATTACCTATTTCTGATGGTGATAAAGAACAAGTAGGCAGGAGCTTGTTGGACGTGCTCGATAGCTGGCATGGACTGCTTGCCTATGTGCATGTGTCTAAGGCGATTGACACATTTGCGCATCTAGTCTGTGAGCCATATGCCCCATAAAATGATAGGCGCATATGATGTGTGGACTACATTCGCGTCAAGCATTCAATGCCGCGTGAGGTGACATGAGTGCAACACACGCACCCTCCTATCACACACAATATTAATGTCAGCTGCTAACATCAGCACATTATAAGAAACTCAAAATTTCCAAAATTCACAAAATGGTCCCTCAAGTTATTTTAGGTTTCGGGGTTGGTGAATTTTAAAATTTGATTTTTTTGAATTTATTTCATTGGTAATAAATAAGTTTTAACTCTAGAAAAATCAAATAGGGTTATCAAAGTATTATTAAGAGGATTTTTTTCATTTGACTTGAAATAAAGGAGATACATGTGATTTTCGTATCTTATATGATGCATTTATTATTCAGTATTGCATGATTATCACTTTGATTAAGGTTTTCTTTATGATGAATCCTTAAATAAAGTTTGTTAATAATGTTTTTAGCAAAGATATGTGACAATGAGATTTTGCATTTATAAGTGGTAAGTAGTCACATATTTTATGCTTATACAGATGAATGTGAGGGTAACATACAAGTGTATCCTTTGTAATTCTGGAATAGTTTAGGTACTAATGAGAACGTAGTCATCATAATAGCCTTTCAAGTTAGTATTTGGATTTTTTTCTTGCAAGTTGGGGGTTGTCTCTAGTCTCACGTTGTGCTATTTTGCCCACGGACGTTGGCCTCGAATGAGATTTTGAGATGTGCATAAAGGCATTTGGTGGAGGATAATCATTACTTAAGTGATCTATTCTTCCATAGGTAGTAGAATCATAAAGATTGATGTGTGTGCTCTGATCATTTTTATATGGAGGTCTTATCTGCATGTATTATGTATTCAGCCTAGAGGTCTTTCATGATATGTGCGATAAGATGCTTAGTACAAACATTGTTTTATGACTTTGAGCACCGTTGTAGTCCTACATTTATGTTGATTATTTACATTATCAATGTTGTAGTGACATTTTTTTAATAATACAATGTCACCATTTAAACCCTTACCGATTTCAACTTTAAGAAATGGAAGCAAGATGTAGAGTTTGTATTAGAGATGATGGATATTAATATGGACATGATTAAGGAAAGATCACCTACACCTACATCCATCAATTCAGAGGCTGAAAGAGTAGCATATGCAGCTTGGGAAGGGTCAAACATGATGTGTTACTTAACCATAAAGAGATCGTTACAGACCATCTGCTGAGTGGACGTTCAGAGACTAGCATCGCAAGAGATTTCCTCAATAATGTCTCTTAGAGGTATAAGGTATCCTCTAATGCTTAGATAGGTACCTTATTAAAGGAACTATACTCTATAAGATATAATGGAGCAGGGGGAGTGAGAGAATACATAATTAGGACCGTCCTTCTCTAGAGCAAGCTAAAGGCGTTATACATTTATATTCCTGATGCTTTTACTGTGACACCAAGCTTTGAATACTTTTCCATTAGAGTTTGATATTATGTTTACTACATGCCATTCTTGAGATAAAGCTTGGGACATAAATTCATTAATTATTTGATGTGTTGCTGAAGAAGAGAAGTTGAAGAATATAACTCATTCAACCTTAAGCAACTAATGGAAAGGAAAACGTGAAGCCTTAGAAGTTTAAAGGTAAGAATTTTGAATTTCCTCAGCATAAAGATATAAGTTAGTCTAACATAACTAGGGGTCTAGTGAGTATGAGTATGAAAATTTTCATTTGTAAAAAGAAGGGACATAGGAAGCTACAATTTTAGAAGTAAAAATCTGGAAAGAAGTAACTCCTTAGCTTATATGATACGTGATCTAATATTGCTATAACCACATTATGTTCTTAGTGGATATATAATGCAACTTCTAATTGTGTTTCTTCTGCAATGCAGGGATTCATGATAAAGAGAAAGTACAATAAAGAGGATGAAAAACTAATGGTAGGAAATAATGAAGAATTGGATGTAGTCTCTATAGTGAATGTGTGTTTGAACTTAGATATATAGTTCAAACTTATTTTATGATGCATTTTATATATCGTCTTTTAGACAGAATTTAACCTCTGTATCTGTTTTGGATAAAGAAGGCTATAATTTTGTATTTGAAAATTTAGTTGTAAAGTTATCTTTCAACATATTGGTATGACCTTCTTATCATATGGTTTATATAGAATGTATTTTGCCCTTGATGAGATATATGCTTCTTCATATATTGTCGATCATGTTACTAGAAAGAGACCCCATGTGTCCACTAAACTTGACATTGCACGCATTATTGGATTGTTCGATAGATATTTGGTAAACCCAGAAACAGATCACTGGAGTGCAGTTTTGAGATATCTCAAGGTAAATAAGGATTATATGTTGATATTTAGGAAAGTCAATAGTCTAGACCTCATTGGTTATACAGATTTAGATTTTGCTATATATGTCTAGATTGTAAGAAGTCCACATCAGGGTACATTTTCACATTTACAGATGATGTTATTTTGTGGAAGTCAAGCAAACTGGTAAATTCCTTGATTAAAAGTATGGAGTTTGTAACATGCTATAGGGTTGCTTTGCCAGTAGATTGGCTTAGAAATTTAATTTCTAGGTTATCTGTGGTTGTTTTGGTAGCTAGTACTATTAAGTTATATAGTTATAATCTTTCTATTGTATTATTCAGCAACAACAATAAAAGTATCATAGGGTCTAAGCATTTGAATGTCGAGTATTTGACTATAAAAGAATGAGTGCAGAAAGTTGACATCATAGTGGAGCATATAGAGACCAAACACATGCTAGTTGATCCACTAACTAAAAGACTATACCGAATCAATTTTGAAAGACATGTATATAGTATAGGCTTGTTGAATTCTTTTGACACTATTAATTAGGGATCATTATATTTGCCTCCTGATACAATTGTTTTGTTTTTCATGTATTATGACTATACATTTTATATGTATATTGATTATCATCCTTTTATCGTCAGTCATTCAGTTTGTGGAACATTGTCATAATACAAGTAAAATTGTTAAGATTTTTGTTGATCATAAGTATTTTAAAGGTCATTAGGCATATATACAAATTGACCTGGAACCTATGTCTTCAGGACACATACAAATACATAGATAAATCTATAGATTTGATAAAACATACGAGGATATAAGATTTTATCTTATAAACGTGTTCTCTAATGTGGTTTAGAATTGAGTGAGAAAATAAATTTCTCTAATGCACTTTAACATAAAGTTTAGAAAAATTGAGACCGACAAATAGAACAATGATACATTTCAGATCATATACGTATCATTGTAGTATGCCACATACCATTTTCTCATTTATGTCAATAAGGTATTAGATATGCATGATTATATTGATTTGTACTGTATAATGACATATGCATTTGATACTTTTCGATATTAAAAATCCTACAAGACCAAATGTAGGACTTTCATTATTTTTGGATTAAATGTTTTATTTTGATTAAACATTACATTTGTTTTCTTAGCCACTTTTACCTTTTCATTTCACTATAGATGTTGTAATTAATATTTGTCCAAGGGACAGAATAATGAAATTAAAAATCTTATTAGACAATAATTAATTATGAATTTTATAAAATTAAGGCTAAGAAAATCAAATTTAATCTAGATTAAAGATAAGAAAGAGGCTCAATAAAGAATATGGTTAAGTGGGCTACAATTCAATGAAGAAAATAAAACCCTTCTTAGTATGGGCAGATTTGCTTATTGAGCTTATGATGGGTTCAATAAGGTTTTTATAAATAACTACTAAGCTTTCTTGCAGATTGCTAATAGAAGTTTGTGAATGTAAAGTTACTCTAATTTGTTAGGAGGTTCACTTATTTAGAATGGTATAGAAAGACGTTAAGAGGTTCACGCATTCGAAGAAACCCAATTATAATATTTGAGATTCAAATATAATGGTTAAAGATTAGGTACTCTATTGGTCCTTAAGGCACATTACTAAGCTATAATTTTGATTATAGCATTAATTTTAAAAGGAGACGGTTAAAGTTAAATCAATCATGGAGTTGAATTGGTAGCATATTAGTCCTGAAACATTAGGAAAATTAAGATAGATTTTTTTAAAAGAGAGAGAGAGAGAGAGAGATAGAATATTTAAAACAAAATATAGGTTACAATTATTCAAGTTATCTTATTTTTCAACTAACCACAAAAAGTAATTAAAATGAATTAGAATTTTGTTACATAATTTTAATTTGTTTTCTAAATTAATTTTGTAGTTAATCTTAATTTGATCAAATTGAATTGACTGATTTGGCACATAATTTTAAAAGAACATGATGAATAGCATTATGAAGAAGTCTTTAAATGGCAAAATTATTTCTAGAAATCTGTTTTAGAGATCTGCATAAAATATTTAAAAAAATTATTTAAACTTACTACTTATAAGGAGAATAAATGGGTATTGAGCCTTCAATCACATTGCCTTAAAGTAATAGTTCAATTGTCCCATGGGCTTGTTGGTCACATTAAGATTGTAGGTTAATTTGAGTTATAAAGACGACGACTTCTTCTAAATTAAATTAACAGACATTAATCAGCTATCGGCTTTTTTTCTCTTAATTAATTACTTCCTCATCAATGTCTTTCAACACAATGCCTTTTGGCTTGTGATCAAGCACTGAATTGAGTGTCAATTCAATTTTGGCAGATAAGCTAAAAATGGAGTGTCAGGCGCATGAAAATAGCTAAGCAAAACAAATGTAATTGCAACATTATGGATACACAAGTAATAAGCTGTTTAGTTAAAAATGAAAATAGGAAGTTGCATTGCATGGCTTCACCTTCCATTTCGGATTTCAGATTCCTTATTATCTGATGTTCATGATCCTGCCGGCAAAATCTTACAAACAAACATGTTTAACCATAAAATTCATACATCAGTCACGTAAACACATGATTAGTCTCATATCATATCACATGTTTAATCATAACTAATCACTAAAAGAAGAGAAAAAACCGTTAAAATTTACAGGACAGATGTCTGCTTAAGAAAGTGATTCGACTAACAAAAATAAAAACTCACTTCCCAGAGATTGGGGCTGAAGTCACCAAGAAAACCTCACCTGCCCCTTGAATTTGGGAATGGGGTCTCATGCATGCACGTGTTTGGTCTCTTCCTTATTTGCATGTAACCCTAAAATGCAAATTCATAAAATTCCTCGTTATGCAGAGAAAGATAAGAAGAAACAAACCTGTAAAGAGAGTTCAGTTAATTGTTTGATTTATATTAATAATTACAATACACTTCAAGTGTGCTTCAGATAGTGTTGTGTTTTATGTTGTGTGTCAATGGCATTGGTGAGAGAAAGAAGACATCAACAAGCACTCAGGCTCTCATTACCACCACCGATTCCAGCAGCTGATTTCCGCCACAGGCCGGCACACCCACCGCCTTTGTTCCCGCCAATCACCAGTCCTCTTTCTCCAGTTATTAATGACCTCTCCGACCTCCAGAAACTGACTGTTCTTGGGCGTGGAAACGGTGGCACTGTTTATAAAGTACGTCACAGGCGAACCTCATCAATTTTTGCCCTGAAAGTTCTCCGATTTGATCATAATACCACTACCGTTCGGCAACAAGCTGTCCGGGAGGCGGAGATCCTTAAACGCGTCGACTCTCCTTACATTGTACGGTGCCATGCAGTTTTCGATAGTGACGATGATATTTGCTTTGCCATGGAGCACATGGAGAGAGGTTCGCTCCAAGATGTTTTGCTTCTACATAAAGTGTTGTCGGAGGAAGTTATCTCAGGCGTAGCACGCCGAGTTCTTCAAGGGCTTCAGTACCTGCATAGAATGAAGATAGTCCATGGCGATATAAAGCCATCGAATCTATTGATCAATGCAAAAGATCACGTGAAGATAGCAGATTTTGGAGTAAGCAGAGTTGTGGTGGGCAAACACGATTCATGCGATCGTTTCATGGGCACATGCGCTTATATGAGCCCTGAGAGATTCGATCCAGAGAAGTGGGGCGGGGATCATAACGCCGACGAGTTCGCGGGCGACGTGTGGTCACTTGGGGTGGTTGTTCTGGAGTGTCTAAAGGGTCACTATCCGTTGATCGGAGTCGGGGAGAAACCAGACTGGGCGGCATTGGTATGTGCAATATGCTTCGGAGAGAAATTGGAAATGCCTGAAAATTCATCGCCAGAGTTTAGGAGCTTTGTAAGGAGGTGTCTGGAAAAGGATTGGAGGAATAGAGGAACCATAAATGAGTTACTTGATCACCCTTTTGTGAGTAGAAGGGAAATTTTGATTGATTTTGGTTAAATTTTTAAAATTTTGCCTGGTTGATGATCAGTAGCATACACAAATTTATTCTTTGTGATTCAGTTTTCGGTTCTCGGATTTGTTAGTTAATTCGGCATTTGATTTTATCGGTGTAGTGAATCCTTCCTGTTTGATCAGAACTGTTGAACCATTGACGGGAAGCTATAAGATCTGTGTAAACTCTGGTTCATGTCTGTAAGTGAAAATTAAACAGAAAGTTCACTCATTCTCCAGAGAGCAATTTTATAATTGGAGTCACAATTCATTTTACAGTCACTAAGATGAAGGGTCTTTAATAAAAATGTTAGTTCAGCTGTTGTATTCATCACTCTGCTTTAAGAAGATCGATATGCATATATATATTCATTATTCAATCCTTTCAGATTCCATTTCTGCACCCATTCAGTTTCCTTCCAAATGTATAAATTAGCAGAAATACAACTGTTGACGTACCTGCGAGGCCTTTTTCTTGGTTTATAATTTCTATCTTCCAGTTCTGTTAAGCCATATTTTAAGGGATGATTAACCTCCAAAATCTCTGCCAATTTGCCACACTCTCCTGACGATTTCTCTAGCTGTTGCTTTACTCTTTAAATATGCAACTCATTTGCATAGGTCTATAAATGATAAATGATTCTAACAGCAAAAACAAACCGAAATTTAACAAACAAACCGAGTTTCCTAATCATTCTGAAGTGGTGATCTCCAAGCTGACAGTCGAGTTCATGTCGTTGCGCCCTTGTGCTTCCAGGTCCTCTGGCAATGGCGGCCACATGAATGCGGGCTTGAAATATGGGACATGAGGAACTGCCCTTGATCCTGAAATCATCTCACATATAGCTTGTGCTTCAGGCCTCATGTTTGGATTTGGATTACAGCATGACATCCCAAGCAGCAACAACCTCTCCGCTTCCTCGGCCACATAGTCATTGTGTAGCTTCTTATCCACTGCCTCCAGTATCTGCCTTCCACGGTGGAGCCACCACACCCAGTCCACCAAGGTGGGGAAGCCAGAAACCTCATGATGGTTGTGTTGACCGCAAACAAGCTCCAGAACTACCACGCCAAATCCATAGACATCGGACTTGCAAGATGACCTGCCAATGTGAAAATTCTCTGGTGCAATATAACCTATTGTTCCACCAATAACCGACTCATCAGGACTGGAGTTACTATCGTCTGACAAGAGACGAGCTAACCCAAAATCTCCCAGGTAAGGTGTAAAGTTTGAATCAAGCATGATATTTCCTGGTTTAACATCTCCGTGCACCACTTTGAAGTCCTGTTCATTATGGAGATAGTTCAGTGCTGCTGCTACTCCTGATATGATGTTGTACCTCAATGTCCATCCTAGGGTCTCTGATCCATTAAAAAATTGTTTATCTAAGCTCCCATTTGGCATGAACTCATAGACGAGGAGCAAACGTCCATTCTTCAGGCACCACCCTAGTCAATCACAGTCAAAAGGTATACTATCAGATAATGCAAAACTCTCTTTTCCTCATTCTGGGACTTGCCAGAGTTAAATTACATGAAGTTTGAGATGATCCTCTGTCCGACAAGATCAATGGTGAAAGACTCATTTCTTTATTTAGTAATGAATGCAATATATCAGATTAGATTGTTCCCAAAGAAATTACTAAGGAAGAAGCAGCGTCTCTTATAAAGTCTAAATGTTGAATGAACGTACGTAAATGGAAAAAAACGTTGATTACCAAGCAAAGGAAGGACATGTTTGTGGCGGAGACGGCCGATAATCCGAAGCTCAGACAATAAATATTCACGAGAGATAGTTAAGTGAGTTGAGAACAACTTGACTGCAGCCTCTAAATTCTCATTTTGCAGTACCCCTCTGTAGACCACACTGACGCTACCTTCACCAATCTTACACTTATCATCGAAATTGTTGGTCGCCTTGAGATCTTTAAACCGGAACTCCTTGAAATTTAGGAGGCTCTTAATGGTTTCTTTTAAGTTGGTGCCAGAAGTCATTGCCCTCTTCTTCCGCATATAGTATATCAAACGTCCCACAACAGTTAAAAGCAACAGAAACACAACAGGCACTACAATTGGCAGCACAATCTTGATCAACTTATCACTATTACCGTTTCTAGTAGTGTTGGGTAGAAGCTTCACGGTGAGGTTCCACCGGTGCACGTAATTCAGCTGTACAGCTCTCCCAGTGGAAGCAGCGAAGCCAAAGTAGGAGTACTGATTAACGAGCCCTCTGAGGTCAAGATTACAATATAGAACAGGTATGGTGGGTTTGGCCTTGCCATCTTCTTCCATGTACACTTCCATTAATTTGTTTAAGCCGTCGTAATCAACCCAGACCTTAAAAAATTTGATTCCCACTGGAGCAATTTGGATGTCAAAGTTGGAAAGTGATGCTGTTTTGTTAGAGACGATGCTGTGGATGTCAAGGCCAATGTGGTTGTCGTCAGGGTCAAAAACCTCCTTAAAGGTGTCAACCTCAATCGCAACAATCTGATTGGAGGAATTACCGTCGGTGGAGGAGTTGGTTAAACCGAGGTACTGACCATCGCTGTTTTCAGGGAGGTTAAGATCAGGAGCTATGAAGAAGGCAAGACCCTCTCCAATGACAGAGGAATTATCAACCCGAAAAATGTTGAACACAAAGGAGGAATTAAATGAAGCTAATCTGCCACCATCTTCTTCATCTTCCCACATCTTGAACGAGTGATTGAGCAGAACACGACCAGACCTGTGGTTGAGGTCAAAGTTACCAGCAGAATCAGGGGTGAGTTGAAGGGCTCCATTGCTGATTGCAGCAGGCGACTGGACAGCGAAGTTACTGTAATATGATGCATTAAAAGGGCCGAACTCATTACTATAGTAAGATGTTTTCAGGTCTTGAGTCTGTGATACAGCTGACAGAAACAAACTAACAATGATTCCAGATAATAGTTGAAGTACCAATTCCATAATTGATACTGCTCTTTCCCTATCCACAGGTCAACGAAGAAAGAAGTAAAGAACAATCAGATACATGGGGCCCACTTCACTCTCATTTGGAAAATAGTTATCAGAGCTAGTCAAAGAAGGCGTGCTCTGTTTCAAAGGGTAGGAAAGAACTTTGGATATTCTTGATCGATGCAAGATCTTTGTTCTACTGTTACCATTACTATTTTATCAATATCCATTCATTTGAAGAAATTGAACGAATAGATAATCATAAAAAATGATAGGAATAGAATAACAGGAGGAGGTAATCTGAACCATCATTTTGACCATTCCTATTGATGGAACTCATGAATCAACTATAACAGTACAATAATCCACCCATACCATTACCATTAGATGAAGCCAATAATTATACTTGTTTTGGAAATCGTATCCACGAGCAGGACAAAGGTTTCATGAACTTAGCCTTCAATATGTCAGTTTCTCTGTTTCTGCGTTGCACTGTGTATGCTATGCCAACATATTGCTCTTACTACAGTTCTTTTTTTTTAATTTACTAATCCCAAATGTGAAGTACAGCTTTAACAGTTTCAGACTTTTGAAGGCTGGAAATTTAATAGAAATGTTCAATATAATTTTAGGGATTGAAAAGATTTGATTAGATATACTAAAAGTAAAGCATTAAGAGCATGAAGCACATCTCATATAAGACTAAGAAGGATTAAGAAACAAATCTAGTTGTGATTGCATGTGAGATTAAACAAAACAGGTAACAGAGGTGGTGATTGACATGGCTACACTTGACCAGTAGTATAGGATAAGTCTGCTTCCTAGAGACTTTTCAGTGACAGTCGGTACATAAAAAAAGTTTTTTGAGTAGAACTTATCATATCATAAAAAGAAAATTTCTAGATACAGATCCAAGGGCCAGCACTTCATACAGGCTATCCATAGAATGGTACTCCTTCCAGCTTCAAGCATTACCAATGGAGGAGATCTGCCCAATGTTCAGCAAATTGAAGATATTACCTTTCAGAGAACTTTAGCTTCATTTTGGAGATGCCGTGGTCCTATCCTTTGTTATCTCCATCTTCTTGTTCAGAAATCCACCTAGATTGGTTTTGTACAAATTAAATGAGAATCGTTATATAGTGTATAACATGAGCATAAAAATACGGAACACAGAAAAACTAGCACATATCATGAGCTAAATAATTCATCTTGAGTCCCAACAACACTCTTATGAACACAAGCAGTGGATCAAAAGCTCTTATCTTGAAATAAAAACAACAGATGTCCCCTATATTATAACTTCGACGCTGATATAATATCCATTTCATATTCTTCCTGTATTCCGGACTCTACTAGTACTAGGGCTGCTGATCATGTTTTAGAAACGCACAAATTAATCCTGTTTAGATACCACCAGACATTTATGACCAGAACGTAATCAATATTAAGCGAAGGGGAACAAATGACAAAGAACTAACCAGATCTTGATAAAAGATGGATACGAGAACGAGGTCCTTCAAACTTCCAGTTATCGTCATCCAAGGATTTTACCTCGTTGTTTAGTGCTGCCATTATATCAGCTTTCAAGACTGCAACATCAAGATTTCTATAACTGAGCAAAAATCGAACTGGGACGCACCAGTACAAATTCATATAATAATTTTTTGAGCACTGCCATTTTAATCCCTTCTACCACCCGCGCGATTACACATTCCCTCTACCACATAATTGACCCATTTGTTTAACCTAACGCATGAACATAACAGATTGCCTGAAATTAGCAAAGATTATGAACAATCATGGTGACCCAGATGGCCGAACTAAAGGAATTGCACTAAAACTGCCCAAACATAGAAACTTGACGAGTAATAACAGTAAGCATGAAAAGAAAAGTGGAAAAACAAAAACACAAACCAAGCATGGCCTCATCTTTACGGTCTTGGACAGAGATGAGATTAGATGGAAATTGGAAATCTTCCAAAGCAGGATTGCTAATGCTCCCTCCGCCGACGATAGCGGTTGTTGATACTGATGAATTAGCCGGCGATGTACTGTTCATATCGTTGCTTCCGCTAGTTTCTTTGAGCGGGAAGAATTTGCTCGCCAAGTTGAATTATTGACACTGAACGAATCTTGATCGTGAACCTTTTTTTTTTTTGAAAAATTAAAATTGAATATATTAAAAATAGTGAAGACTAGAGAGTCGAGAACAATACAACTTAAGGAGAGTAATCATACTCGCCTGTGACAAAACGGCAACGCAAAAGGTAAACAAACCAAAGCAGAGAGTATCGACAAGCATTGGACGACAGCGTATCAGGAGCCACTGCAGAAACAGTGGACGACAGATGGTAAAAACTCCCACTCCTCTCCAAATCGCTGCTTAATTACTGTAGGATTATTCAGAGCCAATGGAAGCCATTTCTCGTAAAGGTCAAGCCATAGGTGAGAAAATTCTGTCTGGATGCATCTTTCCTTGCTTAAACTTCATTTAATCGGTTATTTCATGCCTTCTCAGGCCAGATTTGAGCTTGAAGATCTCGCAGAAAAGCTCCTGATTCTGGAGATCGCCAACCTCTGGGGGGACATGCAGGAGTGATTCATGGAGGAGAATCTCAGATCAGGTAAATTTGACAAATTCTTCATAAAGTAAATTTCCTTTCTTCATCTTCCACAATAGATTCTCACCGAAGCAAAGTGATGATTTCCAACTTCTCTTGCTTTTCCTCATATGTCTTTCTTTACCAGTCCATCGGTTGATAGTCAGTCAAACCGCAGCTCCGTAGTCGCTTTGCCCTCTGTCACCTTCCGGTAAGTCTCCCATCTGATGCTTTATCCTTGGTCATACTTCACTATAATCTCCATAAGATAGCTAGTTGAGATGAGCATTCCTTGATAGATCTCGAGGATATTATTTGCTCTCTGACCTTAGTGTAAACACACTAAAAAATCTGTTGTTGACTTCTACTGATATCCTGGAACCCGCGAAGGTTCCTTTCAGCCCATATTTCCTCAATGCAAGTCGCAAAGGAAATTAGGCAGATAAGTATTAGGATGGAAAATAGTCTTTAAACTGGTAAACCATTGTAGAATCCCTGCTTATTGATGTGTGCTTAAGAACCAAAGACATTTGTGTCTGATCCTAGACCAAATGTCCCTAGAGAAATGACACTCAAAGAACGAATGGTCCCTGTTTTCTCGTCCTGAATTACACAGGATACAATCCTCAGTTGAATTCAAGAAAGAGAGCCAATCCGTTGTACTTAACTTTTTTAGGGTAGTGAGCCATAGAATGAAGGAGGAGCTAGGCAATAGCTCTCTGTGCCAAACCATGTCATACCATTCCACTTTGACATCTCTCCGAATCAGCCATTCTCCACAACTTTTAGTGCTAAATAATCCCTTCGGATGGTTTCTCCAAATATATCTTTTAGGGGACAGCAAGTTAGGGAGATAGTTGGGTTTTAGGGATTGAAGTTCCCTTGGGAACTCTATCCATTGCCCCTCCCTAATAAAGGATTTAACCTTGCAGTTGAAGGGAGGTGTCTCAATAGCTGAGTGGCAGATTGATTACTGATTGTATTCATCATATTGAGACTTTTCTAAAAAATTAAACAGGCGATGCCTAACTAGAGAACTTTTATCTGAGGAAATGTTTTAGCAGTATCAGATTATAAACTTTCTCCTTTTCAACACATTTTTCAATTCTTTTCATGGTAATGTTAGTGGACTATCAATGAAATGTTGTCAGTAATTCATTTGTCTTGCTTGCATACGATCTCTGCCATGAAGTTCAGGCAATGTGAAGTTTAACTCAACTCAACTTTGCGTTTAGTTCGAATGAGTTGCAGCTACATGGATCTTATTTCTTTATTTTCTCATATTGGGACTAAATCATTATAAAGAGACATTACCACTGGCATCCCTGTAATAAGAGATTTGACTGGATGTTTCTTGTCTACTCCCTTATTCAGTTGCTGTATGGAAAATCTGCATCTTGTTCAACCTAACATTTGTCAGAAAGTGTGGATTTTGTTGACATGCTTTCTATGCCTTGGCTGCCACACACGAGTTTCTTCTTCAAATAAGGTTGGTGCTCCTTAGACTATTTTTAGCTCTTTTTCAACTTCTTGGAAATCAGCTTATGTTGCTTAGTTGATCTATTTGGGAAAACTCCTTTTGTTATTTGGTTGCTATTTGGGTTACGTTAAACATCATCAATAAATAAACTACACATCTTCTTTTCAAACTTCCATGTTCCAGCACGTTGGTCCTTCAGTCCTAATTCTGACATGTCCCTATTTCTGACTCTCTCTCCCTTGGTCTTTATCTGGAAGCATTATGATAATTTATACTGAGCTTGACCTGAGAATCTTAGTGATCTACTTTAAGCTGATATTGCTGCATTCAGTGAACCATAGTATGTGCTTGTTTGTTCCGCTACTTAATGAACTATAACTTTTTCCAGCCCTCTTACAGCCTTTGGAACATGTAAAAAAATTCAAAGAACCGAATTCATAAATTATAAATAAATAGTTGTATGATTTTGACTGTAAAAGCTATTAGTTAAAACAGTAATAGTACTACCAACATGATGCATCCTCCTAACATTCAAACATATTAATACTCATAATTTCCGGGAGCCATTTGAAGAAAATATATGTATCGCCTTGAGTCCATGTTGGATTTTTCCCTAAAATTTTGGGGCTGAGAATGTGGAGGCAATCTTACCATTGTGCATTGTTGCATGAAGTAGCTGCTGTTTGGCCTCAATTGCATATTACCTTCTTCAGGTTGCGAGGCAGGGATCAAATTTAGATGCCGACAACATGGATATCAATCATTTAAGTTTCGAAAAACACATTATGGAGCATTATTTCCAAAAATATGAAATCTTGCTTGAATCAAGTTTCCAAGATTTCATAGCGAAGGAACTTCATATGGACTCATGCAAGCTGTTACCATATGATGCACTTCTTTTGAGGAAATCCATTCCTCAACGCATTTTGACTGGTGAAGGTTCTCATCGTGTGATTTCTTCCACTCTCAAATTCCAATTTCGGCCAATGCCTTCATCTCAACTGCCTAGTCACTCTTGCAAGGCTATAGTGATTGAGAGACTGCCTTCTGGAGTCTTTGCTGACCCATTTGAGCTCCAACACCTTCTGCAACGAAGTGGTACTGCAATTATTTTTGTAGGAATGCACTTAATTCGTGTTAGCAAAATCGAAAATTTGTGACATCAAACTTTTTCTTGGGTTTATTCTTTTAATCCATTTATTGCAGTCTTTATAGATGCAGCCGTTTTTGGAGATACAAATCTGGAATTGCCTTCTGTTCGATCCAATCAATCTGTTGTTGAGATCCACATGAGTGTCGGGTCGAATATCTTTTCTGGAAACAAGAATGAGATAGAGATTAGCATAGATCTTCCATTACATGCACGATATCCAGTAAGTAAATAGGAGATGATGGCATCTAAGGGAGATTTAGCACATATTAAATGACAAGAAAATCAATAAAGACGTGGCAAGGAAATGTTCACAAATGCAATACTAATGGAGCTTCTTTTAATGGCAGCCCCTAGATGAAAGTGGCTATTCAATAGTGCAATTCGGTGCACCTGATGTATTCATGGACTGCAACATTGGAAGGAGCTCAGACAACCAAAGGTGCTTATTTATGCCAACCTACGGCCAAGATGAATCGGAAACCAGCCAAGTTATGTGGAGAATACCCTCTGGTAGGAGAGAACATGATAGAATTGTGTCTGCCGTTACATTTTTAACAGCTTTCATATGTACTCTTCTGATTGTCTTGGCATCCATATGCCATTCGGATACCACAATGTCCGAAACTTCAAAACAATCGTAGTTCAGCTACACACAATCTTTACACGATCTGTCTTAAAGTGTGGCTTTCTAGCCAAATACACTTTTTGGTACGCAAGTGCTCTTTAATTAGGCTGAGTGTCATTGTTTTGCTCAGTTTGGCATGGCCAAGTCAATGGAGTTCTGGGGCGTGTATCCCTTAAGAGCAAGTCTTGGATCTTATTTTCTTTTTGTAAAACTTGGAAATGAAATAAGCGTCTTAAACATATGTTCCCCAGGTATTATCAGCACAACTTAAACCCAAGCCTTTTACGAACTCAAAAAGTTAATACAATCATTGCTTCGTATTAGAACCTCTAATGTCATATAGGCGTGTCATAATTTCCTGGAAAATGAAAAACAGGAAAATGTCTTCACATTACTGATGATACTGAGGAGCTGCATCGATTGTTGTCGACCAAAGAATTTGACATTTTATTCATCACATTTAAAATTTTGATGAAGACAATTACACAAAGAACACTCCCTCAAAATGCCCAGCACACCTTAATACCCAAAAGAGAAAAAGACAACATTCCCCACCCACATGAAACAACTGAATACTACCATACCATTCACTATACACCACCTCCGACCAGTAGTGAGACACACTAGTCAGTCATTAGGTACCATAAAAGAACATGACCCACAAAATTAGCAAAAAGACAAACTATGCTGTTGCCAAGCAGCTCCTCAAATTTCTCAATGAGGAAATCAAGACACCATAAGATTAGGCTGCGAGAACTATGATCACGATGAGAAGTACAATTCCAAAGATAACCAGAAGCAAGCAAGTCTGCACAAAAACACAAAAAATAAGTCACAAAATTTTAAATCCAAAATACTCAAGATACTTTAACTTATTGTAAATATAAAACATCATATTTCTCTTATCTACACTACTAGTCATTTTTGCAAAGGCCGTACCACAACACTGAAGTCTGAAAACCAGCATAACTTAATTTGGAAAATAAAAAAGCTATGGCCTTTGGGCTTCTGATGTTCCTCTGATAACATGAAACTTAAAAGAGAGGTCTAAACCTCGCTAAAGAATTTAAAGAAGGAAATAAATGAAGAAATGAAAATTCCCTACCAAAGATGAGTTTGATCTTTGGGTCTTTGCTGCTTTCACGAGTTGGGTTTTACCCTGCGCAGTTGCAGCCTGCGCATTCTCAATATGGGTGCCAATATCATCTGCAATATATTTGGCATGATAAGCGTAGAAAATGAAATCAATTACCCACAATACTGAAGTAATTAACTTAACTTATATTTCTAATTGACATAAAGGCAACGTTGTAGTGATTAAAGCTACAGTGCAATATTGAGTAATCTAATGAAAATGAGTTATTCAGAGTCATAATTCTACGATCAACCAAAAAAGTGGAATTTTGATATGAATAGCTACATTCCAATAACTTGGAATTGGATAAACAATTGGAATTTCAACCGTATATGACAAAGGAAAACAAAAACAGAATAGATAAGTCACAATTCCAAAATGTCCCCAATGTAGTGGAAAACAGTTTCACCAAAAAAGAAAAGATGGAATTACCAATCATAGCTCCTTGCTCATGTACAAGGACAGCAAGATCTTTAAATATCTCATTCACTTCACCAATTTGCTGCTGAATTTCTTGTATTCCGTGATCCCTTTCTTCAATGATGGCCTCATTGAAGGCAATCTCGTTCTCCAGCAGAACAACCTCCTGTCTGCAACAAAGTTATTTGATTCATTCAAGAGATGAATAGGAGTAAGCAAACTCATATTTGTTAGACATCAGACAAACTACAAGCACTTTCCACTCAACACGTAAGCTAGAAGACAGGTAATAAGATATGATTTCAAACGTTAAACAAACCATATTCGATAAAAGAATGGATATAGAAACCCATCACTGTAACCTAGACGTCCAAAATGCAAATGCGATTTACTAATCATACTGACATTCATACAACCACACCTTGCTGCCAATACTGGAGATCTCTAGAATGGTACTCCTTTGAAGAATTAACAGAATTTTGGATCAATAACAAGAGGCAAGTAATTTTTAGCTTCAAACTATTCCTAGCACTTTTCAACA
>JAOQMR010000001.1:14600467-14621292 GCA_027563865.1 Erythroxylum pelleterianum
AGAATTAACAGAATTTTGGATCAATAACAAGAGGCAAGTAATTTTTAGCTTCAAACTATTCCTAGCACTTTTCAACAAGGTTAATTCCACGTATACTTGTGTGATTAACATAAAAACACAAAAAATCAATGTTTTTTTAGCAGTGAATTATACTTAGTATGTAGATGAGCACCATTTTACCTTCTTGACTCTACAAGAAGTGCTTGCTTTTCCGGAGTCTTATCTCGACTTACATCTATCTCACTTTCTGTATAGCTGCAAACCAAGAAAACCAAAATCTTTAGACAATATATAATAAAAAATTTGCAACACTGAGTGAGGTAACAGTGACTGAAACAAAACTATTCATTTCAAGCTGAATTTCTTTTCACAAAACCTCCAACATCCACTAATAGAGAAATGAACTCATAATTCAGTGCTTCCTAAGACAATTGACCTGGAAGGTAGAACTGTCTGGGGAACAAATGGAGTGTATGCAGTTTCCTTCTCGGCAGCAAGTCGCTGAGCTTTCTGAAATTCTTTCAGAACTGCTTGAAAATCTTTTGCAAGTTTAGCATCAGCAATCTTTTTGCTTTGCTGGAATTGTAACAACAACATAAATCGAGCGACCAAGCAATATTAAAATCCAATCTAAAGAAAAAAAGGCGAAAATCAGCAATACATACACTGACTCCCGCATTGTGATCAGTTTCACTCGCTTGCTTTAATCTTGACGAAGTATCTTTCACCAACTGCCCGATATGCAGTCTTGTCTTGTGCCTGTCATGCAATAAGTAACAATCATAAAACCCTAATGAAATTGATTAAAGAAATAAATCAAACTAACAGAGAAATTCACAAAACGACAAAGTTAGAGAAGGCGACAGACAGTTTCTCGCGAAGGTCGGGGGTGTCTTTTGGGGTGCCGAGGGTGTTGACGAGACGCTGGAAGGTGGAAACGGCGGTGTTGATCTGGAAGATTCCAGAAGCCACCGCCTGCGTGGCGTCTTGTTTACCGTTGATCCTCGATGCCCTCAACGGCCGGCCTGCCTCCAGATCTTGAAAGCTCATTTTTCCTTTTGTTTTCTTTGAATTAAAATCAATGCAATTCAATTCCCCACCCTCGAGAGAAAAGGAAAAACTGAATCTACTTTCTTGAGAAAGAGAACCAGAAAGTGGGTGTTTGGGTGTCGGGGAAGGGAAGGGAATTAACCGAAACAGGAACAGGGAAGGGTACCTTTACGGCAGAGAAAAGCTAAGAACACGCCGTGTGTTTTGATGCTTTCTTTCTTTCTGACAAGTTCTAGGAGAGAAAATAAGATGAAAGAATTTAGAATTTTATGTGCGTGCTGAGGGCTCTTCTTGGAAATTAACAACAATCCCTGTGCCGGCGAGAACAAGCTGACACGTGGGAAGGTCAGATTGGTTGGGTGGTGGTGGTTCTCATTCTCCTCTCTAGAGGGGCTTACAATAATATAATGCATACATGTATATGATTAAGCAGATGAGATTGGGTTCTTTTGATTGATAACAAATCAATGGCATTGTTGGTACATCATTAATTGGTTAATGTACATATAATTATATGTACATGATATAGGCCTTGTTTAGTTATTAGCGGATTAGTCAAGTAACAGCTAACAGTTGATAAAATCAGTTAATAACTAATGCAATCAGATAGCTGATCATATGTATATGATATAGGCCTTGTTTAGTTGTTAGCTGATTAGTCAATTAACAGCTAACAGTTGATAGAATCAGCTAATAACTAATGCAATCAGATAGCTGATCAGTTAGCTAACAGCTAATAGAATCAGCTAATAACTAATGCAATCAGCTGATTACTAAATATGTATGGTCATAAATCGTAAACTACATAGTAAGTTTAATATGATGTTTTCAAAACACGAATTGCATTGACTTAGACACAGCTCTATTTTTAATAATATTAACATTAGTTTACTCTAATCAATTTAATCTAAGTTGGATTGATTCTATTTCAAGTTCAATCCAAAATTTAGATGTGACAATATTTGTGATTAGTAACTCTTATTATTAAAACTAGATTAACTTATTAATTAATATTAATTTTATAAATTAAAATAAACTAACTAATTTTTATTTAACGTATTCATTTTTAATTAAACTTCAAAATTTTATGAATAATTTTTTAATAATATTTTAAAATTTTAATTTTTTCTATTTTTAATTAATTTTATAAAAATCAGTTCAAACCCTTTTACACCCAAAATCTCATTTCTCAACTTTCCACTTTGGCATTAAATAAGTACAACAAATCAACGATAAAATAGTCGTCCACTTGGCCAAAGCCAAAAGTGCCACATGCTACACCAAACTTCCCATAGACATTGGGGCGGAATATACTATCCTTTTGGGTCAAACTTTGAAGGAAAAACGACGCATGCATCAACTAACTCTTTACCAATACATTACTCTTCAACGAACTTCTTAAGATCCTTCAGCCACCCCACATACTCCCTACTATCTTTGTTGATCATGTACTCGTGTAAGAAATTGGTTGTGCTGGGCTTTATTCCTCTAATCTCCAGATATTTGTGGAAGCCCTTCCTCAAGTTCTCGTCCAAATCACTGTAAAAAGACAAAATGGGAACATTCTTGTTAAATAACCTAGACCAAATCACAGAGATAATTATCAATAAAACATATGGGCAGCAGTCCTACTTCCAGTTAGGACCCTCGTACGGAATGTCCTCTTCTGAAGTTTCGGTTTTCTTGACTGACAAGCTGTCTATGACAATTTCATCAGCGTAGGCAATACAACCAAACTCCAGAGAAATTCCACTCTTCTTCGATACGGTAACAATCAAGGGTATGTGTGATTGAGTTGGCTTCTCAATATCATCTTCGTCATACCGAACATCATTATCTTCTCCAGAAACAATATCGGGCATATGAACTTCAACCTTTATAGATTCACCATCATATTCTCTTGTCAAGATAACAGTCTGTTGTCCAGCATGGTCCTCAACCTTGAAAGGGAAGCTAGTTGGAATCTCTTCAACCTATTGAATTGAACACACTGAAATTGATAAACATTGCATAAATAAAATTCCCTATGAATTCTCAGTGATCATATCCCAAGTTACATTCAAGAGATAGCATGTTGCCATCAAGATAAAAGAATGACTACCTGCTGATGGACCAAAACAAGAAATGAGATTTGCAACTACACGAAACTTGACCACAAATGTATCTGGAAATGGTCCGTAATCATATAATAATTGAAAAAAAGCAGGTGAAGGATATATCCCACGTTACGAAAATTCAAAACTCTAATTCATATAACCTCACTGTTCATTCCCTCCAAAACATAACATTCATATTCCAGCAAGATTCTCAGTAACGAAACACAAGTCAGTATCACGTAACTGTTCCACCCCCCACCCTCCAAACAAAAACATAAGCAGATGTTCCTATTCCAGCAAGATTCTCAGCGATGAAAACAGAAAATAAGTCCACTATATAATTCTGTCTGATGACAAAGACTTTGAGCCCATTTACCAAAACTATAGATACTTTGTTATTTAAACTTCCACTTATGTCACAGCAAACAACCAAAATGGCCAATTTATAAAGAGCAGAAAAACCAAGAAAGGAAAAAATGCTGACCTTATCATGATCATCACTTTCCTGCGCCACCTTTATCTCCGATTCAATAACTTGTAGCAGTGCCTCAGTGGAACTTGGCTTTTTAGTTTCAGTATCCGTAGAATAATAACGTATAAGTGGAGCAACATAAACAGCTTTGTATGAAAGACCGGAATTGTTCAAAGCAGCAAAGATAGCTGGAACATAATTCCTGCAACCACCTTGAATAAGCTGATTTGCAAGTGGGCCAAATGTTGAGACAGACCTACGGAGAATTGTGTTGAGAGCCATTTCTAGCTCCAACAACAAATTTGTATCTGCAATTTAAACAATTCTATTTATCTGTCAAGTATGGGTTCATTACTGATCCAAAAACATACATAGGTCTAGAAACAAGGGAAATTTGTTAGTCTCAATATTATGGGGGAGAATAACCCAACATGACAAGAAAATAAATTTAAATGGCTAGGATTCAACTAAAATAGTACAATAGTTATTCAAGTTAAGATTTCAACTTCCATTATATAGTTTCAATCAAACTTAAGTCTCAAATTTACATAAATTCTTCAATTTCAATGCATAGTCATCTATACTAGAAACCATTTTCTCGTCCTTTTCATTACATGGACAACATAAACAAATAGAAATTACCCAATCTTGATATCTGTTTTACATTTCTCTCAATCGTTAGTATTTGCACTTGAAATTTTAAACAACGTAAAGACAAAGGCACGAACAATTTTACGAATGTTTAATATGCAGTAGATTATGTACATGCATTATAAGGAGTGAATTTGTTTATAGAAAAACGAAATAAGAAAGAGAATGTCTTGCAGTTCTGTTTCACACCAAAATCCAAAAAAGGAAAAGAGAAATCACCTGAGAGGTGCAAATGAGCTTCGGGAAGGAAGCCCGGTGAGAAGTACTTCGCTTGGAGCTGGCGGAGGACCACCGGCGATTCTGAGTTTTTCGACTGTAACGGTTGTTTCTCGGTGACGCGTGTGGTGGCAGCCAGCAGTGAACCGAAGGAACAGAGGGGTTTTGAGGGTTTTGTTTTCTTTTCATGATCCATCGACCCGAACCGACCCGACTCCAAGCCCAAATTAACCTATCAATAGCCGTATGATTCTTGTACGTGCAGCCGGTCAAAATCTCAATATTAATTATTGACCGTAAAAATCAGACATCTTTCCTCTGCACGTGCCACGAATGACGATGCACTTCCTTAAACCTCACCCCGTCAACTCAATATTATCTGTTCGAAACGCCCTCTCTCCCTCCGTCGTTGTTCTTTTCCCGGAAAACAAGAAGAAATAGAAGAAGCAAGCAGCTTTAAAACATCCCCAAGCTCCTCCCGATGTCGGTTAGTGATCTCTCTCTCTGTTTCTCAGCTTATGTACATCATATATGCGAATATGTATTTGAGTTTGATTCTACTGGTCCTGTGTTTGATCCAGTCGATTGCTATTCGGGAGTGTATTAACGGCTTATACGCGTAGATCTGTTTGCATATTCATCATCTCCAGATTTAAGTGCACTTTCGCATTTCCTTCTTTGTCTATGAAACTAGACGATTGATTGATTGGGATATGAAACTAGCTTTTTTCTTGGTTTAGTTATTAGGTCCATAGATGCCAATTTCATGCTTACTTTTTATTATATTCATTCTTCTAACTATCAGCATTCTAGAAATAAAACGTTTGTGCTTTTAGGAGTATAATTTTTCTACATCTTTTTATTTTTCATATACATCAGCTTTTTCGGTGTGGTAATTGTTCGTGTTGGGTAACTTGTTTGCTGATTGGTTTTCATGTTGAGTTTTCAGTTTGGAATTGTTAGCTTTTCAGAATGTTAAGAGTGAAAAAGCTAATTTATTGAACTACTGATGTGGCCATATATAGCCTTACAGAAAAATAGATAAAACTAGTCCGTGTTTAACAAACCTACTAACGTGGAGATTAACTAGGAAGCAAATATCTAATTCTTAGGAAATAGGGATTATTCGAATCAGCAGCTAACAGACCTAAAGACTGATTCAAACCTTAACAAGCTTCAACAGGAATTTTGGTCTTTAGAAGGCTACAGATAATATTAATCGGAAGAACATCTGCTACTGTGTTGCATATCTGGTGGTTTATGTCATCACTTTTTTTTTTTTTTTACCTTACTCCTTTTATTGTCTCCGCAGGTAAAAACAGTGAAAGTGAGTAATGTTTCCCTCAAAGCAAGTCAGAGGGACCTCAGGGAGTTCTTTTCTTTTTCTGGTGATATAGTATATGTTGAGATGCAAAGGTAATGGGCCGTTGAGTTCTTCAATATCTCATAATTCCTTTCTTTCTGTTATTTTTGTCGTTCTTATACCAAGACACTGTATTGCTTATGCAGCGATAGTGAGCAATCTCAAATTGCATATGTTACCTTCAAAGATTCTCAAGGAGCGGATACTGCTGTTCTTCTTTCAGTAAGTAATTTCTTTCAGCATTGTGTTGAACTATATCTTCTGTTATTCTTTCCTTTGATGTTTATTTGGGCTGGCATCGGGAGATCATGGCCAACCTCGTATTTTCACTGGAAAGGAAATAGCTATGGTATCATTTTATCTCTGTTATGTGAGTTTTCTCATATATTACTTCAAAACCCATTGTAATTTGTGTCTTTGTGCTTAAAGAATTGTAATTGAAACCCTTGCATCATCTAAAAAATGTTTGTCAGTAGTGAGATACGTTTGGCATGATAAAGTAATTCTTTGCCTTTGGCTGAGTTGCTTCTGGTGATCCAGAGGCTGTTCGCGTTGAACATATTGGATAAATAAGCTTTTCATATTTCAAGGGAGAGATAGGGCAGTGGGAGGAGGGGGGATATCTATTTCTTTTGATGTTGCATAAATAAACTATAGTTGTCTATTCAGATCTTTTATCCTCAATTTATATTCCCACCATGTACTAAATGCAGTCTACACTTACCCTACCTATTTTGACTAAGGTTATCCTCTTTCTCTTAGAAGAAGGATTAGTATTCTCTGACAGGCTTTGAGTAAATTGATTCCAAAAGGATTAGATAAGCACTGAATAGTTCATCATAGTTCTGCAATGATTAGTTGTTCTTGTTCATCATTTTGATAATTACTGTCCTTTTTGTGTACTAGGGCTGGTTATTGTGAAATTGGGTATTACTTGTAATCAAACAACAAAGATAATTATTTTCTCAAATTAATTATTTTCCACATGTTGTGATCATCCTAAATTTTACTTGAGGTTTTACTCTTTATTATACCAATGTGCTTCTGAGATGTCTGTGTTCTTGGGTAACACTTACTTGTTTTAGTTGATGATATTAATCAACCAATGTAAACGAGACCTATGGTGCTGTCAATGTTTACAATGAGGGAAAGTATATGCTCTTTTTTTTTCTGGTGGCTTATTATTCCTTCCCGATAAGTATGTGAAATTGTAAATGGAAAGGAATAACCGTTGATAGCGATCTTCAGTAACATGTTGGAGCCCCTAATTGGTGATTAAATAATTCCCTGTAATACAGTATTTGACATTTTTATTGTGCATCTATGTGATTAAAGTCTTAACTCTTATTTATATTTCATGTCAGGGGGCAACAATCGTAGACCAGACTGTTACCGTGACTCTGGATCAAGATTACCATCTTCCACCTGAAGCTTTAACACCACATGTAAGAGCATTTTAAGGACTTCGGTTGTTTTCTACATTAGGGCTTCACTGATTTTGTTGTTACTAAAATCTCAGCAGGAAACTCTTGTTAAGAGCCCTAGTGGAAGGGAATCTGCTCTGAGGAAGGCAGAGGATGTGGTCAGTAGTATGCTTGCAAAGGGCTTCATCTTAGGCAAAGATGCGGTCAATAAAGCCAAGGGCTTTGATGAGAAGCATCAATTAAGGTCAACTGCCTCCGCTAAAGTAGCATCTCTCGACAAAAAAATCGGGTTCACTGAGAAGGTAAGTGCTGGTACTGCTGCAGTGAGTGACAAAGTTCGGGAAGTGGATCAGAAATTTCAGGTTTCAGAGAAAACGAAATCAGCGTTTGCAGCTGCCGAGCAAAAGGTCAGTAATGCAGGATCTGCTATCATGAAGAACCGATATGTTTTTACTGGGGCTGCTTGGGTGACAGATGCTTTCAATAAAGTTGCAAAGGCTGCCGGGGAAGTAGGCCAGAAGGCAAAAGAAAAGGTGGGAGTTGCTGAAGAGGAACAAAAGAGAAAAATGGTAGACGATTTTGCACAGGTTCACCTCTCGGAGTCACCAAACGCATCTGCTGCAAGTGAGCAGCAACCTTCCAAGCCTCCACCTGCTCAAGGTTTGATCCTTTGATTAGCTGCTGTATATTTCCTTTCCCGTTTGAACCTTTGCATTTCTCTTGATTTGCTTGCTGTAAGTCTACCATAATGGAGCAATGAGATTGCCCCGCATATTTGGGGGTATCTTTCATGTAACATACTTTTCCAAAAAACTTCTTAGGCTTTAATACACCATACATTGACTTCAATACCTATTATTAGTTTTGTTTTTGTGTGGCTTTATGGTTGTTAATTATAAGATGATGAAAAAAACGAAGGAGATAGTAGTTTCGCAAACTTTCCGATTCATTTCTAGCAAACAAAAAAAATTAGAAAAATTATGAGAACCAAAAATATATCAACACTGAAATTTGTTAACGCAATTTGACACACCTTGTTTACATTTACGGGATTTTCACCCAGCTTAATTCTTTCACTAACGACAATAGTTTTATACAAGCTTTATTGAGTCGACATTATTCAACCCTTGACAATATTTCTCGTCCTCACTATTCGTGAAAGAATTTCACATCCAATAATACGACCGACACGTGTTAACCTTATCAGAAGATTTTCTCAATACTCTTTTTAATTAAAAGACAATTAATAAAAAAACTCAATTTATGAATTAACTAAGAATAAAAACAGAAAATACTTGAAATAGAAACATAACCACTTCTTTATGGGTTCAGCTCTTCTGAAATAGATTAGAAAGTTGTTCACACAAAATAGGCACGATGAGTCGCACTCCCACGACAAATAAGGCATTCACAACTTTCACCACATCAATGCCACAAACGAAGGTAAAAACCATGGAGATATTCACAACAAAACTAAGCCAACTCCTTTTCTTGTAGTGCAATGACAAAGGTCGGAGCAACCCCCTCCTCCAGTGCTCCTAATTCCTACGCTGCTGATGGGAAAGAACATAATCAATGCAATGCCATACACCCATCTCCCTCCATCTCTTCTAAATTCATACGACTGTTTACTCTTCTCCTGTTTATTCTCAATAGAAATTCATTTTATTAAGAAGAAGACGATGGCAGTAAGAAGCATATCCAACTTAAAATAGAATTTTATCACAACTGAATCATTATCCAAAAATTCAACAAGCTTATAATATTCTTCACATATCCCACTTAAAATATAATTTTATCATAGCTGACTCATTATCCAAAAATCCAATAAGCCAGTCGTGCCTAATTTAAATTCAATCAATTTGAATGTGAAACTGAATTATTGTTTGGTTCAATTATCCAAAAATGTCAAAATTTAATAATAAGATATATACCATATATCTTAACAATCTCCTCCTTTTTGACATTATTTGTCACAAATATGAAACTCCCCCTAAATAAAATAATTGGACATATAATCCACATGAGAAAAGAACTCCCCCTTAATCCGTCATCAAGTTCAAGAAACACTCAAAGAGGCAATAATGAACATCCATCAAATATCTAACCATCCAAATTTCTTCCCCTTGTGACAAAAAGATGCCAAAAAAATATGATGAATAGTCACGCATATATCTTGAAATCTCCCTGTGAATGGAACATTCACCATAAACAATCTGATGTCTCCCCCTTGGGACAAAACAGTATCAAAACGCATAATCATAATAATCAACAATAGGTATAGCGGAAGAATCATAAGCACACCAATATGATAATTTACCACCAATCAATACACATGTCAACATATTATTACTTACTTCAATTCCATCTTCATAAGACTGATCAAATTCATAAACCCAAGCAATTAAAGATGAGTGTTGCCAGTGTAATGAGAGAGAAAGGTACCTGAGAAAGAGACCCACACTGATGAGAGAGCTGAAGAGTTTTCGGTGAAGTCAAATAGAAGTCACAATGCAAACTACTAAAAAGATAGGACGACAATGGCAACATAAAAACTAAAGAACTAAAAAAGACAAATCTCTTTTTTTTTTTACATTTCATTTTTTAAAACAACACAAAAAAATACTTCAAAAATGTAAAGTACACAGTCTCTGTTCCCCTCGAAAAAAATTCAAAACTGGCCTTATTCTTTGTCAGATTATCTTTGGCGTCGGTTTTTTCTTCTAAAGTAATTGATTTATCCTCTGTTTAAACAGTTTCTTTGCAAGCAATAACTAACTGTGAATCTAGACAATTTCTTGTTTTTCTTTACAATGTCTTTATGCCTGTAATTGACCCTTTCTAATCCAAGTGTGCTTTGGTACCATGGGCTGCTGCTGGAAATTTAATGGAGAGTGTCTAGATTTTCGGTTTTGACCCATTTGAAACATTATTTGTAACATCTTGTAGCATCTCGACCTTATGTGCTTGACAAGTCCGCAAAAATGACACGTGGGTACAAATCTTCGATTCTTTCTTGATATTTCTTCTTCTCGGATAGATATGGACATGTCATTTTTCTCCTCATTCACTTTAGAGCACTCACCCTTATAGTCAATGCCTTGAAATTTTCCTTTAACTTTACCAATTTTCATTAACTTTTATAGCTTTTTTGTGTCTCCATTCAACATTCTCAATCCCTTTTTGATACTTACTAATTTCATTATAGCTTCACCAAGCTCATCTAACGTAAACAATAGCTTCTTCTCTAGATCTTGAATGATGTTCTTCATGGAAGTGTTTTCCTCCTTCAACTTCTCATTTTTCTTACATGTTTGAACTCATTTACTATACATGAACTCATAGGCTTCATAAATACCTTTCTTTTTATGATCTGAAGTACTGTCATCACTGTCATAATCTAATATTGAGCTTTGAGCTAAATCATCTATTTTTTTCGAAATTTCTTGATTTACTCACTTTTTCGTCTTCAGTTACTTTCTTCTCGATTACTGTTAAATAAGTAACTGGACTTTAGCTGTACCAAGTAACTAACGCAGTACTATTCACAACTTCTTCTTCACTTCCGGATTTATTATCACTCCAAGTACTTGTATAGGATTTCCATTTTCTCTTCTTCAAGATGTTAGCACACTCTGCTTGAACATGTCCTAAGCCTTGACACTCATGACATTGAATTCTCTTTACCTTTCGTTCTCCCTTTTGAGTTTTGGCTTGTTGTTTGAAATTGTTGTTCGATGAGCTCTTGTCGTTTTGCCTAAACTCAGGTTTATCCTTTTTCACTCTCTTTAGCCACTTACTGAATTATTGTGTTAGTAGCTCCATATCCTCATTCTCATCGGATTCATCTTTTACATTATTCATACCTTTTCCAGTTTTAACTTGTAGTGCCAATCCTCTGCTTCTTTCTTGTTTATGCCTTAAAAGATTCATTTCAAAATTTGTAAGAATTCCAATTACCTTCTCTAATGACAAATCATTAATGTCGTGGGTCTCCTCTATTGCTGCAATTTTCGGAATAAATCTTAGAGGTAATAATCTCAACGTCTTCTTGACTAGTTTCATATTAGAATATTTCTTCCCGAGTTAATGTGTCTGATTCGCTATATCTCGCAATCTTTTGTGACAGTCTCCAATAATCTCATTTTCATCCATATTCAGTTCTTCAATTCTCACAGCTAATATCTGAAGTTTTGACGCTATCACATATTTGGACCCTTCATGAATAGTTTGCAAAGTATCCCACGCTTCTTTAGCTTATTCACAGGCTGATATTATTGAGAAGCGTCCATCATCAACAACAATGAAAATTGTGTGCAATGCTTGTGAGTTTCCAAGTACTCTTTCTTCTTCGGCTCATGTCCATTTAGATGGATCTTTTAGAATTGTTTATTTGACGGACACACACAATCCCCGCACCCTCTTCAAAGCCTCT
The DNA here is from genome assembly GCA_027563865.1 of Erythroxylum pelleterianum. NCBI lineage: Eukaryota > Viridiplantae > Streptophyta > Magnoliopsida > Malpighiales > Erythroxylaceae > Erythroxylum > Erythroxylum pelleterianum. The sequence goes on from JAOQMR010000001.1 coordinate 14,612,175, forward strand.
TAGCTCACGTGCACCAAATTTTTTTTGGGTTCTAACCCTTAGTAAGGGGAACGAGATATTACAGTTTATCCCTTATTGTCAGTAATCATCGGATATGTCCACCCATGTAATATCGAGTTCCATACTCTTATTCTCTGTGCTTAAATAAAGACTCTTATTCGTGATTTCCATTTAGGAATTAGGATAATTGGAACTGTCCAACAATGGTGGCCTGATAATTGATGCTCCTTCTCTTATTGTCATAATTGCGAAACCCGAATCTGCACCAACTTGATGTACCAAGTTCTGAATCGTTGACCTTACTCTGATACCAATTGAAAAAAACAAAGGGGATAGTAGTTTCGCAAACTTTCCGATTTGTCTCTAGCAAACAAAAAAGTCTAAAAAATTAAGAGAATCAAAAATAAATCAACACTGAATATTGTTATCGCAGTTCGATACACCTTGTCTACGTTTGTATGGCCCTCACCCAGCTTAATTCTTTCACTCTGTATGGCCCTCACCCAGCTTAATTCTTTCACTAACGACAATAGTTTTATACAAGGCTTTGCTAAGCCGACGCCACTTAACCCTTGAGACTATCCCTCGTCCTCACTACCCGTAAAAGAATTTCACACTCAATAATACGACCGATTCGCGTTAACCTCAACAGAGGATTTTCTCAACACTCTTTTTAATTAAAAGACAATTAATAAAATAACTCAAATGATGAATCAATTAAGAATAAAAACATAAAATACTTAACAGAAACATAACAACTTTCCTATGAGTTTAGCTCCTCTGAAATATATCAAAAAGTTGTTCATACAAAATAGGCACAATGAGTTAGACTCCCACGACAAACAAGACATTCACAACCTTCACTACATCACCTGTGTAGCCTACCACAAACGAAAGTAAAAACCATGGAAATATTCACAGTAAAACTAAGCCAACTCCTTTTGTCATGGGAAAGAACATAATCAATGCATGGGAAAGAACATAATCAATGCTATACCGTATACCCATCTCTCCCTCCATCTCTTCTAAATACACACGACTGTTTACTCTTCTCTTGTTTATTCTTAAAAATAGAGATTCATTTTATTAAGAAGAAGAAGATGACAGTAAGAAGCATATCCAACTTAAAATAGAATTTTATTGCAACTGCACCATTATCCAAAAATTCAACAAGCTTATCTTCTTCACATATCCCACTTAAAATAAATTTTTTTCACAACTGAATCATTATTCAAAAATCTAACAAGCTAATCGTACCCAATTTAAATTCAATCAATTTGAATGTGAAACTGAATTATTTGCTAGTTCAATTATTCAAAAATGTGATATATACCATATATTTTAACATATGATAATTTTGGATCTATTTTGCCTACGTGTCCGAATTTAAAGTAGAGATGAAAATGGCTCCAAATGTTTTTAATACTCAGATTATTAGATTAATAGATCCGAACCTGATTGAGATTTCGTCGGTTAAGGCCAAAACTTCAAAAAGATAAATTATCGGTTTCACCATCAGACAAGAAATATTTGGACAAGATCGACTAAGAACCGATTAATAACACATCGACACAGAAGACTAAGAACCGATTAATAATACATTCTTATCTGTATCCTATTCGACAACATTACATTCTCTCGTCAATTATAAAAAAGTAATGACACGAAAATATCATGTGGAAGTAGTTTCAGTACTCACAAGATCATGCTCGTAAGAAATGGTCCCACCGGTTGGGGTTATCAAATTCATCAATCTTTGGCTTTTTAATGCTCTCTAAAGTAACAGATACAAGAACCCTCAACTTACTTTTTTATTCAACCTTTTTTTAAAAAATCACATTCGTGCATTTTTGCAAAAATAATAGGAGTATATACGACTCGAAGGGTTGGATAATTCATGATCAAAGGGAATCAAACATAATTATTCTCTGCAAAATCTTAACAGAATACACAAGATACGATGCAATCAGTTATAATAGTAAGTTGTGATCTAATCAAATCAACAAGTATCTACTAATCTAAATATACTGGGATCAAATACTTTTTTTTTTAACAAAAGAAGAAACACAAATTACAAGGTCCTCTAGGGAGGCTAATCCCTGCCATGTCCTCTATAAGGATAGTGGCACATTCAGAGGATACTCTAACAAAAGTAGTGAGCCCAAGTCCCAAAATAAAAGTATGATTAGCGAGCTAGTCAGCACACCGATTGCCCTCCTTGTAAGTGTGCCGAGAAAAAACAACCCAATTATAAATAAGTAATTCATTGATGCCCAAAACTAAAGGGTTGAAAGTCACATGCTTTGAATACTGTATTGTACTTTTGGTGCCCTATGAATATGATACAAGAAGTAGTCTGGATTGATCGATCAGAGTTTGAACCGATTTAACAAATCAGTCAAATTTAAAAAAATGTCTTTTTAATCCGACCATCCCAATAATGAATTTATGATATACTCTGAAATCATAAAGTTCTCACCTTTTTTTTTTCAAACCAATATATGTCATTAACACCAACATTACAACCAGACTGTACTGGTTCGCTTATCGAAGTCTTACTTGCAACTAAATGAATAAAGGAGCAGAAACAGAGTCATAGGGTAGTGCAAACTAAGTGCCTGCCTACTGTACAATCAAACTACAGTTACTCTCCAGCTGGCTTTCTTTATATCCTAACGGTCCACTACATCCAGCTAGATTCCAATCACCAATTGGCACACGTTAAGCATAACCTAAGTTAGCAAAATTATTGTGCGCTGCTTGTGGGGCGCAAGATGATTTTATTTAGCGTTAGTGTACTAACATGCGCCCTACTTCCAAACAAAACCAATTCACGTGCAAACGAAAATTCAGTGGTGTACACGTGCAGGAAAAATAAGCTAACATGTAGCCCACGTGGCGTCGTCGTACAAAGGAGGAGCCAAGAATTGGAGAAGCCGAAAATGCGGCTTAGAAACCGGCGACTTTGCGATGAGGGCGTAATCTAAGGGAGGCGCGTTTGTCGGCAGCCTCCTGTAAGTTCCTGAAGCTTCGAATCGCCAAAACATTGCCTCTCCGGAGCTCACTCAATCGCTCCACCTCACTAAGTTCACTTGTAGTACTCGTATCTATTAACAAGTAAAAGAAAACTGTTAAACCAGTCGAAATGAAAAAAGATTTAGAACCAGAGCAGGAAAAAAAAAAGTTCAACCGCATTATACCTATAAGCTTCGAGGATAGCTTGAATCCGTTGAACTGCGCTAAATCTGCAATAAAAAGCGTAACAACATTAAGCTTTTCTGCAGCACGTGTGTCAACATACGGTAGCGATGAGAAACCGTGGATTAGGATTTACCAGATTGAGAAGGAGTGTGGGAGGCGAGATATAGAAAGAGGAAGCAGAAGAAAATGAGAAACGGAATAAGGTGGATGAGCTTCTCTGGCTTCGCAGACGAAGGCGGTAGTGGTAACGGCGGCGACGGTAATGAAGACGACGTCAAGGACCGCCGAGGCTTGACGGTTTTGTCGTCGTCAGTGACGTCATGAAGCTTGGGGACCGGTGAGCCCAGAGACTGTCTCTGCATATTGTTCTAGCAAGAGAAAGAGGTGTGAAACTGAAGGTGACAGTAAGAGTTGGCGTTGGCTTTAAAAGGACGGGGTGGTTTTGTTTAAATTACGTCAACGATTATCTTTCAGTTGCTCACTTCCTTGTGATAATTATTGAATTATTATTTTTATTATTATATTTAACAAGTAAACTAACCTATATTACGAACCGCACACGCAACTAAAAAGTGGGGTGGGTTTAGGTGCGACCGTTCCTATCTTATGTGAGTTTCTAAGTGGTTCATTTTTAGAGGTTACAATGCTATACTCGAGATTATATACAACATTAAGGGTAACACTTTAAAAAACGTGAATTTTATTTTATTTTCTATTTAAAACTTTTAATTAAAATTTTAAATTTTTAAAAATTGAACAATTTAACTTAAAAAGTTGTTATATTAACTTGATATAAATGTAATTGATGAAATAGCCTTTAAGGGGTGGTCGAGTTGGTGGAATGAAGGGTATGAGAACAAAAGATCATATGTTTAAATCCCTTTACTTATGCTCTTTTGATTGAGCTTGTCGTACAAGATTTGCCTAGTGCGGCGTATCTGATTGGCGTAATTTGTAAACTATTGTGTCAATTTGAAGGTTTACTCAGTGCACATCTAAAAAATAATAACTGCGAATTTTTCGCTTCAAAAAAAATGTAATTGATGAAGTAAAATAAAATTTAATATTTAGAGAAGTTAGTTAAATTTTCCCTCTTGACAAAATGGGCGTTTGACTATTTCATGACAAGTACATTAATAATTATGTAGTTAATTATTACTTAAAAATATATAGAGAATAATATATCACTTAATCTTTTTAAATATTAATTAAAATTTAAGGTTTCAAAAGTTTAGATATTTAATTAAATTTTAAAAATTAGACACTAAGAAACAAATAAAAAGATTGATTATTTGATTACTCCTAATATTTATATGTAATTTAGACTAATTGCTTAATTGGACCATAAGGTAATGAAATTAGTAATGTTTTAAAAACTAGATCTGAAATTAAACTGACAAGAGATTTAAGGTTTAAAATGTTCAATCGTTATTAGATCGTCATAAAATCAACTAAGATTGGATAAAATTAAAGAATTTGAAATATTATTAAAAGCAATTGTTCGTACCTATCAAAAGAATTTGAAGTTTAATTGAACATTGTTAAATAAAAATTTATTAATTAAAAAAATTGACTGATTAATTAATAAATTGATCAATTTTTAATAATTGAATTGAAAATTTAAAAACGCTATTGTTGAATTGGTTAAACCGAGCTTTCTAATGACAAGTCACGCTTGAGATTTGATTAATACTATTAAAACTCGCACGTTACTTTAATGTAATAAAGAATCTATAGTTCTTACATGATTGACATTCAATTCATAATTTAACTTACCTTCGTGAAAACGTTATATTGACTATACGCCAAAATAATGTAAATTGACCAATACGTTTAAATAACACACTATTTTTCTAATTGAATGCGACAGTGGAAGAACCAGACACAGCTGCCATCTTGTTCAAGGATTGGGCAATCAATTTTTATATTGAACATTATTAAATGCCTTTACACGATCACCGTTACATTGATAGTAATTATACATCAAATTTAAAGTATTGCAAAGTAAAAATCACATGCTTGCATTTACAATATGAATGTTGTAAAAAAAACTATTTTTTTAAACGAAGAACCGTAATCGTTACCTTTTGGATGCGCAATAAGTAAATCTTCGGATTGACACAATAACCTGCAAGTCATGTATAACAGGCTCAATCGAGAGAGCTTAGTTAGGAGGAATCAATGACAAGACCTTTTAACCCCATGTTCCTCTACTTTACCAACTCAACCGTTCTCTGAGAGGAGATAAAACTATTATAAGTTAATACAATTTTTTTAATATATTAGCTAAAAATATATTTTGAAACTCGACCTTTACAATATAATACAGTACAATTTAATCTTTACAGTTTTAAAATGTTCAATTTGAACTAAGTATTTTTAAAACATTTAAAATTGACTCGAAAATTTTCGAAGGCTTAACTTTCTATCAATTAAATGTCATGTTAATACTGATATAACATTATTTTTACATTTGTAAATAAAAAGTAATTTTCACAATTACATAATTAGTTTTTTTAATTAATCAAAAAGTAATTTTTGCTATGACGTGACAACGAGGCTGAATCTTATACATTTTAGACAGTAAATCTCACATGTTTATTGTTATACATTTCAAACAATATATCTCATTTATTAATTTTTTCTTTAAAAAGTAAAAACTAATATCACGTAAATATTGACGTGATATTAAATTTATAAAGAGCTAACATTTTTTAATTTTTCATCTAAAATGATTATATTAGAAAAATTGGTTAGTTTGTGTTAAAAGCTTTGATATTATAATATTTTTTCTACAAGATTATGATTTAGAATCTGATTTATTAATTTAATTACAATCAAATAGGAATTTAATTTATGTTCATGTTGATAATAAATATTTTTAAATTAGTAAGATATAAATAAAAATTAAAATAGAGAGTATATTACACAGGCACCACGTAATCACAGCAGAACGGAATGGAGTAAAAATATCATATCAAGAGAGATCAAAGAAAGGCAAAAACACGTGGCACGGAGCCGCCACGCAAGCACACAGATTAGGTCTCTCCTATGGGAAAGTGAACATGGTAAAGGCAAATGTCTAGAAGATTGTTTGTAATATAACGTTCTGGATATTGCAGTCAAGAAAGTAGAGGATGGTCCTATGGGAGATCACGGTGGCCACGGCCTATTTCTTAGGGCTGAAGCGGACCTACAGACTGGCTTCGAAGATCCAAAGAAAGATCGCCAGCCCCAAACACCCCAAGATCACTCAGTTTATTCGCAGGTATTTGATGTCCAAAATTTCCCATTTCTGTCTTTTAGTCTAATCTCTATGTATCTGTCTGCCCCTTTGGATATAATGAATATATGGGAATGTGTTTTTCCTGGCACTGATGATTGATATAGAGAAATGGGATCATTGGTGAAATTGAATGATATGTAGTGTAGTGGCAACTCCATGAATGATTACTAGTCTCCCGTACTTGGTTGAGAAACTTGTGTGGTTGGATGAAAACTACCAGCACCGGGCTTATATAGTCACTTATGTCTTTTTAACTGGATCTTGTTCTCTAGACTTACTGCAATGTAGTATTTCATAAATGGAACATCATTGATATGCCAGTGGTCTTCCATGGGCATTGAAGCTTCTTATATATGGCACACATGGGTTTTCATCATTGAGTTTACTGCTGTTAGTAGTATATGGGCTATTTTTATTCATGGTATTACAGATCCAAACTACTTTGATGGCCATAATCAACACTAAACACAATCATGCGCTTACTTTTGCATAGACGAACCAGGGCTGTCTTTGATGTTGCACTCCAGGTTCACCATAATATACAACAGCGAGATATAGTTGGGCGAAATGTCGGTGACTCGATTCTACGATGGCTGGACAGCATGAAACCTTCTGCTAACATACGTAGTACCTCATTGACTGCCTTAAAAAATGCAAGGTCGAGCATGAAGATGACGAAGTGGGATAGTGTCTCTTCCCATTTGAAGAGTTCTGCGAGCATGCCGGCCTCCGGGCTCCAGGAATCTAAGAGGCACCTGTTTACCTCATCAAAAACTGTGTGGGCAATGTCCCTTCCTACCATTACATTGATGCGGCCGTTTAGACCAGCTGGCTCTGTTATTCAATACAGACACTTGAGCTTCTGGGACCCTGGAATGTTGAGACCTGATTACGGATATGGGAGATTAAGTGTGTCTGATGGAGTTATTCGGAAGGACATAATGCAGTATCTTCTGCAAAATTGATTGTGCCAGATGGTTTCTGTTCCTTTTTACATGTGATTGCAAACAGTTGGATTATCAGATCAATTTTTCAAGAAAATGAATTTGAGGCTTGATATGTACATTGTGCCGTGATGCCAAGCCTGAGAAACCAATCGTCTGTAGCTTTTCTTCCCAAGCCCATCTGTATAATAAACGTCCTTATTATGGTTTTTATATTTTCTTTTGGGATCCAATTTTTGGTATAATTTATGCGAGCTAGAAATCATAGGTATTTACATAATAAAAAGGAAAGGAAAATGTTTTTGATGTTTCAATATTTTGAATTGCGATCTTCCGACCACAATGTGATTTGGATCGTTACTGCAATTTACCTCAATTTCGATCATATTTTCTGTAATTACTTTTGCATTGTCTGTTATTACTGCAATCGTGCACAACTGTAATATTGTAACTGCAGTTTGACTGGCGCTATTCCTATTACATAAACCTTTCCATGCCATTGGCATGTTGTGAGCATGACCATTTACCTACTTCTAAGAGACTTGTAAGATCAGACTAACTTACACAATAGACGTATGGAATAGTTTTAAAATGATCATTAAACGTTATAATCATGGTTTTGTTTTCAATTCATTTTCAGACTGTTAGAGACCACCTGCTCTAACAATAAATCAACTCAAATAACATAGACCGCACTTCAAACAAACACACAACAACAATGGAACAGGAACAAGAATGCAATAGAAATGAATGAGATGCCGAAAATTATTATTCTCTAGCTAGACTTAGAGGGCTAGCTGAACCTCCATACAATTACCAATCAAGATATCATAACCGAATGCCAATCATTCTCCTCCTAACAATCTTATATTCCCTCATTCTAACTAACTCCCACATGACTCATCTCTCCCTCTCATTCCTCACTTTACCCTCACAACCCCTCACATATTGCCCGTATTGCCCTATTTCGTATTCCTCCTCTTCTTGCTATATTTCTGCTGGAACCTAGTTTCAACAATACCCCCCCTCAAAAGAACCCTCCTTGTCCTCAAGGTGGAAGGAAGGAAATTGATTGTTGATGAAATCAAACTTTTCCCATGTGGTCTCAAAGTCTGGTAAATCTTTCCACCGGATTAAGACTTCCAATTCCCCATTAGTTCTTCTGCGTACACCCGCTAATGCCGCTGGCTCCACCTTCAGCTGCATGTCTTCATCCAGAAAAGAACGCAAGGGTTGAGAATGTGCAATCAGAGTAATGGCTCTCTTTAGTTGAGATACATGAAAAATATCATAAATCTTTGCAGTGGATGGGAGTTGCACTTGATAAGTTGCTTCTCCAATTTTGGCTGTAATGGGGTAAGGACCATAATACCTCGTGCTGAGCTTCTCATTACCTTTGACGACTAGTGATTTGAACCTGTAGGGCTGCAATTTTAAATAGACCAGATCACCTACCTCAAAACTCATCGGTCTTCTTTTGGAATCAACATATTTCTTCATTTGCTGCTGTGCCTTCAACAGATTCGCTTTCAGCTCCTCCAGCATTTTATTCTTGTCCACTAGTTGTTGGTTGATGTCTTCCATGAAAGATCCCTCATCAGTATACTTGAAGAGAGTGGGTGGTTCTCTCCCATAAAGGGCCTTGAATGGAGTCATACCAATTGCACTACTGTAGGTAGTATTGAAC
>JAOQMR010000001.1:14621331-14636237 GCA_027563865.1 Erythroxylum pelleterianum
AATTCATAATAAAATGAACATCAAATAAATGAAATATGCCTTTACTTTATTTATTCATAAAATCTGTACATGACTATAAACAAAATGCGCTAAAGGGGATTGCCTTTAGGGCACTACTCTAACACATGGAGCGTCGGCTCAAGTGCAAATGAAAATTACTAGCTTATCACATTCTCACAACCTTTTATGCTGTGCCATCTGCATGTTTACAAACAGTTTCACTTAGACAGACAATTGAGGAACGCTGAGAAGGATGAAGCTGATACAACAAATGCCTCCCAAGTAACCTCACAAGCAAGATAACTTTGAAATGGCAGGTAAACTAGATTCCTTTCTGATCACCATCAAGATGTCTAACAATATCTGTTTTATGATATGAGTAAGATGTTGCAGTAAACAACCATGAAAACTCCATAAATAAGACCTTGATGGTTCCACCCTCATGTTTGAGCCACCAAAAGTTCTCTAATTCAACGGCACAACTTCCACGCAATTTCCCATCACAAAACTGAACATCAATTTTTTTTACAAAGACTGCACCTGTAATAATATGAAACCAGAAGCATATATGTATATACCACATCATACGCACTCCTACTGATTCAAGCCCAAGAATTATCAAAAGCAGCCACTGAAATTGCCTGAGCAAACTCCTCAAAACTAATTCTTCCGTCTCCGTCGGAGTCCGCCTCCTTTATCATCCCTGCCAACTCCTCAGCCGTGAGTGCATGGCCTAGCTTTGCCATAGAGTGCGCCAATTCAGCAGCCGTGATGAACCCATTTCCATCTCTATCAAACATCTTGAACAACTGCTTTAACTGCTCGTCGCTGTACGGTGACTTCTCATGTAACAACTCCGGCATCACAAGGGCTACAAACTCCGAGAACTCCACCAAACCATTGCTGTTTGTATCAGCCTTCTGTATCAGGGTTTCAAGCTGGTCAGGGCTAGGTTTTAGCCCTAAGGACCGGAGCAATGAACCTAACTCGAGCTCAGTTAGGCTTCCATCTTTGTTTCGATCAAACGATCGAAATATTTCACGTAGCTCTGCTATCTGCTCATTCTCTAACTTTAAAGGTTGTTTGCTGCTCATGTTAACAAGAAAAAGTTACGATCTTTCACCTTATGTTCTACTACTTCTCTCCCCCCTCTGGATCTGAGATGGCGAACTAATTCTAAGTTCTGTTTTTGAAACCTTTAGAAAATGTCCTAAAGTCTCCCGAAACATGCATGAATTTATGAGGAGAAAGTGGGAAAAGAGAGAGAAACTGCAGTGTTAAGAGAATATTAGACAAAAGAAAGATGGAAACTTCCTCTTTGTTTGGGATGAAAATCACATTCACCTAAAACTCAAAGCTCTAACCTTCTTGATCCTAACACATTCTTCATTCAGTAACCATGGAATTTGGAAAGAATGTGATTTGTATTCCTTGCAGGAGAAAGGGTAGAGAGATCCAAGAATGACTCACACCATGAATGAGTCTACAATGATCTGCTTTTGGTTCTTGTTTTTTCATTAGATGCATTATGTATGCATATATAGGATTGATTCTTCTGTGCAGTTTACAAGAACATTCACCAAGAGTCAATGCTAATGATAGAGATTGGTAACAAATAATTTGAATAAAAATAAAATAAAATGTTTGATTCTTATATTTTCTTGATTTCAGGAGTGGTTTATTCATTTCTATTCCGTGATTGGAGCATACGGACTGCGTTCAAGGCTGGCAGACTAGCGAGAAGTCAAGGTTAGACTTTGTCAACTTGTTGAGCCAAGAAACTTTCTCACAAGTTCATCAGTCTTCCCCTTTAGTTGAAAATTTAATCAATTTGTAACACTCCGGCTTGCAACTTGGAAGTAGTTTCTAGATGTAAGAGTTATTATTATTATTTTTTTAGAAATTCAAAGATATTTATTTCTGTTAGGTACCGATTAAATTAAAAGGCTGAAGAGATTAAAACAAAGCAAATAAAGAATAGTCGTTCGATGTTGTTCAGAAAACAAGAAGGAAAACCTTCTTCACAAGGGGCAATCCCTTACAAACTCAGGAATACTTCCGAGAATAATAGTCTAACTGCTCTCCCTTCTCCCCTCGTAAACTCTACTTTTTATAACTCTTTATTCTTCTACTTCTAATATGTATCTAACTCTTGAGCTATCTACCGCTAACTACCAGATAAGGTTTATTAATATCTAACTACTACTGTCACTATTTAACTATAACTCTACTGCTCCACTGCTGTTTCTTTTTCCGTGTGTAAACTATCCATTCTCATTAACTGCGTGACCTTTATTCCTAACAATTTCTTAGGTCTATTTCAGCAAGATCTTATATAAAAATACTCAGAGGAAGACAAAAACAGGTCGATCATGGAGGAGAGGTTCCAGTCCACAAGCTCAAGCAGACAAGAAGTCCAAGCTTGCTTAGCTGTTAGGTAACAACATTATTCAACTGAGGAGGGTGAGCCATAGATATGATGGTAGGTGGATAGGACCATTCACTACTAACTACTACAAGTTTATTCAACATCAAACTAAACCCCCCATCTTTTTGTTATACTTACAATGTAAAAAGAACATTAATCAGAGGGCTTTGGATCTTATTAAGTTTCTATACTTATCCTTGCTAATGCTAAAGACAGCTGCTTTTTTACTGTTTTCACACATTCCCTTCCCGCAAGATATGCAAAAGGGAGGAAAGCAAGATCCAACTTTACAGAAATGCACCTTACTACTGACTTAGGAGAGGACTTCCTTCTCTAGCAAGAACAAAAAGGCCACCATCCCCTCTTGAGATGCGAAGATCCTTATCAAGGTAGGTGATGAGAAGCCAGGAAGTTGAACGATTCCCAGGAATGGGGACCTTAAGTGGTGACTGTCCAGAAATAGTTCCTGAAATGTTTGCTACTGCATCCTGCAGAGGATTGAGAGCTTGCTGTACAGGTGACAAATTGATGTTTTGCCCAAAGATATCCACATTTTCAGGTATATCGACATTGGACTTTATCTCTGGAGGCTGAAAAGTCCCTTCCTTCAATTCAACCTGAGATTATAAAAAAAGCAATATATTCCAACCCATCATCACTTCTATGAAATAGTTAATACCATCAAATGGCTCAGTCACTGAACCTCAAGATAGCTTATTTCGTTTTAAAGTTTTTCTCTTTCAGGTCCAGACTTGAAGTTGAAAATACGAGACGAAATTTCAAACGATATATGATCACTCGTGCCGCTTTCTTTCTTTTGTCACAACCGTTCATAGTTCTTAGAAGTACCTGTATTCTTGAAGGACTTCGGACCTCAAAAGTGGCAGATGCACTGAAAGAGTAAGTCGCAAAAGGGCTTGACAAGGTGATGGAGTTCACAATGGAAAGATTGCTGGTTTCAATTGCTTGAGATATCCTTTCCACTTTCAACAAGGGTAATGTGCCCACAGCCAGAAGCGGCAACAGCTCAGAAAAGGAAGTGTATCTGGGAATTTAAAAAACAAAATTAGTGAGAAAATTTTGATGAAGTAAAATTACAAAATACAAGAGAACTACGTTCCAGTTTTTTGGCAAAAGGATGCTCATTCATTTGTCTCACATAATACAAAATCCTGTATATATACGACAAGCGACCCATAGAACCAGCATTACTCTCCTTGCAATGTTTCATTATGTTACAATTTTTTGAAATACTTCTCAAGCATAAAAGGCCAAACATAAAGTAATGCACGCAATTGCATTAAAAAGTTATGATGAAATCACTAATATCAAATGAAAAGCCAAGAACAGACATGTTTATGCCCTAGAAAAAGAATACTAAATTGAAGAAAGAAACTTTTTGGTGTGCATGGACAAAATTTGTTAGAACTAACCGTTAACACATGCATCTTCAGTGCAAATTATGTTTCTATCATTAAGCACCGCACCGTCAGAGATAAAAACTTGAAAACAGCCACCAGCTCCATCTATATGCTTGTAAAAACTGTCTGCATCTTTGAACAAGAATTACTAGATGCTGACAAGTATAGGATTATAGAATTTTGTTTGAAAATTTTGAATGAGGTAATAGAATAAGTAGAGCAATATGTGAGAAAAATAAGACACAAGAAATTTACATTGTTCATCCCTTTAAGATGGGCTACTTCTACTGGCGAAGACAATCAAAGAAGTTTTTACTAAAAGAAAATTGAAAACATTACAAAACACTCTTATTTTTCATTCAACCCTTTAACCCAAAACTGACATATAATACTTTTGCATTCTCACCCAAAATATCTCACAAAATGACCTCTTATTTTTCGCTCAAACTCTCTCTGTATCTTTTGTTTTTCACTCTGTTTTTTCTTCATGAATACGGTGATTTTCTTTTTACAGGCAAACAAAATGTAAAATTAGTCAAAACAAATCTTTAGCACACTGTAGGGATTTGCATGGTTACTAACCATTGACAAAAGAAAGGGGACGGTGCGAACAATCTGTGAAAAAATATTGTCAACTTTGACAATTTCAAAACACACCAAACAAATTTTCATCTTGTTTTGAAATTAGGACTCCGTGAAAAATTCAATTATCTTCGTCATTGCTCATTTTGGGCATTTATCATAATTTGTACATTTTGATCAAGTCCAAGCAATACTTGAACTTACTCATAGGTAGAAGCTTTGTCAACATGTCTGCTGAATTATCTGCATTACCAATCTTCTTCACAATAATATTTCCTTGCAAAATTATATTTCGGACAAAGTAGTACTTGACATCAATGTGCTTTGTTCTTTCATGAAATATTTGATCTTTGGCCAGATGAATAACATTTTGACTATCACAAAGAACAACGATCACCTATTGATTTGAATTCAATTCACCAAATAAGCCTCGTAACCAAATAACTTCCTTAATTACCTCCATAACAACCATGTATTCTGCTTTTATCCAACTGATGACACTATTTCTAAGTGTGAATACATAACTGATGATTGATCTCCTTTTATCCAGCCCACCTATATAATCTGAGTCCACAAAACTAATTACATCATTCTTACTCCTGGTAAACTCCAAACAAGAATTAGTATCACGTAAATATCTCAAAATTCATTTTATTGCATATCAATGTTCTATCCCTGAATTAGCCATATATCTACTTACTACATTTAGAGTATGTGAAATGTCAAACGTGTGCAAACCATTGCATACATTATACTACCAATTGTATCAGACTGAAGAATTTGTGTCATGGACTTAATTTCCGCATAGGGATGGCAAATGTGGCTCAGCCCAACCTAGTCCGACTTCAGTCCAGGCTGTCCCGACCGGTGGCTCGACTGGAAGGTAATAAATGACATCGGTTTTTATTTAAAAATAAAATAAAATCAATCGGGCTTGACCTTCTCGTGGCCTGTCGAGCTAGGGCATAACAACCACCCATTTGGCACAATCATCACAAGAAACAACTTCTGAATAAGTGGAAGGCTCAACCAAACTTCTTATTCTTGTGCTATTGCAAATGCATATGCCACCAAATTTGCATCAGCATATCTCCTTGATGGTTTAATTTCTCTCCTGGGTCTATTTTTTGCAATGGAATACTCCTCTTCTTCTGATGAAGTTCCTTCCTTTTTCTCCGTTGTGGCTTCCTTTTAGTGATTGTGGGGTCGTGGATATGCTTCGAAGAGATGTTTTGTAAAGGACAATTCTCCAACTCAAACTCCACCTGCTTGGGTGTACTCTTCACGCCTATATTAGAAGAAATAGGGGTCTCATCCTTTCAATGAAGCATAGCTGATTCATCAAAAATGACATCCCTACTAATTATTAGTTTGTGCGCCTTAGGATCAAGACATCATTATTTATATCCTTTGATGCCATCAAGATATCCAATAAATATGCACTTTTTAGATCTGGGTTCTAATTTTCCATCATTAACATGTAGATATGCTGGACACAAAAATTTTTAAATTTGAATAATCAATAAGCTTGCCAGAACATATCTCTTCTAAAGTCTTACAGTCAATGGCTGTCGATAGAGAGCGATTTATCAAGTAACATGTGATACCGCTTTAGCCCAAAATTCTTTTGATAGGTCAGAGTTGGACAACATACAACGAACTTTCTCCAAATTGTTCTGTTCATTTTTTCTACCACACTGTTTTGTTGCGATGTACCTTTGACTGTTAGATGGTGGACTATTCCTTCATTCTTGCAAAAATCATTAAATTCACCTTCACAAAACTATAAGCCATTATCTGTCCTGAGATGCTTTATTTTCTTCCCAGTCTTTTTTTTCAACCAGCACCTTCTATTGTTTGAAAATGTTAAACACATCATTCTTGTGTCTTAGAAAATATGTTCATACCTTCCTAAAGTAATCATCAATGAAAGTAAGCATACACAGAGCACAACCTTTTGAAGAGACACGTGCAAGTCCCCCAAGATCAGAGTGAATAAAGTCTAAAGTGCCTTTCGTCTTGTGAATAGTAGTAGAAAAACCAACTCTTTTATGCTTGTCGAATACACAATGTTCACAAAAATTTAATTTTGACACATTTTGGTTACATAGAAGACCTCTTTTGCTTAGTAGTATCAGATCCCTTTCACTCATATATCCCTTTCACTCATATGTCCCAGCCTCATATGTCATAATCTGGTGACACTGATTCTGACAAAACTAGCGTGGTCACATCAGCTAATCCGATAACAGACGTTCCTTGCAGCACGTACAGTTTATCAATTTGAAAAGCCTTTATCACGACCAAGGCACTTGTAATTACTCTAAGAACTCCAACTCCACCTCCACCTCCACCTCCACCTCCACCTCCACCTCCACTAGTGTAACAATAGCCTTTTGAATCCAAGGTACTTAAAAAGACATGATTTCTTTTTAAGTATGGGAGATGGCGAACATCTGTCAACGTTCTTACTATACCATCAAACATTTTTAATTTGATAGTGTGCCTACACCAATAACTTTACAAGCTTGATTGTTGCCCATTAACACAACTCTGCCATCAACTGGATTATAGGTGGAGAACCAATCCTTGTTGGGACACATGTGAAATGAGCAGGCAATGGATCCATTCATCTCGTGGTATAGATCCTTCTTCACTCACCAAAAGAACATTTGCTTGTTTCTCCTTTTGTACAACACTGGCTTCGACTTGCTTTTCTTTATTCTCTCAGTCTAGCTTGTTTTTGAGCTTGTAACAATCAGCTACAACATGCTCTTTCTTTTTGCAATATCTACAAAATCCATTTCTGACTTTGGACTTTGATCTTGGCTTGTCCCTATTACTGCTACTAGAGCTTCTATCTGTTGGTCTTCCTCTGACAATTAGTCCTTCTGCAGGATTACTCTGGTTTGAGATGAACTCATTATCAATACTATCTTTTGAAAGTAAGGCAAATTTGACCTCCTCTAATATGAGAAAATCCCGACCATAAATAATAGTCTCTCGAAAATTCTTGTACGATGAACGTAAGGAGTGGAACAACATGAGAGCTTGGTCTTTTTGATCATACTTGATGTCCACATTCTCAAGATCCATGAGAACTGAACTAAAATCATCAACATGTGATTTGAAAGAACCACCTTCTACCATATGGAGCATGTGCAAGTGGTGCTTTGCAACCAACTTGCTAATGAGACTCTTTGTCATATATAACAATTCCAACTTATGCCATACTAAAGCAACTGTCTTCTAGTGAATAAATTCATGTAAGACATTTGAAAGGCTCAAGTCAATGGAAACTATGGCTTTTTCACCCATGTCTAGCTTTTAGGCGTTAGTTAATTCGTCGGGTATTCTGCCCTTTCCCAACAAGGCCTTCTGCACACCATTTTGCATTAAGACTACATGCATCTTGACTTTCCAGAAAGCAAAGCTGGTGTTGTAGTTGAATTTCTCAAAATCAAATCTTTTGGTATGAAAGACGTTAAACCTCTAAGTAGTCCTCTTGCTGCTCATTTTAGGCTTTCAGTTGCTTTATCACCACAAACAAATGCAAAAATTAAGTCCATGGCACAAGTTCCTTACTCTAATGCAGTTGGTAGTATGATGTATAAAATAGTTTGCACACGTCCTAACATTTCATATGTTGTTAGTATAGTGAGTAGATATATAACTAACCCAGGGAAAGAACATTGGCATACAGTAAAATGAGTTTTAAGATATTTACGTGACACTACTAACTCTTATTTGGAATTTGATAGGAGTAAGAATGACGTAGTAAATTTTGTGGACTCAGATTATGCAGGTGATTTGGATAAAAAGAGATCAATCACCAGTTATGTATTCACACTTGGAAGCAATGTCATCAATTGGAAAGCTACCTTACAGCTTACAGTTGCATTGTCCACTATAGAAGCAGAATACATAGCTGCTACAGAGGCAATTAAGGAAGCTATTTGGATACGAAGCTTATTTGATGAATTAAATTCGGATCAACAGGTGATCGTTGTTTATTGTGACAGTTAACGTGTTATTCATCTAACCAAAGATCAAATGTTTCATTAAAAAACAAAGCACATTGATGTCAAGTACCATGTTGTCTGAGATATAATTTTGCAAGGAAATATTATTGTGAAGAAGATTAGTACCACTAATAATTCAACAGATATTGTGAAGAAGATTAGTACCACTAATAATTCAACAGATATATTAATAAAGCCTCCACCTACAAGCAAGTTCGAGTATTGCTTAGACTTGATCGAAATACGCAAATCATAATAAATGTCCTAAATAGGCGATAACAAAGATAATTGAAGAAATTTTCATGGAGTCAAATTCAAAACAAGGTGGAGATTTGCTAATGTGTGTTTTGAAATTGTCAAAGTTGACAACTTTTTTTCAAAGATTGTTGGCACCATTCTCCTTTTGTCAATAATTAGTAACCATGGAAATCTATGCATGTGCGCCAAAAATTTGTTTTGACTAATTTTACACTCTTTTTGTCTATAAAAAGAAAGTCACCGCATTCATGAAAAAGAAACAAAGAGAGTGAAAAACAAGAGGTCATTTTGTGAGACAATTTGTGAGGTATTTTGAGTGAAAATAAGAGTATTATATGTGAGTTTTAGGTATAACTGGGTTAAAAGTTTGAGAGAAAATATTAAGTATTTTGTAATTTTCTATTTTTTCCCTTAGTGAAAATTTCTTTGATTGTTTTCGCTCGTTAATGTCTCCCATTTCAAAGAGGTAAACCACGTAAATTTCTTGAGTTTTATTTTTTCTACATATTTCTCTACTTCTTGTTCCATTACTCCATTCAAATTTTTCAAACAAAATTCTACGATCCTACATTCGTTGCAACAAATTAGTATCAGAGCTGTGATTAGAAGTTTTGTTTGAAGATGGCAACATTAGAAAACCCTTGCATTATAACTACCTTCAACAGCAACCTTTGAGACCTATTAGGAATTCTTCCTTTACCTAATTCATTAGAAATAGGTTCATCTAGTAACTCTTTCAAAATATTTTGCCTATCTGAATAGGGATTATTGAAGAAAAAATAACTACCTTCAAAAGCATCCTTTGAGGCTCAACAGGAATTCTTCCTTTCTGAATACCTAATGGACTAGAAATAGGTTCACCTAGTGACCCTGTCAAAAGATTCTCAAAGATAAGAGAAATGGCGTCAACATTGCTTTACTATATTTAGCCCCTATGGTCCAGGTGTGCAATGAACATCCGTCACTGTTCATTCTCTTGCAATCATTCTCAAGGCAAGTTGCTTATTGGAAATTTGCAGCAAAGGACTTTTGGCATGAATTTCTTGAAAATCAGTTAATATGCCTCTGAAATCCATTTGACTAAATATATGCCCCAACGGTTGTAGGAAGAAATTAAAACACAAATCTTGGGAAGAGAAAGGAAGTTTTCATACAAATATATCTATAAGTAAACCAAAATAGTAATCAGCCAAATAAATTAATAGAAAAATCCGTCAGTGGATCCCTTCTCCTCCCTTGTCAGTCATTGACAGACAAAAAATCATTGATAGACGTTTCTCCACTACAATCTCAAGTTTTTTTTTTAAACTCCTCAGACAAAGAAATATCCTTGGATTTAAAATTGTGCAGATCTCATCTCAATTGAAAGCTCCCCCATGCACTAACGATTCAAAAGTTAGCAAACGTCTACCATCAAACACAGCCTATTTGTTTCTAGAAAATTGAAGACTTGAAATTATAGCTCAAAATTATGTTTTAACATCAACACGAGTTAAGAACTATCAGAGCATCTTCCACTTTCAGTTCATAAATAAGGTCAGTTAGTATGAGAATCCCATTTACTTACTGTAATATCAACTTCAAGCTATTTTTAGTTGGATGTTTATTAATAGAATAAAATGGAATGTAATATTATTACATCGTTTAGAAGAAGGGTTTATAATGATGTAGATAAAAGGGGAGAGTATCAAATTACATCTCATTCCATCCTAAATAGTAAAAATAAGTTACCTCCGATTTGAGAAATAGTAAAAATAAGTTACCTTCGATTTGAGAGGTTTATAATAAAATATAAAATGATAAACAACATTTTACTATACTACATTATAAACCCTTCTTTACATTTGACTATATTACATTATAAATCTTTTCATCATTCTAGACAACAATTTTCTAATATTACATTCATTTAAATTTCATTCCGTTATAAACTATTCCATTCTATCATAAATAATTCTATTCCATTAAAAACTTTACTACCAACATTACTACCAACATAATATAACCTAAGTTAAAATTCGAGTACTCTGAAACAAAATGATCACTCATCCTTCACTCTCAAGTCACAGCCAGCCAACCTTGTATAAATATCCCACACTCAACGTACGCAACTCCCAAAACCACAATACAATTACAACATGAACACCACAAGAACTAGCAACAAAATCTTAACTTTTCAACTCAAAAATAATAAAGAAGAAGAAGAAGAACTTACACTAAAACCCAGTTGCCATCAAGCAGCTCTTTTGACTCCACAGGATTTGGCGTCGGGTTCAAAGCCTCCAACTGATTAACAAGCTCCAAAACCTCGGCCCGAACCTCAGTGCCTGCCCGAAACCCAAAATCGGTTCCATAAGCTGTATCCACCAAACGCCTCTTCAAGTCTTCAACTCTACCGTCTTTTTCCACAGTCAGGCCAGATGTCTGCGTGCTGGCACTGCCTTTTGTGTAACCCTCCTCCCACTCGTCCTCGTTCTCCGGAGGATCCGCATCAGGAGCACTAGGGTTCTCGGGTTCGTGTTCGGACTTCTCGCCCCATTCGTCGGTTATGTTGAGACGTCTTGGAGAGTCCTGATCGGAGGAGCCATCGGAGACGGCGAACAAAGGGGAGATAGAGGGAAATATGGGTTTGGCATTTGAAATGGTGTGGTCGAAGGAAAGGAGGCGAGGTTTAAGGGTGTTGCAGGAGAAGGGAACGGAAGGCGGCAACTGTTTGGTAGTGGAGGTGAACGAAAGTTGCGAAGATGGGGACTTGGACAAGAAGAGAGAAGTGCAGTGTGAGGTGGTGAGAAGTGCCATTGAAAAGGGATGCTGTATGTGTTCAATCAAGAGACTCTGTGTCCTTAGCAAAATCGTATGATTCAAATCCAATAATGCGTCTGAGAAGAGTCAGAAGACAAAAGAAAGTATAAAGAAATGCACCCCAAATCTCCTGTCCAAGTTACCCTGTTCCTACTCTGTCCAGTGGGGTAGATGCCGTCCATTTATATGGGCCACTAGGGATGGCCCACATAAATGGACGGCATCCACCTCACTGGACAGAGTAGGGACAGGGTAACTTGGACAAGGGATTTGATCCCAAAAAAATGGAATGGCATATCTTATGATACTAGTGGACCTACGCAACACCACCTATACGTGGTAGTCTCTTAATATGATGGTCCTTTCGTTCCAAAACATTTCATCAAGATTATGCCCAATTGTAGATTTGACATTTTGGTGGGTCTAATATGATGGTCCTTTCGTACCAAAACATTTCAAGATTATGCCCAATAGTCTGAAGTCTGCAATTCAGGAAAATCTAAAGAGGTCTGATAGTATGTAGTCTTACCCTTATATAATAAAGAGACTGTTTTTTATAAACCCACAGATGTAACAATAAAAGAGTGATGCAAGTTAAAGAGTAAACAAGTAAAACTGACACTATAAATAATTATGTAAATAAAATTTTAATAAATATATAAATAAATTATAACTTAACTTTTAAAAATAAAATATATTTTAAAACTAAAATATAACAAAATATATCATTTCTTTATCTGTAGAAAAGTATCAATATCTAAATGATAAGAGAATAATAAAGCATCAAAGAACTCGAAAAAAACAAAACAAAACAAAAACATGCAGAAACACAAAATGTTTGACACCATAAGATCATTAAGCATAAAATTCAATTTTGACATAAACCAAACAATATCTGATGCAAAGAGATCAAGATAATCAAACCTAGAAAGCATCACACGCTAAATCAAACAAAGAAGCTAATATTAAAAGCAAAAAATCATAAGAATAGAAATTTCAGAAAACCTAGAAAACACCCAAGCAGAATAGGCTGATTAATCAAGAACCATGTCCGAAAAGAGGAGGTTGCGGAGAAGGAGAAGGAAGAGAGAGTGAGAGCGCCAAATTAACCCAAGGGGTGTGGTTGAGTGGAAGAGACTCATCCATCTTTAACCAAAGGTTAGGGGTTCGATCCTTGGCTTTGGGTATGGAGCTGCCTTAAATCCTTGGGCTAGCTGTCCCACTCTGTGAGGTGCCTACAAACTAGCGAAAGGGGATTAATCACTGGCTCCGCCAGTAGATACCCTGGTCTAAGACCCAAAAAAAAGAGAGCGCCAAGAAAGAGGGAAAGCAACTTTTACATACCTCTTGTTCAATCCTAAACAAAAAGAACCGCTTGTTTACATGCCTCGTCGAAGAAGAGTGCATAACCTTCATAAGAAAAAGGGGCGAGAGGATTGGCAGAGATTCGATGCTCCTTCATCATCATCATCCGTGTCTAACTTTTTATTGCTCGCTGCTCTATCATTGTGAAAAACATAAAAGAAAAAGGCAACAATTTGTATGCCTTGTGAATCCATACAGATGATTTATATCCATTTTAGAATCCTTTTGATCTCAACAAATGACTCAATTAGCAAAAATAGGAAACTTTAATCATAAACCTAGCCATGCAAAAGAAACAAATACCAAAATGAAAACAAGTATAGCATCATTTTCAACCATCTCCAGAACCTCAGAATCTTTGAAGAAATCTTAACTTTGAGAATATTATAAGTTGTTGGTATTAGAAATAAGGGGCAATACGAGAAGAAATGGAAGAGAAAGCTGTAAAAAATAATCAAGCACATGTTTACTAACTTATAACAAAGTGTTGAACAACAATAACAACACACGTATAACGTTCATTTGTAAAGTTCCAAACTTGGAAAACTTATATATGTCAAAAGCTCAGATCTACGAGATACTTATAAAAAACGACCTGCACCCAACCAAGCTAAAACAAAGATAGCAGCAAACAAATGCCCGGTTTAACCGATTAGTAGGTTTCCGTAAAAGTAACTTTAAGCTCCTCAAGAGCATCCAGAAACCAGCATTTTCGAAACAAAAGGACTTAACGAGTGAGATGCATGCCAAAGAAACCAAAAAGCAAGCATTACTACAACTGAACAAATATATGCAACCAACATATTCAAAAAATAAAGAGAAGTTTTTATGGTTTCATGAAGGGAGGAAAAAACACAAACTTTGATGTCAAAATCCAAATTTTAGAACTCAAAACCAACCTTAGAAACGAAAATAACAAATGAGGACTACCCCTGTAACAAACAAAAGTAACAAATAACAAGATCATGATATTATCAGAAAGCAGAGGATAAAGAGACAATAAAGTTGTTTACTTTGTTGTTGATTCTGAATATTAGATCGCAAAAGCACACAGATTAGTGCTCTAGAGTATCCTAAGCGAACAACCTTGAAACCCATAAGAGGAAGAGCAAGACAAGACGAGATCACGAGATTATCAGAAACGTAGCGCAGAAAGCAGAGGATAAAGAGACACAATTTAAAGTTGTTTTCTTTGTTTTCAGCAACAAAGGGCACATAGATAAGGAAGACCAAAGAACATCTGAACATGCCTTTTTCCACTTACATTCGCAGCAAAATACACCGTGGAGTTGGGGCCGACAGCCGTAGTGGCGAAGGTGGCGGATAGGGGCATTCGCACTTGCTATGACTGAATATCGTCTCTCGCAATGTTATTTTTAGCTTAAATTTTGTAATTTTTAAAAATTCAAAAATTGAATTATTTTAATTATATTAATATCTAACTTTAAAAGCAAAAGACATCATAAAATTATATGTATAAATTGATTATTATTTCTTTTTATGATAATTTTAATTATATTATAAAATAACAAATTAGTATATTATTATATCAGCTCCAGCTCCAGCTAATTTAAATACCTTCTTTGTTCTGTCATTTTCATCTCTTCTTTGAGTTAAACCCTACATCCCTACAACCCTACTACACACTCAAATCACTATCATTTTTCAACCATGAACAACCATAGAGATACGGTGAATAAGATGCCTGCTGTTTCAGAGGAAGGCGTGCTTCTTGTATCGACTGAGGATGAGGATATTGAAGGCATTATTTACGACGTCAATGATCTTGTCGTTGTTTCCTTTGACAATCCTCCTTTCTGTTTGGTTGGCCGATTCCTCACTGATCGTATAATCAACTACAATGCTATGGTCCATAGGTTGGCCTCTTTGTGGCGACCCATCAGGGGGGTTCAACCCCGAAAATTATCGGGTGATCTTTATCTATTCCAGATTTTTCATGAGGTGGATGTTCATCGTGTCTTAGATATGTCACCATGGTCCTTTGATAATCAACTGCTCATCTTGGAT
>JAOQMR010000001.1:14641484-14659478 GCA_027563865.1 Erythroxylum pelleterianum
GCATGAATATTATATTTCTTAGTATTTCGTTGAATATTCTTATAAGAATTTATATTTAGATATTTAATTTTACAAAAATTAAGTTTATAATAATAATAATAATAATCCAACGTTAAATTCTCTATTAATATGAATGATGCAGTAAGCTACATCATATTAGTATTTTTCATATATAATATGCATGAATTTTATTATTTAATAAATTAAACATATCTATAATTATAGTATGATATAGATATGATATATAGTGGTTACATACTATAAATATTAATTTGATGTTACTTTTTATGTTCAAAAACTTAATATTATGATTTTTTAAATGTAAACTAATATTATAAATTTTATAAAGATTTAAAAGTTTAATTAACCTCTTTATTATATTGTTCCAAACTTCACGACATAATTATACGATAAAAAAGCCAACTTTAAAACACATAAAGCAAAAGTAAATAGTAAAGTGGAGGGTAATACTGTTATTAGGCAAACAGTTGAGTTCAAAAGCTCTTCTTATAGAACTTTTAGAAATCAATTTATTGGAGTTAAATAAGCTAATCAATAAGTCATTTACTCAATAAATCAATAGCTTTTAAGATTGATCAAAAAGTTAACTTTTAGTCGATAAATTAAAAAATAGCTCAGAAATTGTTTGCTAAATACTTCCTTTTTCTTGCGGTCCTAGTCCCAAAACAAAGAAAAAGAAAATGGAGAAGACCGAAGATAAAATGTAGAGAAACGTTTTCCTTTAAATCTTGGACCATCAGAAATTGGTCCCGATTAGATCCAAACATGTACTTTCGATTTTAATATGTATAAAGTCAAATTTACAACTTTTCTTATTTCAATATCACACTTACTACACCAACTCAAGTATTACCTAATGCATAAAATGTATAAAGGATTTTTTAATAATATAAACATTTTAATCAAAATTAGGAAATTACTATACAAGTTAATTCATATCCGCTGACTAAAAAAAATTATTTAAATCATCAGGAGCTTGTGTAATAAATGTTGTAAAATTTGAACATTCACCTGTCCATGTTTATTATCACTTATCGAATATTCTTGGATAATCTTATGGAAATAAAGGGATAAAGTTGTAAAATCACTTGTGGGACCCACGCAATAAACAAATGAACGGCTCTGATCCATAGGACTGACTTTGACTTTTCTTCTCGTTCTAGTTTTCAGCCCTTGTGGCCCAACCCTAACCCCCATCCTATTTGACTCACAGTACCCCAACCCAACCCACACGCTCTCCAACCTCAATCGCAGAACCCTAATTAATGGGCACGTTTAGAAATTAGGATTGCATCGGCGCGTGACTGTATTAAAGAAAAGAAAGGGGTTTGACTTGGGGCTTTCTCTTAGCTTTGGGAAACGCATGAAGAGCCATTAAGAAAATACCACGTGTATAAGAAAAACAGTAAATGCAGTAATTGGTATCTCATCCGTTTCCGTCGAAAACCCTAAAACTTATCCAGAAATGCCCATATTATCCCTATCCGGTGAAGCCACATTAAATTTACCTATTTATGACAAAGAGAGATAGGGGATAGAGATTATAGAGAGAGAAAAGGAGAGTGTGTAGAAGAGAGACTTGTTTCTCTTTGAACTCTTAGAATTCTCAGCCCTCCAAACGAATCAGCAGAAGTGCTTCATGTATTGCTGCTTCTGGTATAGTATTCACCATCTCAACTTGCAATCACTTATTAAATTTCACTGTAGGCCACCATCTTCTTCTTTTTAACTCTAAAAGATGGTCATGGATTTTCAGTTGATTTTATTACTTGTTTCTTTCCCTTAATTGAAGGCCATTTGCTTGTTTAGTGTTCAGAAAATCTTGCAATCTTTAGCAAGATTTTGTCCTTAGCTAACAAGGACTTTTCTTTCTTAAGTTAAAAGGAAAATATCTTCGATGATTGCATTGTGTTTCCACTTTAAGAGAGTGTCTCACAGCTTTCTTCTCCTTCGTCGTCCTTCCTTTTTTTGCGGTTTTCCTCCTTGTCTCTGTGCTATTATTGAACTGCATGCGTTGTTTTAATAGTTTTTTTGTGCTTTGTGAGTATCTGTTCAGTCCTGTCATAGTTTCAGTTCTCTTTATCTCTTGGTACTACATAAACTTTCTTTTGTTTTTTCTAGTTGAGATTATGTTCTGTTGATTGCAGAGACAAAGTGAACTTCGACGTGAAGGATAATCAGCCGTAGAGATAAATTAAGCTCGGAACTCGAAACCGATCTAAGTCTTTGCCTTTCAAGACATTATGTATGGAGATTGCCAAGTTATGTCAAATATGGGTGGCAACGTTGTTTCTTCAGAGTCCATCTTTTCGTCGCAGATCGGGAACCCTAATTTCAACTTCATGTCAAACCTACCCTTCCATCCTTTTTCTCCTATGATTCCAGTAAGATCAAGTTCTCTGTGACATGCTTTGTTTTCCATCAAGAAGTTTTTTCTTAACTTTCTCGAGAGATTAATAGAGAATTTCGCGGGAATGTTGGTGGTTTTGGTGTAGAAAGAAGAAAGTGGGCTAATGATGCGAGGTAAGGAGGAGATTGAGAGTGGGTCCGGTAGCGAGCAAGTTGAAGACAAGTCTGGCAACGAGCAAGAGAGCGGGGAGCAACCTCCAAAGAAGAAACGTTATCACAGACACACTCAACATCAGATCCAAGAAATGGAAGCGTACTTCTCTTTCTCCCATTTTTCTCTCTCGCTGCACATCTAGAAAATATTTTATTTGTACTAGGATTTTCTGTTTTAGTTGAATGTAAACAATGTGAGTAAGCATACTGAACATTCTACAAGCCCTCACCTGAAAATTTCAAATAGATGCAATTTACAGAACCCTCAATTCTTAGAGGCACTACATAAACTCTATCTGTGTTTATGGTAATTCTTTCTCCTTCTCAGTCGATCTTCTCTGGATGATGTGCTAAGTTTTTCTTGCAATGTCTGAAATCATAAAGCTTGTTTTGCAGCTTGTTTAAGGAATGCCCACACCCAGATGATAAGCAAAGGATGAGACTTAGCCAAGAACTGGGTCTTAAACCACGCCAAGTCAAGTTTTGGTTCCAAAACCGTCGTACCCAAATGAAGGTAACTACATTATAGCCTTTCATTTTCATGGCAACCCTAGAATGTCCCAACTATAAATGAAGTCGTTGAACTTACTTATTGTGTACACGGTTCCCGAGAGAGCGCGTCCATTTCATGGTGAAACAGCGTTTTTACTAAGCCATCATCACTTCTTTGTAACAAAAGAATCGCATTTATACCTTTGGGTCACTGGCTCATTTACCTTACGGTGGCTATCTTTAATGGCCTGCTTGGTAGAAATTATTAAGCCCTCACCTGCTTCCCGAATAGTGATGGTTTAATGTCATGTAACATGTACAAATTAGGTTAGGGTGAAAAACTTGTAATTAGGGTTAAGGTGAAAAAAATGGTGAATGTTCTTTTTTGTTATTTTCTTGAGGCCAGTAATAAGCTATAGGTACTAGGATGACAATGCCCAGTCTGCAAAATTAATTCATCTTCGCTCTCCTTTGAAATCAATAGGCGCAACAAGACCGATCAGATAATGTCATACTTAGGGCAGAGAATGAGTCCCTGAAGAATGACAACTATCGGTTACAAGCAGAGTTACGGAATCTTGTTTGCCCTAGTTGCGGAGGACCAGCAATACTAGGTGGAATTTCCTTTGAGGAGCTTCGAATCGAAAATGCACGTCTGAGAGAGGAGGTACATTATATCAACGTTGAAATACTGTTTTGATTGAAAAACTGTTATAGATTATGGAGCAAAAAGTGTTTGAATGGATAATTAATAAATGTTTTCCTCTATTTACAATCTTAAACAGTTAGAGCGTGTCTGTTGTATGGCTTCACGATATAGTGGACGGCCAATCCAAGCAATGACTATGGCTCCCCCTATTGTCTCCACTTCCTTGGACTTGGATATGAATATATACTCAAGGCAATTCCCAGAGCCAATGGGTTCTTGCACAGATATGATGCCCCTGCCAATGCTGCCGGAAACTTCTTCCTTTCCAGAGGTCGGACTTATGTTAATGGAAGAAGAAAAAAGCATCGCAATGGAGCTAGCAATTCCTTCCATAGACGAACTTATGAAGATGAGCCGAGCAACACAGCCCCTTTGGATCAGAAACAGTGGAACGTCCAAGGAAGTGCTTAATCATGAAGAATATGCAAGGATGTTTCCCTGGCCTTTGAATCACAAGCCGCATTCAAGTGAGTTGAGGACCGAAGCCTCTCGTGACAGTGCCGTGGTTATAATGAATAGCATCACCTTAGTCGACGCGTTCCTTGATGCAGTGAGTCTAAATTATTTCATTTTATTACTTCCATATGAGTTGAAGCTAGGTTTTTCGGCTAATTTCCTTTGAACGTTTACCTACTCAGAACAAATGGGCGGAACTGTTTCCTTCCATCGTCGCGAGGGCAAAAACTGTTCAAACTATATCACCTGGTGTCTCGGGTGCAAGTGGCTCTCTGCACCTGGTAAAGATTCATTTGATGATCCAACTTTTTGATTTGTAGTTGGACAAATTAGATATTTTAAGATATTCACTTGCTATTTTTAACAGATGTATGCAGAACTACAAGTTCTTTCTCCACTGGTGCCTACTAGAGAGGCTTATTTCCTCCGTTTTTGTCAACAAAATGCCGAGGAGGGAACTTGGGCCGTTGTTGATTTTCCCATTGATAGCTTCCATGACACCGATATTCAACATTCTTTTCCTCTATACAGGAGGCGACCTTCTGGTTGTGTCATACAAGATATGCCCAATGGGTACTCGAGGGTCTGTGCTGTTTTACTAATTCTATATACTTGCAGCTTCATAGATGAAACGCATATGTATTTGGTTCTCTGACATTGATGAACTTATCCATGTAGGTAACATGGGTAGAACATGCAGAGGTTGAGGAGAAGCCAGTCCACCAGATATTTAGTGACTTGGTGTATAGTGGGATGGCGTTTGGAGCACACCGGTGGTTAGCTGTGTTGCAGCGACAATGTGAGAGGGTTGCTAGTCTCATGGCCAGAAATATTGCTGATTTAGGAGGTTCTCATCTAATTCCATCTTTCTTATAAATTTCTCTTTGTATGATTGAAGATCATTGCATTTCAATTAATAGTGTTTGCTTAAATTATCGTGGCTTTTGCAGTTATACCCTCTCCGGAAGCACGTAAGAACGTGATGAGACTGGCGCAGAGAATGATCAGAATATTTTGCTCCAACATAAGTGCTTCCAATGGCCAGTCATGGACTGCTTTGTCAGATTCATCCCATGACACCGTTAGAATTACAACAAGAAAAATCACAGAGCCCGGGCAGCCAAATGGGGTCATTCTTTGTGCTGTATCCACCACTTGGCTCCCCTATCCTCACTACCAAGTCTTCGATCTCTTGAGGGATGAACACCGCAGATCTCAGGTTTTGTTTTCATTCCAGGAATTTCGATAGCAATGGCTTTTAAAATCTTAGTCGCTACTAACTTCTTATATTTTTGGCAGTTGGATGTTCTTTCGAATGGGAATGCCTTGCACGAAGTCGCCCACATTGCCAATGGCTCTCATCCAGGGAACTGCATTTCTCTTCTTCGTATCAATGTAAACCACCACTCCTAACATTATTTAGGGTTCAAATTCAATACATTTCAATAATCATATGGAGCTAACGTTACATGAAAGATTTGCTTTCTTTAATGTAGGTTGCCAGCAACTCATCCCAGCACATAGAGCTAATGCTACAAGAGAGTTGCACTGACCAGTCTGGTAGCTTAGTAGTGTATACAACTATTGACGTGAATTCAATCCAGCTAGCCATGAGCGGTGAGGATCCATCATGCATTCCGTTGCTTCCGCTAGGGTTTGTCATAGTCCCTGTTGAAATGGGCACAAGTAGCAGTACTACTACTGCTACGCTAAATGAAGGCAACTCGGTGCCAGCTACAGCTTCTCAAGATGGAAATGGACATCACAGCTCAGGCTGTCTACTCACTATGGGGCTCCAAGTCCTTGCCAGCACAATCCCATCTGCAAAACTCAATCTCTCTACTGTCACTGCAATAAATAACCACCTATGCAGCACAGTACATCAAATTAATGCTGCTCTTGGCACAGCCGCAGCGGCAACTACCACCACCACCACCACCCCTAACACAGCCAGCAGTTGCCCGGATAACGGTTCCGCACTCGTAGTAGGCTCCTCCGGTGAGCCTAGTACTGCTCACAAACATTAGTTAAGAGTTCAACATATTCCGGTTGTTAATTACCCAAAGTCTCCCCATCTCAAGGAGGTTAACGAATTTGGACTGCAGGGTTTTCAAGCTAGGGTAAAGGCATGGTTTGTTATGAAGAGTAGGGAGATTTTAGGTAATTACAGTAGGAAAGTGAAAATAGTAGTATGTGTACTAAGTAGTAAGTAGGTAAATAAAGGAGTATGTAGCGGTCTGTTGGGTAAGCCAGTAGGCTTGTGGAAAACTGAGAAGGATATGTGTGTAGCATTAATGGTGGCATGCATGCATGCATGGAGTAGTTAGGTGAATGTTGAGTCGAAAACCAAACTCCTATAAAAACAAAGAACAAAAAGTAAGTATTTGGGAGGTTGTGAAGATAAATAGGGGAAGTCAAGAGCGCACCAACCTATGAACCTTGCTTTGTGGTAAGGCCCTTCTTAGATAGATGATGAGAAATGGGGGCTCACCAGTCAGCAAGGGTGGTGGTTCGGGTATTGACTTCTGCTTGTCTACCTTTTCTTTTGTTGTTTTGCTGCTTTGAATTTAATGCTACTCGTGAATTGTGTGTTTACTTTTCTTGTTTATTTATGTCATCTTTTAAATTCAACTTCTCCTATTCCCCCTTTTTTTTCTATACATGTTGAAAGTCTAGGGCACTCCTGAGAATCACATGGTAATTAACAATTATAAACCAATTTTCAGTTTGCATAATTTCCCATATAACAAAATTAGAACAGTTACGGTACCAAATTTAATTATAATTAGTTGCAAACTTGTTAACAAATTAATCGACTGCTTTAATATTTATCAATCTTTTGAGAAAGATACCTTTAAATACTACAAACATCATAATGCGTAGGAAAAATATGTTAAGCGAGGAAATGCTTGAGAATATATCCACAACAACAAAGCAGACATTTAGTTACGTTTTGTAACACCCAAATACCCCCTGGGAGGATACATGGATGTCACCCATGACAAGACAAATAAAACCAAACATTGCGACAATCGTTGAAAAAAGATATCATATTGTGACAATTTTTCAAATCGTCATTAAAACTAAGCTTTTAGTAACTAACTAAAAAGCATCACAAAAAGAACAATATTTCGTGATAAATAACAAAAATCGTCCCCAAATGGTGAACATTTAGTGATGATTATCAAAAATTGCCACAAAATGATTCACAATGGGTGACAATTTCATAAATTTGCTACTAAATGAACTTTTGGTAGCGCTTTTCAGAAATCGTCACCATAATTTGTTAAACATTTGGTGACCAATGTCCGAAATCATCGCCAAAGAGTTCAAATTTGACGACGATTATATATAATTGTCACTAAAAAGACATTTGGTTTTTTGCTATGTTTTTGACATCATCGCTAAAAATGACAATTTGGTGACGATATTTGGAAGCGTCACCAAAAGATCAACATTTGGTGACGAATTTTGAAAATCGTCGCCAAATATTGCACATTGTCACTAAATGGTCCACATTCGGTGGAAATCGTCACTAAAGGTTCCATCGTAATTTGCAACACATTTGGTGACCATTTGTCTAAATCGTCACCAAAGGGTTGACATTTTCTAAAATTGTTAAACTAACATTTTTATAATCTATCATAGTTAAGATATGTTTTATTGGAGATTTGTTTTGAATGTTTACAACGTATTATTGCAAAAATATACACAACATAACTTTAAGTGCTAAACAATAATATTAATTAATCATTAATATTTATTAACATTGCAAAAATTAGTTATAAAAAATTTAAATTATTGTATCAATATAATAATATGATATATATATATATATATATATAGTAGTACGAACTTTAAATTAGAAGTTTAACAATTCATGTAATCATAGAACAAGAACAATAACAGTCCACACTCAATAGTACGCAGCTTGACCCCTAACTAATAGAGAAGTTGTTTGATAAATTCTTATAGGTACAACTATAAATCAACTTTAAAGCTGAGTCCAGTTGATTGCATCGATAAATGATAATGATATATTTTTTTTTGGATTCCAAGTGACATGAGAGTCGGTAAAGGTAAATGAGTCCTTGATGTTTGGATTCCTGAGAAGTGTCCTTACATATTTGAAGGCATCAATTGAAACAGTGATAGTTCTTCCCTCAGGTGTAGGGTTTTTCACACCCTTTTGCAACAACGTTTCCTCTATAGCTAAACTTGTAGATAATACAGTGAATAAGTCACTAGATTTAGTATGGAAGACAAGTTCTCCAAATGAATTGTCAGTACGAAATGGTTTACCTAAAACACAATTAGTATAGAATTTAGATGTTGTCAAATTAGTAAACCATCAAACGAACCAAAATTGGAGTGACATGCATACGTGAATGACTAGACAAATTTGTGCAATTGATGAATTTTTTAAAACAACTGATTTCCCTATTTCTTTACGAACCGTTGTGCCATCGCTCCTACCTCTATGGGCATACATGTCATCTTCGAGATTCAAGAAAGCTTAAAACAACATGTAGTATATATCATCAAATGTGAATATATATAATAGCTTCATAAAAGGAAATGAGATGTATATAATAAGGAAAGTGACGTTGTTTGGATGATACTAAACACTTTGAAGCAGAAGATCGGCTATGGAAGGCAAACGATGATTAGAGTATGAAGTAGAGATTTTTCTGCATTGTTTATTTTTTCAGTAGGACCAATTTTTTCATATTCATCCCAACGGAATGAATTAAGACCATCTGGAACTAGTCGCCATGTCGATATTCCTTGATTAATAATGTTAAGAGGTATATATTCTACAAATGTCGATTTATAATAAAATGATGATATGTTCAACTTCAATTTCGATAATAAGTGAAAGTAGTCCAGTTTAGCACTTATACATCTTCAATATGCCTAATGATACGAAAGTTATCCTTACTAAAATTTCAAAAATCTATTGTGTAGTTTGTATCACATGCAAAATTTAGAATTTAAAGTAAAATAGACATGACTATATTCTTGATGTACAGAAATAAAGTATTATCTATATTGAGTTATATTATTATTAATGGAAATGAATTAAAGTAAAATATTCTTAAAGACTTTTCATCAAATAGTTACGAAGCTTTAATGAGGGAAGCGCTAAAGATCGTTAGGAAGAAGCCAACCCATATACAAATAACAAAGACAGACAATAAATCATGTCCAAAACACAAACATAAACACAACCGATACCTCAAAGGCATAATTAAGAACTCACAATAAACACCTCAAGGTATAAGTTAAACTTAGCACAACTTCGTTAATGAAAATATAACAAAAGAATAATACCAATTCAGTTAATAATGGTTCTTCGATGGTGATGACCACAATACAAAACCCAAACAGAAGAGAGGATTTTGAGAAATGATGACGACTTGAATGAGAATAGAGCAGCCTTTTATTGTGGTTGTCATTGAAAACCAAATACAAAACGACGTTATTTTTCTTGTTTAGGTAAACGATGTCGTTTCTCGTTTACTATAGTTGTTTGGAAGTAGTATTAATTAATTTGCTACGGTTTATTGTATTTGGTTGACAAACGTCAGATATAGCGACTAATACATGGTTCGTCACCAAATCCCACGGGTTCATAAATAATTTTTTTAATAAATTTATATTCCTATTCCAAAGAAAACATAATTTGAATTAAAAATTAAATTATTCAATTGAAAACTATTTCGAAAATAATTTGTTCACCCTTTAAATAAAGTATAGTTGACTTACAATTTTCAGAAAATTATACTATTTAATTATATGAAATTTGCAAAACTAATTTTTAAAAATTTAACAAGACATTCTAATATAATTAGAAAACTATTTCTAACACATCTTTAGAAATTACTATTTTGTAACATAATAGTCTATTTCCTGATATTAAAAGAAAACCACTTTTCAAATTAAATAAAACACTTAAATAATTAAGAAAGTAATTTATATGTTAATTTGTTAATTATTTAGAAAGTAAAGAATTTGCTCGAGTTTTGGAGACGATGTGGATATTTGGTAGCAAATGGCCAACCATTTGTGACTAAGTGTGGAAGCTAGTCGCTGAAACCGATATTCTGCGACTCACATGTCTTCTTCGCAAAAACTGTTTTAGGCGACGATGTGAAAATTTTGTAGCAAATTGTCTACCATTTGCTACTAAGTGTGGTGGTTGGTCGCGAAAATGATCTTCTGCGACTAAATTGAATTCGTTGCAAATACCTAAGGATATTTAATTTAAATGTATCTTTTTATACAAATAAAAAGCTTAATGGTAGATTAAGGGCTAAAGGGTATATGTTGTCATGTTAGTGATGAATTTGGTAAAAGTGAAATTTGACAAAAATGAAAGATACAAATTTTTAAAAATTTCCCAATTTTATTTTGTTTATCTACCAAATTAAAATTAAAGATTAGTAATTCCAAAAAATTAAGCAAATCAAGAACAATTGCATATATAAGTGTAAAAGAGAAAATTTTCTTTTTGTTATTTGTAATAGGAATACCTCATACAAAGACTTAATCAATTAAGAAAATTAAGAACCAAAGAACCAGGTCCTTACCAAATTTTCCACTTTTATCAATTTTCGCATGTTTTCTTTAATTTGTTTTTATTTGTCTAGTTTCATTTTATTTTCCTAATGACAATGATTGTATAAGTGT
Source organism: Erythroxylum pelleterianum (assembly GCA_027563865.1). Taxonomy (NCBI): domain Eukaryota; kingdom Viridiplantae; phylum Streptophyta; class Magnoliopsida; order Malpighiales; family Erythroxylaceae; genus Erythroxylum; species Erythroxylum pelleterianum. The sequence continues at coordinate 14,652,418 of JAOQMR010000001.1, forward strand.
AAAAATAAATTTAGTTAACAAAAATGTCATTTATACTTTTTATTATTCTTTTTTACTATATATGATTTCATAATTTTATGCGGTCTCACAAAATGGTATTTATTATATATAATTTCTATATTAATTTATGTTTATGATATTTTAAAAAAATTTAGCAAAAATTAAAAATCTATAATTGTTGAATAGCATTGGCGATGCTTTCGGAATTTGGAATCCAAATGTTGAGCATTTCACAACGAATTGTAATATCGTGGCAAAATGAAAGGGCATGTAAACAAATTAAGCGAAACGACATGGCGTTCATATAAGGGGCAATGATTTTGTGAATTGGTCACTAAATCTATAATATACCATTAACATTTGGTGACTAATTGTGAATTCGTCACCAAATGTGTCGGCCTGAAAAACATTTAGCTAAGACGATGTCGTTTGTTGAACAAACTATGAAATTAAATGAACATAGACCCCCTCCCCCACCCCCAAAGTTCTCTCAGCGTTTCCTCTCTCCTCTATTTGATTTTTTTCTCTTCTCCTCGTCCGTGCATCTTCTTTCATCTTGTTCTCTTCATTTTCTCCTCTATCGTCTCCTTGCAATTGTAGTTGAGGTAAGTGGTTCATGTTTTTATGTTCTCGGTTATTTTTTTCTTGTTTCATTGTTTCCTATGTTAATGGTCGAATTTAGGTAGGGTGAGTTGTTGATTTGTTTAAGTTAAAAAATTTTCGTTGTTAATGGTTGAATGGTTGTTTCAATGTGTTAATGTTGGTGAAGAATGGGAAAAGAAACGATTTTTGTTGTTAGTTTGGGTTGAATTTTGGTTGTTTGTAAACTGTTCGATGAAAGTTCTTATAGGATTTTAGTGTTCTATTTTGATAGGGAATTAGTAAGGTGGAGTGAAAGAATTTGGTACTACTATCCCCATCTTTATGCTACATGATTATGGATTTCTGTATAATCTAAGAGGTTTGTATATCCAAGGCCTTATTGTTGTTAGTTTATGTATTCATTTTAAATTCCAGCTTATAGACATTTAGGGGATCATCAATAAGAGCATATTAGGAAGCTGGGAGAACATCTGTATCATTTTAAAGGTTTAGGGTAGAGTTTGCCTTAATTAATGTCCTTTTTAATTATCTTGAGTTTTTTCCTTTAAAGCTCATACAATTCATAACCTTCAATGCCAATATTTAGTCCCCTTTTCAGTGCCTACTAAAATGATTGAATTCTACATATGAAATTGAAGAATTTGAAGGGAGTTGGCCTTTCTAAATTATGAATATGACTTTGCTATTTTGAACAAGAATTATAATGATAAAAGAATATGATATAGATAAAAGAAGTTGTGATCTTAAAAATTGGTATCATGCATTGCAACTACTATTATTATTATTATAACAAGGTGAGTATTTTAGGATTCGTCACTTGTGTTGACCAATTGCTAATTGATCATTAATGCATGATTCAACGTTACTCATCTTGATAACTTCCTTTCATACAAGGTAGGGGCATATTATATATTCCATTTTGCGAATGGGAGAAGATTACTTATGCGTGTGGAAGCATCATAGGGTTTCCATTCAAACTCGTGACTTTGTTTATACTATGCAAATTTGAGTGAAGTCTTTACGCATTTCAATGAAAATATGTTATCTTGACTGATCACATTCGACGTTGTTTTGAGCTACTTATACACATTTCATGTCATGAACAGAGTATCAATTTACATGGAAGAATCACCATTAGGTTATTATTATAATTTATTGTGATTTTCAATAAATGTAATTATGTGCACATTATAAGTATATGCTTTAAATATAATTTAATGTGAAAGCATAGGTGCATTAGTCGTCTCATCTCCCTAAAGAAGATAATGTACTACTTAGCTTGCATTTTGAAATAGTTCATTCTTTGTTTAAGTATATGAATGAAAGTAATATTCGTATAAGTCATTTGTTTTAACATTTTAAATTCTTAGTTAGTTTTCAACTTTGGTATGTTTATTCATTTGTCTTTGCTCTATCTATTTTGTTATTAATATGTCACGACCAACATATGTCACAGTTCTTCAAGAAGAGAACCAGGCACTGAAGACTAAGTTGCAATGTATAGAAGAGAAGTTAGATTGTAATGTAAAAGAAGTGAACAAGTTTAAAAAGATGGTCAAATAATTACTTGGCTCAAACTATGTCAGTAGTAGTGACAACGATAAGGAGTCTTAGTTTGTATATGACCTGTATTTTTTTATAAAATGAATTCCATTTTTAATGTTTATTTTATTTCAATTTATTATTATTTAAAAAATATGTCACCGACATTAATTATAAAATGTAACTAATTTATATTTTAAACTATCTTATAAATTGTAATAAATTAAATTAAATTTGTTTTTAATAATTATAATAAAATTTAAATTTAAAAAATTTGTCACTCAAAAGTATTAGCTCCCAAAATAAAATTGTCATAAAATGTTATTACCTACTTTTACGAGAATCTCTCTAAAAACATTTACCTACAACAAGAAATTAGTAGCTAAAACTATTCGGCTATAAAAACAGAATCGTCACTAAAAAATATTAGCTATCAAAACAAAATTGTGACAAAATATTGTTACCTACGTTTACAAGAATGTAACTAAAAACATTTACCTATAACAAACAATCAGTAGCTAAAACTATTACGCTTCAAAAGAAAATTGTCAGTAAAAATGATTACTTATGACTATAGTTTAGTAGGTAAAAACCTTTATCTATGGAACATATTTACGTCGCAAAAAAAATGAGCGATGTTCTTCGCCCTCGTTGGTTATATGTTTATTGATGAAATTATTGTGTATCCAAAACCCTTTTGCGACAATTTCAAAAAAATGTCGCAGATATTGTTTTGCTACTGGAATTCAGCGACCATTAGGACGACGATCATTTTTCGTCGCAAATTAATATTTGTGACGATTTTTTAATATTTAGCGACATTTGTTCGTCGCCAATAAGCTTATCTGTTGTAGTGATCATTCGCATTCTAACTTCGTCCACTCTTTAGTATATGATGAAAACAAATCAACTACAATGTTGCCAAATAAATCTCTTAAATAAAACAAGATCCTTCCAAAAGTATGATTATATAATTGTATAATTGCTGCCAGTGTGTTAGAAAAATCCCCTCGCAGTTTAATTGTATTCACATATATAATGTTTTAAAAACCGAACCGAAAGTTAAACCCATAAGAGAAGAAATTTAAAATTTAAAATGTTCAACTGGTACTAAACCATCATAACATATGCTAAAGATTAAATAAAATTAAAGGATTTAAAATATGATTGAAAAATAATATCCTTACCTTTCAAAGAATTTGAAGTTTAATTAAAAAAAGATACTGTTAAAAGAAAAATAATTGATTTATTTTGATTTATAAGAACTTATTAATTTATAAGAATTGACTGATTAAGTAATAAATTAATCGATTTTTAACAATAATAGTTATTAAAATAAAGCGAAATGAAAAGTAAAAAACTAAATTAAAAAGTTGGATGATTCAAAATTTTATAATTAAACTGATCAAACCGGTCAAATTTTTTAATCATTAAGTGTGAATGCTTGCACGCTTAAATATGCACGTACACACACACATATGTATATATATATAACTCATATCTATATTATACAAATTATTATAGGGTGGTGGTCAGTTGTATTGCATCTCATATCTGTCGAAAACTCACGACCATCTTTTTTTTTCCATGGTCTTTAGTCTTTCTTGATATGAAATTCATACATGAGGAACTCTAATTAATTACACTACCAGATTGTCCTCCAATTATGCAACTTAATGAATCTAGGAGAGGGTGAAAGGAGAAATACAACTATCCTACACATGGAAACCACACAATCCTGTCAAGAAATGTGTTCCAACTGGGAGGAGGTATAAAACAGGTTGGCAAGAGGAGTTAATGGGAATTAAACAGTCAACAGTCGAAGTTGAAGATGGAACTGAAGTTCAGCAGAAGGTTCATGAACAACCTACCTAGATTCCTCCAACCGAGAGGGACACAGGGTAGCATCCTGAAGTGGTTGATCACATAAGCCAAAATCAGGGTGATCCTAGTTATGAGGAAACATTAACTACTTTTAAGGTTTCAATTGAGGAAAGTTTAGCTGGAAATAATGCTATGCATAAAGAACAAGCAACAGATTATACAATCTCTACACAAAGTCCAAAGTTGGCAGAGTATTTTAGTACTATTCATGTAATGCAAAGTAAGAAAACTGGAGCTTATGCAAAGAATGAGAAAAGGCCAATCCATTGAAAAAGTTCGGACCAAACACAAATCACTAAGGAACAAGGAGTCGGGAGGGCTGTAGAGGTTATTTAACATAATGAGATTGTCGAATCAGTGTAAGAACAGATAGTTATGGACAACTATAGTGCAGACAATGTGGAGAGTCTAGATAGTGGAGTGAATCACTTTACTCACAATATTTGGAGTAATGTCAGATGGATTGGGCCAACATATTTACTCCATTAGCAACTATTCGGCAAAGTGAAACTCCTAAGGCTAGGCTGGAGTATGAAGAACAGACAACAATGGTAAACTCCAGTGATAACTGTGTGGCAAGTTAGAGAATTGGGGTTATCATTTGTCAGAATGCAGAACATTTTAGCGCAGAGCACGTCTTGACATTGAATTGTAATTCTTCTACTTATGTGACAATAGTTTCCCCTTGGGAAAGCAATTTAGATTTGGTAGCAGAGGAATGTGATTCCACATCAGTTGCAGCCAAAGTCCTTGACATTTCAGGAGATTTTTTTATGTAGTCCAATATTGCAAAAAGAAAATTAGCAAGGAAGAGAAAGAAAAATCCCAAATAATAACAATAGGTGGTTAAAAAAACGTATCTTGGCATGCAATGTTCAACCTACTCTTTCCCTGAAGATGAAGCATAAGTGATGTCTTTAGTGGTTCTTTTTGTTGTCTATATATCTTGTAGACATTTAGACTACCTTACTTAGGGAGTTGCTCAGTCATATTATAAATATGATGGTAAGCCTAATGCCTTGAACTCCTTATAATATAGATATAGTTTTAACTATAGTAAAAATTCATTTTAATTTAAAAAATATATTGGGTGCAGTGTTCGGTAAATTTGGCATAAGCAATGTTAAATTAGTAAGTACTTTGTTAAAAAATTACTTTAGGTTGTCCCTAAATCATTGCTGGAAGCCAAATAATGAGGTTAAAGATATGTCCAAAGTTCTATATGCTAATGTTGTAAAATGTTAGACGTATGAACTAATTTGTAGTAGGCATGACATTATGTTTAGCCATCAATGGTATAATCTTATGGTTGTAAAATATGTGGATTCAAACTATGTAAATGATTTGAATAATAAGATGTCTACCATAAGGTTGTAAGATATGTGGATTCAAACTATGCAAATGATTTGAATAATAGGACGTGTACCATAAGGTATGCTCTTACTCTTGCAAGAAGACCTATTTGTTGGAAATCAACAACTCAATATATAATTGCATTGTCTACAACTGAAGCAAATTACATGAGAATGGCTGGGGTTGTTGAAGAAGCACTATAGTTTACAAGACTGATGAAGAAAATGAGTATTGAAAAAGATGAAGTTTAAGTACACTGTGATAATCAAAGAATCAGATTTATCATGCTAAAAACAAACATGCAGATGTGGAATTTTACAAAATTAGGGAGTTGGTTGCGTATAGTCAAATCTTGTTATAGAAAGTTCACACTCAAAAAATGCAACTAACATGTTGACACAAAGCTAATTACCACTAATAAGTTCAAGTAGTGCTTGAAATTGACCAAAGTTTCTAAATATTAGATAAAGCTACAATCTCAACCTATTTGATGCATATTTGCTAAAGTAAAGATTGTTGTATATAACTCATATACACTGTATATCTTAGAATGTTTAGCTAAACATGATTGATGATCATATGCCAAGATGTGTTTTTCACTTAAAAGGAGAAAAAATATATAGCCTACTTATGTTCCTCATAACAAGAGTTATAGGAGTAAGTAACTTATGACATGACTTAGGGGGTGCTTGGTTGATGGGTTTGGGAAAGAGTTAATGGGTATGGAATGAAAGTGAGTGATTGGTTGTTGATTATGATAAGTCAATTAAATTGCAATTATGTTGGACTTTATTTTGGTTGATTTGTGAAATTTGTGTTCGTAAATTAATGGAATTATTTGTTAAATAATTGCAGGTGGTTTCCAATGCCGTAAAGATGAAAAAGGATCGAAAAGAGGAAAAATATGGACAGAATTCTAAATTAGCAAAAATTCCAGAATTTATCTTCAATTAGAACACAACCAGCCAAGATCTATTGGACTTCTTTTCAAGACATCTTCTACCGAAATTGAAAGACCAACCTAATCTGGACAAAGCAAGATCAAGATCATGGAGAGATTGAATTTAATTAGGAATATGAAGTGATTGCTGCAGCTTTTATATATGTATTGGGTTTAAAGTTAAGCGGGGTTGTCATAGATTAGCATAGGTTTTAGAATAGGTTTAGTTTAGATCGTCGTCATCCTGTTGGCTGCTACATCCATCTTCAACGTGTCTTTTCTTTGGAATTGCCGCAAGCCATCATCGCACATCTTTTATCCATTGATTGCCTCAATTGATTTTCTTTGGTTTTCTCCAATACTCCTCCAGCATCATCGCATTCCCTTGGCTGCCTGATCAACGCACGTCCATCTCTTGTTCTACTGCAATTGATTTCTTCTTTTATTTCACCAGCAACATGACGCACATCATCATCTTCCTTGGGCTGCCGAATATCACTTCCCTTTGTTTTATGATTTATTTCTTTTACAATTTCTGATTAGTTTATTCATAGGCTTAGAGACTTTAGTTAATTTAATTTTCTAGTTTATTTGCTTTTTAATTTCTTCATAGATTTCAATTAGGGATTTTGTTAATTTCAATGAAGACCAGTTATGGATTTTGTTTATTTTATTGTTTCTTTTGATTTCAATTTAATTATGCTTAATTAATTTTCTTGTCGACTTAATTATTTCAATT
>JAOQMR010000001.1:14669155-14680354 GCA_027563865.1 Erythroxylum pelleterianum
ACTTGAGTAGGTAGAGAAACTTGAGTGGTGCGTGATTTCTCAACAAATAATGTGTCTGTCTTTGTTCCAGCTGGTTGTTTCCATGTTATTATCTTCACCAGCAGCTGCGTCTTTGTTCTTCTCGATCTACTCCAATTCAACGTATTCTCCAACCAGCACAGCTACAACGTAATCAGGTGTTGAGTGATGGGAGTCTTGAGTGAAGGTTTCTTTTGTGATTTGGAGAGCTGAAACGTGTGTGAGTGGAGAGTCCAGCAACTCACGAAGTTCACCAAGCCACCTGCTTCTTCCAACGTCGACTACTTCTCCACCAGCTTCAACGTTATCTTCTCAGCTGCTCACCAAGCCTACAACGTTGATGTGATAAATCTCTGGCTTCTCACCTGTTGTTCCTTCCCCGGTTATGTGTAGAGAATCATCATTCAGTGAGGGCTTGTAACCTGTATATCCGTCAATGTTACTTGCGTTCTTATTTTTTTTAATCTCTAGCCAATTGATTAATTTTTTTCTTCGCCAGCAGCCAACACGTGATATTTTCAGATTTTTCGGTGGAAGCTGCTTGATTTTCTTTTGTCTTACGCTCCAAAGTCTCCAACGACAGCTGATTGCGTGATTTAATTTTTCTGCCTGTTATAGATTGCATTGCGCCGTCTTTATATCTTTCTGCCGCAGCTATCTTGTTTTTGTATCAAATAAACATATCTTGCGCCTCCACTGTTTTTGTTTTCTCTGATGTTTTTCAAAGATCGCAAGACTCATTTTTTTTCTTTCTGCGCATGCCTCCAACTATTTTTGTTCACGCCATTCTTGTTGTAGCCAGCTGACTTGTCTCTTGTTTTAACCTTTTCATAATACAAAAATTGTAGCCGCTACTGTATAAAATGTTAACGCCGGAGTTTAATAACCTTCTTCCTTTGGTAAAGCGTTTCTTGCTTTAGGCTCTTAAAAATTCTCAAATTCACTATGCGGCTGAAATTAACACAAATAACATTTAATTAATGCCATTTAAATATTAACTGGACAATAATTTAGCAAATTATGTATCAAAAATTAATACAAAAATGTCCATTAACATTAATAAAACACGAACAACTTCTAACAGATGACGATTTTTCCTCTCGGCTACTCCATTTTGTTGGGGTGTATTAGGACAAGTCGTTTGATGAATAATTCCCTGTGCTTCCAAATATTGCTGAAGTTCATAGCTAGAATACTCTCCCCCGTTGTCACTGCGTAAAACTTTTATTGTTGCATTGTATTGGGTGCAAATCATTTTATGAAACTTTTGAAACAACAAATTCACTTCACTTTTGAATTTCATCAAACACACCCAAGTCATTCTGGTACAATCATCTATAAAAGTAACAAACCAACGTGATCCACCTAATGTATTCACCTTTCCCCAAACATCAGAGTGTATTACCATAAAAGGAATCAAACTTTTATTCCTGCTGGGTGAAAAAGACACACGGTGACTTTTTACAAGCTCACAAACGTCACATTGGAAACTAGAACCATCAAATTTTGTAAATAACTTGGGAAATAATTTCTTAAGATACCCAAAAGAAACATGTCCGAGCCTTCGATGCCATAGCCAGATATCAGATTTTTTTTGTTTTGTTCTCAAAACTGTCCACCGAAAAAACTTGACGTAACTGATTTGAACTTTGCGACTCCAATTCCAAGTAATACAACTTTCCTTGTCTTAGTACCACAACCAATCGTCCGCCTTGTTCGGATGTCCTTAAACACACAACGTTCAGGCCAAAAAATTACAACACAAAATAGAGCATCAGTAATTTGAGAAACGGACAAGAGATTATAATACAAAGATGGGACAACTAGTACAGAATCTAAGTTCAATGTATTAGTGAGAGACAAGGATCTTTCTCCAATGATAGGTGTCGATGAACCATTAACAGTGGAAATAAATTTTTTTGAGGAAGGTTTAAGGGATAAGACTTTTCCATAATCAAATGTCATGTGATCCGTAACTCCGGAATCAATTATCCATGTACTATTCGAAACAAATGCAGATGAATTTAAAGCCTTACCACCATTACGTTTTGTTGCTATCAATGCTGATGATTTTTCAGCAACACCTTCCTCAATATTTGCTTCTACAGTTGCAGCAGTAGAGGTATGACTTGTAGTTTTCTTTCTCAAATCACGATTATGATCCCACCATTCTGGGTATCCCACAATTTCAAAGCAGCGATCCTTTGTGTGTCCTGGTTGATCACAGTGGGAGCACTTAAAACTGGATTTATTGGTACTTGTAGAAGCCTTAAATCTGGTTCGAGCTTGATGGTTTTGAGATGAACGGTTCTGATTCGATTTATTCTTGCTCACCATGGCGGATGCTTCAGATTTTTCAAGTTCTCCATTCATTGTTGCGTGGCAGACAGACTCACGTCGAACCAATGAGTAACATTCTTCTTATTCTGGAACAGGATCCTTCCTTAAGATTTCACCGCGAATTTGTTCAAATTCCCCATCTAAACCAGCAACAAAAATGTGCACTCTTTGTCGCTGAATAGACTTGCGATAAGAGACCACATCATTCTCATTTTCCATTATCACCTTATCACGATGATCTAGCTCACTGAAAATTTCAGTTAGTTCTCCATAATAAGTAGAAAGAGATTTACCATTTTGTGTTGCAGAAAATGCCTTCTGATTTAACGTGAAGACTTGTAGTTCATCAGCTCCATCATAAAAAGCTTTTGACAGTGCTTTCCAAATATCTCGAGCAGTGGGTAGGCGAATATATCGCTTCATAATCTCTGGAGACATAGACAGCAACAGCCACCTCTTAACTTTTTGATTGTCGGTGTACCACTTCTCATATCCCTCATCCTCTTCTGTAGGTGGTTGTGTGCTCCCACGAGTGTGTTGATAATCGATTAGGTTTGTTTTAATGTTGTTGAGTTGCAGCTGAAAGTATTGTTGGTAATATTGTGCTTCTTTATTGATTTCTAAGGTTCTTGGTAGGAAAGTTGTATAGAAAATGCTGATTGTGATTGCTGAAAGGAATTAGTTTACAAGGAATGCAATATGTTCAATTGGTTCTTCTTTTGTTGTCAAGAGATTCATGTGTTACATATTTCATTTCTTTAGCATCATTACAACTATATCTATCATTTCTTTCTTTTACATAAAAAAATCGTCAACTTATTCCTTAGAAAATTCGAAACTTGTACTTATAATTTTGAATATAAAATACGATTTACCTTAATAAAAACTAGAACTCACATTTTTAATCATTGGTTTTAATTAAAATTATAAAAAGCAACCGATGATCAATTCATTAATATCTATCAAAACAATTTTAAAACTTAAAATTTTAATTTATGAAGTATTTTATTTATTATTATTTACATGTTATTTAATGTAAATGTGTGATTTTATATCGTAATCCAATTTAGTAAAATTAACACTAGAAGTTAATGGCAAGCTAAATTTATAAGAAATTAAAAAATCAATCCTTTGATTAGTATTTTATTTTTTACTAATACTATAAATTTAAATAAAATATAATTTACTCAAAAAATATTAGGACTTACATTTTTTTAAAACCGTCTAATATACATAATTACACCTTTTGGTTGAACTTAAACAGTTTTTTCTCCTGCGAAACATCTTTAAAAACCAAAACACTACTGTTTATGATTGCTTCAATGCTTAATTAAGTTACAAAAACAGTTAGCTTGAAAAGCCAGCAACTACCAATTTCAGAACAAACGAAGATAAAAGAGAAAAAGATCTAAAGTAGTTTGACTTTAAATTTCTGGAAAAAAAACTAAAACGATTAGATACTTGTTGATATATCAAACTTTTCATACCAAAACTAACGACTTTATGGTTGAAAGACAATTAAATTGGCATAACAAATTCTTCAACTAAATGCTAAATTCTAACCAGAAACAAAAATCCAGCACTAACTCCTTAACTTATCCACAATCTCTAGCTTCTCCGTCTTTACCATTTCTCTTGTATAAAGAAATACAATCTACAAGTACGTATCATTGCCTCTGAACATCAACGAGTTGAGCAACTCAACCATCTCTGCAGGCTATTAATCAATTATATATCTACTATCATTTCTTTTCTTTTACATCATAGAACAATCATCAACTTTTCCGTTGAAAGATCTGAAAAAGTCGGAAACATTATTCCATCATGACTAATACCAAGAGTTGGGCAATCATCCATTTCGCAACAATATTGCTTGTTCTTCTTCTACCGAGTTTGGACACTGCCTCAGCGCGAGCATCTTTGTGGGATAAGTTCTTTGAGAATGTGCAGGTGAACATCAGAAACAATGCAACTCATGACGTGCATATAATGTGCGACGCCAAGAATTATGACAAGACGTTGCATGTTATGAAATCAGGAGATTCAATATCATGGAATTTTCAGATTATAATGTTTCCTCTGAAATGGTGCTACCTGCATATTAATGACAGGAATCATGGAGTCTTCTGGGCATTCACTGCAAGATTAAAATGCAGGAACTGTAACTGGAGCATAACAAATAATGGTTTGCTTTTTTTGCCTGAGATAGGTGACGGAAAACCTGTAAAACAAACTTTATATCTTGAAGGAGAATACTTCTGATTTGTTTACATGTTCTTGTTTAACCAAAGTTTCTATTCACTGAGATTTTCCATTTTCTAAAGAACGGCAATGTTTGGGTTCAATCGAAACGTGTAAAATTGGAAACTGAAAGAGCTACCGAGGCCCTCAAATTCTCTGTACCCCTATACTATGTGCTCATTACATCTGAGTCATCTATTTATGTAGGTCCCACATAAATGGATGGCTCAGATGCAATGGGCACAAAGTAGGTACAGAGGATCACGTCCCGCTACCGAGGTCTTGAAGTATGGGTGTGGATGTTGTCATAAATTAGAAATTGATCTCCTAAATAAATAGAGGTGACTGTAATTATTTTGAATTGAAGTTTCACAAAAAATTTTAGAAAACCATTAATTGGTCGAAATGAAAATGTGCATACATCATATACGACAAAGTGTTGTAAGAAATAAAGATTATTAATATAAAATAATGTTTACAGAAATGATGTGTTTATATATTTTAACTACATAATTACGGAAGACATTCCTTAATTTATACTAATTGTATATGCTAATTATATCGTTGAATTTATGCTAATGAGCATCTAATGATAAGTAATGGTTGACTTACATATATGTTAGCGTCCTCAAATTCAAGGTGGGAGTGATTTGGTAAAAATATATGTGATCCAAGATTGGATACCAAAGGTTGAGAGAGTAGATAATAGAGTGACATACGGGCTAAAAAAGAGGCGACGAAGACAGTATCAGTAGCTAAAAGCAAAACTTAGGAGAAATTCTACCACAGATTGAAAACTAAAGATGAAGAAAATGTCATTTTTAAGTTGACAAGAGTTAGGAATGAAAAACGAGCTAAAAGCTAAACTTGGGAGAAATTCTACCACAGATTGAAAACTAAAGATGAAGAAAATGTCATTTTTAAGTTGACAAGAGTTAGGAATGAAAAACGAGAGACTTGATCGAGTTCATTATATAGGAGATGAAGCAAGACGGTTACTCGTGATTGAAAATGACATCAAGAAAAGATGACAGAGATCACCGACGGAGTCACATGAGGCCCAATGGTGCACTAGGCCCCCCAAGGTTTTTCAAAAAAATTAATTTTAATATATATAAATATATAAAAGAATAGAGCTATTTAAGGGTAAGTGGTGTACTGAGCTCTCTAAAATTTAAAAAAAAATAATATTTGGGCCCTTTTATATTAAATTTCTGGCTCCGTCACTGACAAAGATACTTCTATAATCTTTTTAACGAAAACGTAAAGGACAACATATCTTTAGGTGAACTTAGCACGTTTGAAAGGTTTCATAACTTGACTTGTTGTAGGCTTATTACAAGGACAAAAATTAAAGAAAAATAGGGCTTGATAAGATACACATAAAGATTTGGAAGAACTTAGGTAAAAAAGTATCTTACTTAACACTACGCGGTCCATCCTGAGCCTTGTTAAGATAGGGGTACGATAGTTATTGTAGCTAGTATTCACGTAGCAAATATTTGACTCAAGTTTCATTTCATCTTAAACAATCGTTAACAATATCTTTACTTCCTTCGTTTTGACAAAGTTTGAACTCTCTCATTTTTGTCATTAGGCAACTTGGTATAATTTTCAAAAATATAATAACTAAATTTTTGACATCTAAAGCACTCTACCTTTGATTTATTGAAATATGGCCCTTTGCCTTCACCTTAAAATTACTCATTATTAGCTTTATGATCCTTTTTGACACATTTATTTCCATGATCTTCTCATTCTCTACCTCTGTCTTTACCTTTACTCCTTCCTCTACATATGTTGGATCGAGCATTAGTAGAAACCTTCTATGCTTCCTCCTCTGCTATTGAAGTACTTTAGTTCATCTTTAATTTATAGACTAATCAAGAGCTTTGCAATTCATCAAGAGAGGGTGCATTATGTCTTTAAACTCTTCAATTGACTAGACAACGTAATTAAACTTTAGTATTAGGAAATAAAAAATATTTTCCACAATGATGATCACCTCTTATTGCCAATCTCCATTGTTCTAGCATAATAACTAGTATAGATTCTCCATCCTTCATCACCAGTCTCAAAGGCCTGATTTGGTAAATGACTCCACCAACCCGTTTAGAATCTCCTCCAAATATATATAACTTGTTTACCCATATCTGCCTAATGTCTGGTTACCTTGCATGCTATTCATTACAATCAATGTATCAACTTAAAAGAGCTTCTTCTCCTACCTTTTTGTTGGATGAACAATCATACCGTTTTATCTTTTTTTAGATAAAACGGGTCTATAATATTGCCTAAAACATTGAATAAGCTACGAGAGAATAGTTAGGTTGAAAAGATAACAACTACCAACTTCAAAACTACAACTAAAACCCTTTGATGTATGAAACTTACTGAAACAAAAAATGAGAACTATATAGTTGGAAGATAACTAAATTGGCATCACAAATTCTTCAACTAGATACCAACTTCTAACAGAAAATGAAGAATAACCAAAAATCAGCATTAACTTCATAACGCATGATCTTCTCCGTCTCTACCATTTCTCTTATATAAAGAAATCAATCTATAAGTCCGTATCATTGCCTTTGAAAATCAGCGAGTTGAGCAACTTATTAGCATACTTGCAAACTACTAATCAATTATCTCTATCATTTCTCTTCTTTTACATCAGGAGAAAACGTCATCGACTTATTCCTTGAAATTTTTGAAAACGTCACAAACATTTCTTCCGTCATGACTAATACCAAGAGTTGGGGAATCACTCATTTGGCAACATTGCTCCTTCTTCTTCTGTCGATTCTGGACACTGCTACAGCACGAGCATCTTTGTGGGAAACGTTCTGGGAGAAAGTGGAGGTGAATATCAGAAACAATGCGACTCATAACGTGTATATAATGTGCGACGCCAAGAATTATGACAAAACGTTGAATGTTATGAAACCAGGAAAATCAATATCATGGAAATTCCACAATATACTGTTTCCTCTGAAATGGTGCTACCTGCATATTAATGATGCAAATCATGGAGTTTTCTGGGCATTCACTGAAAGATTAAGATGTACGAACTGCAACTGGAGCATAACAAATAATGGTCTTCTTTTCATGCCGGAAGTAGGTGGCGGAAAACCTGTAAAACAAACTTTATATCTCGATGGAGAATACTTGTGAGTTTTGATTTGTTTGTATCTTCTTGTTCACTCCAATCTTTATCTTCTATAGATTTTTGCAAGATTGCTAGTACTTTGACGGAAACTGGAAAATTCCATTCAATGGTATAAAAGGATTAGTAGAATAAAACAAAATACAACCGTGTAATATTGTTGTGCAGCTATAGTGGAAAAGTTTCATAATTGCATCATATAAACTAAGACCTAATTATTCCAAGGCCATCAAACAACCAGCTTTCTGCTTCTTATTCCAACATAATACGTAAGTAAGCAAATTTTGTATTTCGTTAGACCCTCATTTAACCCAACAAATTAAAGGAAAGTCCTGTATAAATTCTTAACTAAAACATCCACCTCGTAATTTATGGTTCAATTAGTAAAGTTGAAGTACTCCACCTGAACATCCTTAGCAAAATTGGCAATGAGAAAGTGGCTTCATTCTGCTTTAATAGTTGAAATAAGATAAGTCCCTATATTTCTATTTTGCATCAAAGTCTAAGACACATTTTCTTTGAAAAATCTAAATTAAGTAATTGTCATAGTTCATGAGAACAATTGGGCGGTCGATTCAGCTCTACTTCAGAATTGCATGCCTAATTACAATCCTAGAAGAAAAGAAGAAGCTCATTTATTTAGCTGAAGCATTCAATAGAGAGGTTCACTGATGCTTCTTGTAAAACAATCTTACTTCCTCAACATCGATCATATCGTGGTGTAGAATAGTTTGGTAGTACAAGATAATTCTTCTAAAAGCTTATTTCTCATGTGACTTGTCTATTGTAGAAATAAAGAACAAAGAAGAAATGTAAAAATATTCTCTGTATTTCAGTGTGTTTTTAATATAATGTACATCCATTTATTTATACACTCTAGATGACTGTAACAAAAGAAACAAATTAACTAAATAATACACAAAATTAATATATATGATTTTAGAAGAAAATGTAGGCTAATTAATAACATCCATTTGGAAAAATTCCCAATGTTTGCTTGATGCTATAGGAATAAGATTGCAGACTGAAATTAGCGAGTGACTAAAGCAAAGGTCTCCTTATAGTTAATTTCATATTTTTGAGTAAGCCTCTTTGCAGCCAATTGTGCTTGGTATTTTTAAACTAACCTACCATCTCGAGTCTTAATTTTGTAGACATATTTATAGCCAATAATAGATTTATTTGTATCTAGGTCAACTAAGTCTCAGTGTTAGTGTTGGAGAGACTTGTGATAGGTTCGAGGCTCATATAAAGAGACAATAGTGGAATAAACATGGAAGTATTTAAGTAGAATAGATGGTTGACTTATACGTGACGATTGACAGAGGGGTTGTGGAGACTTAGCACATTCTGGTGAATAAATAAAAGAGGAAGAGCTATTTGGTAAGGATGGAGGATCTACAACTGAAGAAGATACAATAGAATCAGACATCAATTGTGTTAAGTTGTTAGAGTTGTAAGACAGACATGCAGAATTTTGTATTAAGTTGTTAGAGTTGTAAGACAGACATGCAGAAGAAATATCAGGAAACAAAGGTATGGTAGGGTCAGAAAAAATTTTGTGTGATGATCTGCTGGCTCAGAATTTTGATAAAGTGGAAAAATTTTATATTCCCAAAAAGTGACATACCTAGAGATTCGAAGTCTTTGAGAAAATAGATCCTAAAAAGCTAAACGACGTCATCTAGATATTCTTCTTCCTGTAAATATCTATAACCAGGGTTTTAGAATCTGGTGGCTTTGGGCAATGTGTGAAGGCATGTGGAGAGGCTTATAGAGATGATTTTTTTCACCATTTTAATCTGCTCAAGAAGAATATCAATTAGGTATATGAAAATTTGTTTTCAGAGTAGATTTAGAAACTCATATTATGAAAGTAGAATGTTTTAAGAAATAAAAAAAAAAGCTCTAGAATTTTGACTCATTTTGTTACAAAAGAGACTTTAATTCTATGTAAAAATAGAGAATGAAAAAGAATGTAAAAATGTCTTTGTATTTCAGTGTGTTTATAATGTGATGTACATTTACTTATTTATACATTTTAAGTGACTCTAACTAACGAAGCCAATCAACTTAATAATACAAAATATTAATGTAATGATTTTAGGAGAAAATCAAAGCTAATTAGAGTTGATAGTTGACTAAAAGAAGATTACGTTAATATATGTTAATATCTATAAAGAGAGGTTGGGAACATTAGATGACAGTGTAGGACTTACACAGGGGAGGCTAAAACTACAATTCGCACTCCTACACGCTGATAGTGAGTTACAAGATTCCATACATGACCGTGTAAGTTGCAATAACTTCATTTCTTTCATTCTTTGTCCCATTTTTACCTTAATTCGTCTCCTTCTTGTTCCACAAAAGGCAAATAAGATTAAACATTAATAGAACAGCACTAAGATATGTTTTTAGCTCATTTTAATTCTTACTCTTCCAACTTGTATCTAAAACAAAATATAAACTAAAGTAAGTATCTTAAGCACATCATAACATTAATTACTAAGCATTAAGGAGTTAAATATATAATCAATCAAACATTTATCAAGTCCTGTCCTTGTAGATAAGCTTCCATGCTTAACTTCTAGTAATTATAGTTGTTGCTAACAAGTTTTTGTATAGAGATGTTAATTAGAGGCACTTCTACCATTTATCTTAGTTGAGTAATAATATCAAATATTTGGAAGACAAGTCGAGGTCAAATATTTTAACATAAACTAAAAATGCAGATAAACTTGATTTTAAAGAAAGGTATTTTGAGAAGAACAATATCATTACTCAGTTAAGAAAAATAAGAAAGAAATTGAAGCGGTGCAACTAATTTATTTGTTATACACTTCAATTTAGATTTTAAAAAACTCTTAAGAAATCTTAACTTATTTTACTAAGTGGAGCTAACAAATTGCTAATGAAAAGAGATAATAACAAACTCTTAATAAAAAGAGATAATGAGATAATGATAAAAGAAAATCGTAGACCAATTCAAGGCAAAAGTAAGTTGCATTAATTTTTGACCCATCCTTCCACCTTTTTATAGATAAGAATCCAATTGTTTGATTATAATATATTAACATAAAGAAAAAGTTTCATAATTAACAATTAGAAATATCAATATTATAAATAATAAAGATATTATTTTATAACATAAAATTTTATTATTTAATATTAATAGTCATCTATAATCACTAAATGATAATAATGTATTTGATCTATGATACTAGTCGTTACATCTTTCTCAAATTCCAATCATCATCCCTGTCAGAATCTGGTCCCGACACCCTGAGACTGGTACTGTAGCTATTGAATCCCGGTACCGAGGCCCGACGATTTTACTTGACTTAAACCTAATATTCCTGAACTGGCTTTTTCCTAGAGGATCATCTATTTCTAATTCATCAATTAGACTTTCATTTCGGAGCCCAATACTCGATTGA
>JAOQMR010000001.1:14689398-14701140 GCA_027563865.1 Erythroxylum pelleterianum
ATATATATATATATAGATAGATAGATATAATTATTTAAGGGTTAGTGGTGTACTGGGCCCTCCAAAATTTAAACAAATTAATTCTTGGGCCCTCCTATCTTAAATTCCTGGCTCCGTCACTGATTCGAAATGTCGGCTTTGGGTTGAATCCACTGGGGGCTTATATTATATGCTAGTTTTTTTTTTTTTAGGACAGTTGACATAATAAATTGTCTTGTTCTTCCAAGTTGTGGGAAGGTATTCGCAGTTCACATTTTACCGGTCAACGATACATGTGCCCAACCGCCGGAAAATGCCCCACTTGCATCGCCGACATTCATATTTTCTTACACTGAAAAAGAAAGGAGATTAAAACATCGGTATCCTTGTGGCACTGCTTAACCATGTTCTGGTCTTATTTTATGTACGAAACGAAACCTGATCCTTAAGACATGCTAACGTGTGGGTATCCTTCAATACGTAAAGCCCATTTTTCATATTTAATCGACCAATTGGGTTGTCTAAAAATTGATAAGTCATAAATGTCGTGTACTCATCAAATTCCGGAGTCAGTGTGACCATTAAGTTTTGCGGGACTCTCAATATTTAATGAAGTTGGTTTCGCTTAGAAACCTTCTCTTTTTGGTTCTATCCGTTTCTGCCTGCTGGGGCGTATGGTGATAAATGATGCACTACCGGAAATCCAACGGCTACATTAACTAAATTCTGTAACCTGTAAACGACCCTAACCTCCCACGACTTTAAGGTTGTTTGGTGGGAGAGAAAATTTGGAAGTAGCCGGGAAGAAAACTTTCGAAGCAAAGTTGTCCGTCTTGGTACGTCAATTGAGTAGTTTTGACGTTGTATTTTTAAGGTATTGATGATAATTATACTATTTAAAATAAAAATTTTGACATATTTTATCATTATAAAAAATTAAAAATTCCTGTTTTCCTAAAGCACCTCTGTACCGGACCTTCCTTTCTTGTCTTGTGAAGACAAAAGCTGCGGCTTTGCAGAGAGAGTGGTCCCTTATGTAAGCCAGTAATGAGGAGTCCTTTGAGCATGTATTTTGTTTTCTTTGGTAATGTAGTGTCCCCATGGCATTACTTTTGTTGCGGTACCAAGAATTTGACCAAACTTTAATGCTCGTACAGAATTAGATTTCTAGCCACTTATCCATAAGAATCATTGTAGAGCTTGTCCTAATATTATATATTTTGTATTTTACATTGTTAATTATATGATTATGAAATTCGACTTTGTATGCAGACGTTCTCTTTTTTATTTTTTGAGAAAAGGGAAGTGCGGATGGAATTTACCAAAACGAGTGAAACCTTTTACAAAAGCCTAAAGGGCGGCGTCAGGGAAAGGTAAAGGTGTGCTCTAATTATTGTTCTTTCCTTCATTAGTGGTGTAAAAACGCACGTGGATGCAAATACGACGATGCTCCAGGTAGTCAGGGGAATTTTCCAAAACAAGGCTTCTAGGGTTAAAGAGTAAAGATTAATGAAGGCTAATCAAGGAAGGAGCTATGAAAATGCGTATAAAAGAAGAGAAAAAGGAACCAAACAAAGCCGAGCCAATAAGCTGGCTGGAGACTAAGGAGACAACGTTGACCAGTGCGAAAGCCGAGCCGTCTTAACAGCGAATGAAAACTTCTCCAACCAATTGCAAAAGCCCTCGGTTTCGCTGACTCTGCAGGTACTAATCATTACACCAACCTCCCTCAAAACAATTGCTCCAGCCTATCTCCTTTAGAGAGAGGAACCTCCAGTCCCCACACTTACTTTTACTTTTCTTCCAAAATTTTTAATTCCTTTATTTAAATGAATTTGTATATTAAATTAAAATATTAAATTACTAAATTATACTTCCTCCGATTCATAATAAGTGTCGTTTTAGATAAATGCACATTTATTAAGAAAGTTAATGAAATGTCTGATATACCCTTATTAATTATATATTAAAGTGCCTTGAAAATATAATCTGTGTAATATGTGTAATTAAAATGTGAGAAATTAAGGTTAATTTTGGAAGTAAAATTATAAACATGAATACAAAGTTAAGAATGACACTTATTTTGAATAATTAAAATGTATCTAAAACGATACTTATTGATTTAATCAGAGAGTAATGTTTATTTTTTTAATAATGAAATATATTAAAAATTGTAATTAAAAAGAGCTGGGGGACGGGTGAGGTATGCTATGCGTCCGTGAAGCACAGAATCTGTATAAGACCCAGTGATTGTCTGTCCGCCACGTGAACTCTACCTTCCCAAGATCACTCCACGTGTCGGGTTAGCGTCTACTTTAGTGTCACACTAGGTCAGCATTTCAGGGTTAGTTGTACGCTAGTTTACCGAACCCAATCTTAAATGTCTATTGTACCCTTGAGTTTTGAGCGCTGAATGCCACACCACACAAGCACAGGAATGTCTTTCTAAAAAGGTAGAAATGATTCTGTGAAAAGTCGACCGGATGCAGGAAAGCCTACGCGTGGCGTTGATATCAGATCTTCCGTGTTGGTCTCCTGATCATCCCACGTACGGTTGGATTTGCTCCCTTTCATGAACCGGGATACGGTTCTCTAATGCACTTGATAATTGCATCCCTCCACCCATCAGAGCAAGAGTTCTCTGACCCA
Organism: Erythroxylum pelleterianum; assembly: GCA_027563865.1. Classification (NCBI taxonomy): domain Eukaryota; kingdom Viridiplantae; phylum Streptophyta; class Magnoliopsida; order Malpighiales; family Erythroxylaceae; genus Erythroxylum; species Erythroxylum pelleterianum. The sequence continues at coordinate 14,692,027 of JAOQMR010000001.1, forward strand.
ACGGAGACCATAAAGACTTCAATGACACCGTCATATCGATTGACCGAAATGCCCTTACAGAAATACCGTAACTGCTTCCAGAGTTTCGAAAGAATCCGATTCCCTTTTCCTGACCAGAAATAATTAATATAGTCATATTAAATAGATTTCACTTGATTAAGGTATCTTTTCAGAAATTAAGTGTAACAAACGGGGGCAAAATGGTAAAACCGTTGAAAACGGAAAAGCGTGCGAAAGAAGCGAAACGCGAGCCGAGTGAACAAAATAAAAAGCGTTTTGGCCGGCGAGGGCGTTTGGTTGAACTACTTAACAACCACCACTTTTCTTCACACAACACCTCTCTTATTCATTTTAGTTTTTACTTAACTCATTTTCTCGTAATATTTGATAATAAAAAAGTCACTATATTCTTTTCCCTTTTTTGTTTTGCATTATAAAACTATAAATCGTCCTCGTTTAACTCTTTTCCGGTTTTCTAAGTCGTCCTCTTACTTTTCTATTTCCCTTTTTTCTCTCTCTTCTCTCTCTACCTTCCACCAGAAAACTCCCTCGCTTAGCCTGAAACCGTTCATAGTTCCGGCGACTGATCTCCTTATCCCGTCTGAAAACTCCTCATTTTCTTCGAATTGAGGCTCCGTCGATTTCTTCGGCTCCGTTTTCGTAACCCGGCTAGAGGACGATTTCGGATCTCCCCTTTTGGCAGTTTCTTTTCGTGTTTCGGGCGTTTTCGGAGAATGTGGGCCGCTTGGTTCCTGTGTAATGCATTGCTTTGAAGTTTTATTGGAGAAGATCGTGACTTAGGGTTCGGATTTCGGGTTCCGGATCTTTTGGGTTCGGGTTTTGTTCCTAACGCTTTGTGGAAAATCGCAGACGTATAGAAAGCATATACGGGATGAAATGGTGAGCAGACCGTCTGTGCGCATACATGTGCATGTGGGTTGAATGTTTTGTGTATTTTGGTATTTCCTTATCTTTTAAAAAATATTGTAACCACTTTTGGATTATTTTGTTCAATGATTACAGATTTTGTTTTCGTGTTCAGATCTTAGACATTGTTTTGTTTGCGAAGGCTTGTGCTATTTGTGGAACTATTACCTATTTCTCGCATATCTCTTTCGAGAAATTCGTTTTAATTAGTTTCATTTTCTACTTCTGGTTATTTTACCTTTGAAATTTCCTGTTGCACGTTCTATCAAGAGCTGCGTCGTTCTTTTTATTTTCCTTTTGTCTTTTAATAGGCATTCGCGTTTTAATTTGGTGAATAAGTTTCACAAAATCGTAGTTCCCCTTTGTGTTGCATTTCATGCGAAGATGAGGCTATGATAATCGATTTTATTTTTCATTTTGGTTAATTTAGTTTTATTGGAGGCAGTAAAAATCAGCGCCGATGTTCCTTGAATTTTAAAGGCTGATTATTATGTTCTTTTCATTTTGTGGATACCGGATAAGATTCAGTCGGTGTTGAAAAATCATAGTCGTAAACTCTAGATGGTTGAAATGGTCATGGACCCAGTTGGGTCAAATTCTGCTTTTGTGTTTGAAATACATGCATAGATTTTGTGATTCTCTGACTCTCAATTCAACTTTGGGGTCCAGTAAACACTCTTTGCTGGACTTGTTTATGGTGATAAAAGGATTAATCCATGTAGTCATATCTGATTGACTTGGTAAAAGATTACTGCTGGTACAAATGTCCAAACGAATATTGGTCCTCTGTTTGAAGACCCAAGGCGGTGGGTGATAGGATTGAGGGCCTACTCTATGGGATCAGTCAAAAGTTAATATAGTTTTCAAATTTTAGGTCTGAGCGGTCTTAAAAACCTTTTCCTATTCCTATGGCTGCGTGTAGGTGCCTCGTACATAATACGGTCATCATTCTAACACACCGTGGATTATTTAGAAATTGAAATTCTTGTGTCTGGAAGCTCTTATTTAAATAAACACAGTAGAACTAAAATTTCAGGCTATTAACTCCCATGACGTTATATGTTTCATGGCTTGCAACTCTGCCCTGTTTTGGTACTTTGACTGGAGCGTTTTGAGTATATATGTCCAATCTTTCCCTCGTTCAATGTGTAGCTGAGCCATTTCTATAAGATCTTGAAATCTGAGTGTGAAATGACTCAAAGTGGACATACATGCATTAGAAACATGATGTGCAGATACGTTGGCAAATGTTTTCCTACTGGAAATCTTGCTGGAAGATAGTTGCCATCATTTACCTTTTAGTAATGTTAATCAACTGGTGGCTTGCAGTATAATATAAGCTGAGACTCATTTTCCTGACTAGATTTTACTAATCAATCAATTATTTTATGTGGAGGATAATTGAATTATTTTCTACTTAGTTTGTGCTTTGAACCTACTTTTGTATCTACAGTTCATTCATGATCAAAATATGTTATATGACTATGGTCTTAACCAGGTGGAAGGAAGAGTTTGTTTGTCCAGAGAGGCTAGAAATGGTTTGGAATATTTGAAACATAGGAGGCTTGAACGATTGAAATCAGAGTGTATGTCAGAGGCGGTAAACACCACTAACATGATGAGTAGAAGTGGAGGGGAGGCTTTAAGGACTGCAGCATCATATGGTGTTAGGTTACAAGGTGCTACTGATTCATTTTACCGATCAAGCAGTGCCTCAAGAGGGAAGGATTCCATTTCGAAGTGGAAGGGGGATAAATTCAATATAAGTGATTTGGAATGGACTGAGAAAGTTCCAGACTGCCCTATATACCAACCAACAAAGGAAGAGTTTGAGGATCCATTAGTATTCCTACAGAAAATAGCACCAGAAGCCTCAAAATATGGTAATGCTTCTTCTATGTGTTGAACATTTCTTATGCTAGCAATAACTTTGCAGTTGCAAGTATTCTTCCAAAACGAAGCAATTGTAACCTACTATCACTGATTTTTATTCCAAAGGCATATGCAAAATTGTCTCTCCCCTGAGTGCTTCTGTTCCTGCTGGGGTTGTATTGACGAAGGAGAAAGCAGGATTTAAGTTCACAACCAGAGTACAACCTCTTCGTCTTGCTGAATGGGATACTGATGACAGAGCTACATTTTTCATGAGTGGAAGGTTAGTGTTCTTATACAGTGAACTGCCTCTTCATAATATCATGTTCTGTCTGCTTTATAATTGGAGCATATCTTTTCAGAACTTATACATTTCGTGAATTCGAGAAAATGGCAAACAAAGTTTTCGCTCGTAGATATTGTAGTGCCAGTTGTCTTCCTGCAACATACTTGGAAAAAGAGTTTTGGCATGAAATTGCTTGTGGAAAGACAGAAACAGTTGAATATGCATGTGATGTTGATGGTAGTGCGTTTTCATCTTCTCCCAGTGATCCACTTGGAAATAGCAAATGGAACTTAAAGGTCTTGGCCTGCTCCTGCTTTTCTAATTTCAAATTTCATTCTGATACAGGTTTCTTATGTAATTCCAATTGTGTGACATGATGGAATGGTGGAAACATTATAGGAAAGAGTGAAACTGCATGGTGTGTGATAAAGGGAATTCATTTATTTTTCTGTGGGTTTATGTCTGTGCATTTAAAATCCCTTGGAAGATGACCGATTGACCATTTGAGATGCGAGATGCTTTCATGTGAAATTATAAATAGCATAGCAAAGTAATGGGATATTGGAAGAGTTTGGAAGAATGTGCCAGGGGATGGGGTTTGGGCATCCCATTATTAATTACCTCAATATTTATCAAAACCATGTGCTGCACAAAGATTTTTTTTGTGGTCCAAGTTGTGCCTAGTTTAGGTAGGTTTGTGGGATTTGTTGCTAAGCGGCACAACTTGTTCTGGTGGGTATGTTGCTGGCACATGCTGGAATCCTAGGGGTTGCATTGTGGACTGGAGATGTTTTCCCCTGTAAGGCACTACTGGAAGTGAAAATCTTAGTAAATTGTTTCTATGTTATGGTTGCCCTTTTATTAGAATCCAATGTCTATTTCTTCATTTAAGATGTCTCTCTTGTTCTCTGTTTTCATCTTATTCATTTCACTTTCCTGGGCATAGATTGAACTTTTTACAATTAATAAATTCTCACGAACAAAGGGAAGTTTATTGTTTTGAGTCAAATTTTCTGTTTAATGTTCAGAATGCTACACATAAATTAAGTAGCAATTTGATCACTCTGTGTGATTTCAGAAACTTTCTCAGCTGCCAAAGTCCATTCTACGGCTTCTTGAAACAGCTATTCCGGTAACTAGAAAACAAAATATTTCTTTCATAATAGCTTTTCTTCTGATTATCGATCCTCATTGACTTCCATGCAATTCTTTCAGGGAGTAACCGATCCCATGCTTTACATTGGAATGCTGTTCAGTTTGTTTGCTTGGCATGTTGAGGATCACTATTTATATAGGTCTGTCTTATGTTGCCTCATTGATCGTGTAAGATTGTGAAAAACTATGATTCAAAATGTTATGGTTCACATACTTCTTTTGTGCAGTATCAATTACCATCACTGCGGAGCATCAAAAACATGGTATGGAGTTCCTGGTCATGAGGCTTTAAAATTTGAAAAGGTTGTCAGGGAACATGTATATAATCATGATATTTTGTCAACTGATGGAGAAGATGGAGCGTTCGATATTCTTTTGGGAAAGACGACTTTGTTTCCTCCAAATGTTCTATTAGAACATGATATTCCAGTCTACAAAGCTGTGCAAAAACCTGGAGAATTCATAATAACCTTCCCTAGAGCATATCATGCTGGATTTAGCCATGGTATGTTGTTTTAGGTGCTAAACAATCAAATTCTTATAGAATAAGAGCTAAACTGGAAGAAAATTGAAAAATTTTATCCTTTTGCTTTTAGAACCTAGAAGCACAATAATCACACTTATTGTTTATGAATCCCTAGGTTTCAATTGTGGTGAGGCTGTGAACTTTGCTATTGGTGATTGGTTTCCTCTGGGAGCTGTAGCTAGTCAACGTTATGCTCTTCTCAATAGGATTCCTCTACTTCCTCACGAAGAACTTCTCTGCAAAGAAGCTGTATTCCTAAATACTAGTCTGGAACTTGAAGATTTAGACTATTCTTCTGCAGATTTGGTCTCTCATCATTCCATCAAGGTTGCTTTTGTGAAATTGATGCGTTTCCAGCATCATGCACGCTGGCTTCTTATGAAATCCAGGGCATGCACTGGCCTTACGTCAAATCCCTATGGCACTATTCTTTGCACCTTATGCAAAAGGGACTGTTATGTGGCTTTCATTAATTGCAATTGTTATCTGCATCCAGTGTGCCTTCGCCATGGTATTGTTTGTTATATTCCTTCTATAGACAAGCATATTGATTATAATGTGGTTCATCTTCTTGATTCCTTATAATGATACCTTGTTTTACTATCCAGATGTTAATTCACTTGACTTCTCATGTGGGAGGAATCATACACTTTTTTTGAGAGATGATATTTGGGAAATGGAAGCCGCAGCTAGGAAGTTTGAGATGGAAGATGAAATTTCTGAGGAAATGCGAAGGCAAGCAAAAAGTGGTGTTCAGTTGTATTTATATCCATCATCAAATACCTTTCAGAATGCTCTAGATGGATACTTCCCTTACTGTGATATCAACTTTGAGTTTACTGCTCAGATTGCTGCCACAACACAATACGGCATGCAAGAGCTTAGCCATTCTACATGCACAGATGGCATTGAAAATCTTAGACCTGAAATTTCAGAGCCTTCTGCTTCTTCTGCCGCATCTTCTCTCTGCTTCTGTGGAGATACAGTTGAAAGCTTTTCAGCAGGCAACAATGTAAGATTGAGCTTTGTTATTTTCAATTATGATTCTTGTCCTTCTGGAATATATGTTCTACTTCAATAACGTATTGAAAAAAAACAGTTTCTGATTTTGCAGTTAATTAAGAATTTCTATTCTTTTGTTTGCTGGTTATATATCTTTGGCAGGTGAAGAGGCAGGCAGACTTTAGTGTAGGGAATTTTGGCTTTAAAAGGTTTTCACGAGTGTCAGACAGCAAAAAGGATTCGACAATTTTGTCTGTATCACATGAAGCAGATCCAAGTACCCAGCAAGCTGATGTTGCTGGATTGGATGTTAGACCCTTTGTAGATCAGCAAAGTGATGATTCTGATTCAGAGATATTTCGGGTTAAGCGACGGCCTTCTGTGAAAGTGGAAAGGAGAGTGGTGAATTATGTATCTTCAAAGCCTAGGGAACACATGGTAAGCCTTAGTACAGTGAACTCCATTCTGTGCATTAACTCTTTTTATTGGGATTGTACTTGTAATTCACTGTCCATATGAGACTTCCTTCTTGAATAGAACATCTCGTTGCTTCGTGAAATTTGGATATCTGTTTCCTTTCTCCCGATAATCCTGCAAATGAACCCAAGACATTTTCAATCTGAATGCTGGGAACTTCTTTCTTCTATTCTCTTTCTAATCAGTTGTGTTTGTACGGCATTTTAAGGGGTCTTATGGATGCTATATTTTACCGTTTTATGGGGACAAGCTTCTTGTTTATCCGGCTTCAAACAATTATAACAATGAAAGAAGTTCTGGTACCAGTCAGAAGGAGAAATGCTGTTCAGTCTCTTTACAAGGACTGTTTCATTCAATAATCACTTTACTACTGCCATTATAGTTGCATTTACAGCTTTGTTTAATTTGTCTCACCGGTTAAAGCAGTTACTGTTACCTTATAAATTTGTTAGTGTCCATAGCAATTGAAGGTACAGTTATCTTTGGATCATCAATATGAAGATCTGGAGCATAAAATTGTATTTGTATGACAATTTACTATTTCATAAGTTGAAAGTAGTCTTTTGGTTTCAATGATGGTATGTTTGCATAGATAAGACATTTTGTTCACCAATTTTTACTTGGCTGAAAACATCTTAAAACCCAAAGTCAAGGTTCAAAGTAGGCGTATTGTTTTTGTTGGAAGCATACAAATTTTTATTATCTGCAATCTATAATCATGTTAAAAGGGTGAGCTCGTGCTAATCCTTTATTTTTTTTTCCCTATTTAGCATGCGTAACATGAACTGTAGTGTAAGCTTGAATTGCAATATCTCTTGAGCATCCTGAAACACATTAAACTCTTAAATCTTCTTCAAGTGTTGAGAACTTGAAGCAGTTTTCTTGAAGTAAAGATTTCATGCATAATAAATTTGTTGGAGCCATGGAAACACAGGAGGTGTGTAGTTGTTGATGGTTGTCTAACTTGATTGATCTCTAGAATTGTGCTTCAATCTGTGAAGGAAAAGTTGCTTTCGGTTGCCAGCCTTGCTTCTTTTACGTTCTTTAACTTGAATATTTTACAATTTACTGATTTTAAATTACACCCTGTTTCAATGTGTTACATAGGGACTTAAACGGTTGAAGAAGCTTCAACTTGACGGAAGGTGTGGCCAAACTTTGCCGTCAGAATTCTGCAGGAATGATGAATCAAATTGCGGGCTTACATCCACTTCAGACCATAAAGAAGCTGCAGATAGTGCTTTCAGGGACAGATTTCCCAAGGGAAGGACAAATCCCATCTCTATTAAGATAAAAAGGTTGACCGATGAGGGCAAACTGAATAGACAGCGAGAACAGAGAACGGATAACTTCCATCATGAACTGGGAAGGACTGTTAGGGAGCCACCTCCTATAGAGATTGGACCAAAACGCCTTAAAGTCAAAGGCCCTTCACTAGAGAGAGCAGGTTAGATTAACTGACAAGTAGACCCGTGGGCCCTGTATTTGGAGGATAATTTAGAGCTTGATTTTGCCAACTCTTTTCTCTAATGGGGTTCTAACAAGTAACAATACGGACTGAATGTCCAAAAGATTGATTTGGGGAGCAGCAGCAGATGTTAACCAAGTTTAGGTCAAATTTTTATTCTTTGGGCAGGCTTCGAATTGAGGCACTGCCCTTGGGCAGGAGAGAGGCTGAAAATAGAAAATTTGGTTAGGGTAACTTCTTGTAAATTTGTTTTCTTACTCAAGGACAAGATTGCTGCTTCCTGTTAGGTTCTTTATTCTTTTCGTAGCTAATGGACTACTGGAATAAATTAGAGAGATGCCTTTTTTCTCCTTGCAGCTATTACATATCATTTAGCTTTTAAGGTTGAATACTTATTTTTCTGTTGGGTATCGGATGTCAAGAGAAACCCTTAAGAAATGCCCTTTTCTACCCGCCATCTATGTTTGTTTGCACTTCTCAATCTGATAATTGATAGTACGTATTAATGAGCCCCAAAAAACATTGAACTTTCCCTCGCGTGTTGGGAAAACATTATGATCCAAATCGCATTTCTTTTTGCTGCATGTGCTTTTGCAAGTGTTCTCGGTCGATTTCTAAAGTGTTCCACTGTGAAATACGACTTCATCTCTTCGTCCAATTAATCTCAAGAGAAAATGGGGAAAGAAGGAAACCTTTGTTATGTAGCCTAACATGAGGCTGTTAGGGGAAAGAAGGAAACCTTTGTTATGTAGCCTAACATGAGGCTGTTAGGCTACGTAACAAATCGCAACAATTGCATATTTCTTTTTGAAGAAGGTATGACTACCTAGTACGAAAATTGGTAATATCTCTACATTTCTATATAAGATCTGGTCAGAATTTTTGTGTCTAGCTCAAATCAGGACAACTATTTAATGTTCAAACATATCTCTGCCAAAGGTGTTCAATTAATTGCGTAGGTCCTTTATGTCTCAAGACGATGCCAATGGTTGAAACAATTTAGGCATCAAGTTGTTACATCTCACATGACTTGTTTCGTTCCTTTGTGGTTTTGGCTATCTATGCTGGGACCTTTAATGAGCCTAATTGGGTGAGAACTAAATCAGTCGCATCAATTCAGGGTTTTGTTGTCTGTTAAAATTTATCAATTTTTGGAATGGATAACTAATTGATATATTTCACTTAAAAAATTATATCTTGTGAATTGAGGCCTTCTGAAGGCTTCGGTTTGAGCCTCGCAGTCGACTAAGAATATCCACATATAAGTCTGATGTAGGGATTGCAATGGGTAGGGTTCGGTTCGGGTTTTACTCAACCCATATCTATATCCATTTTTTATGACTCAACCCATATCCATATCCATATCCATCGGTTTTTACGATTTACTACCCATATCCAAAT
>JAOQMR010000001.1:14704176-14720439 GCA_027563865.1 Erythroxylum pelleterianum
GAACTGTTACTTGTGACTGATGGACTATCAATTAAATATTCTGGATTGTGCATTTGGACTGATGAACTGTGAAATAGTATATTGACTTCTAGTGGACATGTGCATTCATACATAGATGCATAAACTAATAAAAGGATAATTGTTAACCGAGTCGCCACTCATACTGATACTGCGAGCTTTGAGCTAGAAGGGAGTCATACTCCCTAGACGCCAAGCGTCTACTGACTGATACTGAAAAAGAGCTACGAGCTTGAAGGGAGTTCTACCTCCCAGACGCTAAGCGTCCACTGTTTACTGTTATGCGCTCGGTCACAACATTGTAATAACTGGAAAGAGTCACGTGTGCATTGCATACTGTACTGAATGCCTGAAATGACTGAATGACTACTGTGATTGTATCCTTACTGTGATGGACTGTATTTTATGACTGTGACATTTTCTGACTATAACTGTGTTATGTTTACTGTAGACTGTAGAATTACTGAAACTGCCTGATTACTGCGAATTGATTTCTTGATGCATGAATTGGGAGAACCATCGATGATGGTTTCTCATTGAGTTCGCAAACTCATCCAAAATTGTAATATATTTTTCAGGACTAGAAAAGTACCCCGTTTGACACGGGAGTATGTCTTGGGTGCAAGTTGAGATAGAGGTCAGGATCAGTTCGCGTCTGCATTAGTATTTCTTAATGTTGTGTTCTGCAATCATTGTCTAACAATGCTTTGTAGTTAAACTAAGCCCATTGTGGTGTTATTGTTTTTACCCATTGACAATTACATTATTGTTGCCTGACTGTAATTAGTGTTGACTGTCTGTAATAACTGAAAACAGTTTATTGTGCACATGGGCTTCAATTACTTACTGTTTTTACCATTGTTTTTACCGGGCCAATGTATGTTATAAAAAAAATTATATACCGAGTTTTACCGACTGATGTAGTACTCCACCCTCGCGGGGCACGGACTCGGATATCACCAATGATATCGGGTTCGGGTCACTCGGGAGTGGGGTGTTACAAATACCCTAAATATATATACATCAAGGTTTTGAAACCCAGACTGAGCGTCGAATTGGAGGCCTTACTGGTCACTAGTTCGATCAGTTCGACCACTGGTCGAATCGGTATGATGTCATAATTACGCAATAATTATATTTAATTATATATAATATCAGTAATATTAAAAAAAGTAGAAAAATACCAAATAATATAAATTCTATACTTTTGTTAGATTTTTGGAGAAAAGGTGGGTTTTACTTTTGAAAGAATCAAAAAATGCATCAGCGTTTTAGAAAGAAAAAAAGCAAAATAAAATAAATTCATTGAACCAGTGGCTAACCGGTTCGACCAATCTCGGTTTAACCGGTCAATTAACCGGTTCTTACTGGTTCAATTAGGATTTTAGGGGTCAACTGGATCTGATAGCTTACCGGTCACCGGTCAAACCGGCCGGTTCGGTCCGGGTTTCAAAACCATGATATACATGTATATAAATATATATCCTTTGTTTATTTACGCTATATTTCTTATTACCATATAATCATCTAAAGCGAAAAGAATTTTGTAACTATAAATTGAAAAATGAATACAGTCTCATATATTGACATGAATGGGTCAAAACAAGAATTAATCACCAAAAAAGTCAAAGGAAAAGATAGCAAACCACACTATGATTATTACAATGCATGTTGAATTAATTAAATATTAAATTATAAATGAAAAGAGATGAAGATTTACGACCAAAATGAAAAGGCTTGGAAGGTAAAGACCATGAGTTTATTGTTGTGTGCCCAGTCCCATTTTATGGATGTTCACTTAACTAATTCTATTAAATCTATACTCTAGAGATCTTATCTGTCTCATTGGATTAAAAAGAATGAAGTTCAGGTAGATTTGAGGCATAAATCAAAGATTGAAAGTTGCCTCTAGAAGACACACCTATGTCTAGAAGTCACACGCCTATGTCAATGGTAGACACAATTTTGTGTCTAACCATGTAAGCTTCTCTAACCATGAAGAAGTTGAAAGTAAGCTGATCATGTAACTCTCTATGATCATGTATCTCCGCGATGTTGAGCTTTGAAGCTTAAAGGTCAAACAAAATCATTGTATACAGCCATGTAAATGATCATGTATGTTATAAACCTTATCCTTTTAAAGATTTAAAGATAAGTTTGAAGAGAAAAAAGTTATATTAGACAGAAACACTCAACAAAAGATGAATTTTAGAGTTCAAATAACTTTGTTGACTACAGTTTTATTATAATTTGATATCTAGGATTAGTTAGGAGTAGTTTTGGTATAAATATATCAATTTGCACTCAATCCTAGTGTGTGAGAACCTTAGTGTTTAGAGAGCTGAAAAGTGTGAGCTTTTATAGAGTTTAAAAGATAGGTTTTGTTGTAGATGTAGTTGTCTTGTGAGAGAGTGATTAGCTCAAAATCTTTCACATTAAATCTTATGCTCAATTTAGCTTTCAGTCATCTTGATTGTTTGAGTGGTTTGTCTTTAATTGAGTGAATTTATCGATCTTGCAAGTGTTATTGCTTGAATCCCCTAATAAGTAGTATTAGAGCCTTAGATATGGAGAATATCAATAGTTATATGATGAAGTTAACGTTGACCAACTAGTCAAAATGGAGACTAATGATGGAAGGTCTCTTGCATTACATGGATCTCTATGATCCAATCGATGTGGACAAAAGAGTAAAAGATGATGTCTAGTCTAAATCGGAGAAGATGATAGATAAAGAGTGGGAGAAGATGAAAAGAAAGACCTAGGAAACTATTAGACCGTGGATTGATATCGGTATCTTTAATCAGATATCCTAATAGATGGATCATTTCAAGCTGGAGAAGAAGTTGAAGGGTCTTTATAAGAGGAAACTCACTCATAACAAGGCCTCTTAGATTAAAAAGCTTATAAACCTAAAGTTGAAGATCGGAAAATTGGAGTCGGAGTATCTCAGAGGTTTCAAGGATATCATCAATAAGTTGATTACTATGAAGATTATTTTCAATGATGAATTACAAATGTTGTTCTTTTTAAGTTCTTTACTAAATAATTAAAAGACTTTAGTTGTGATTATTAGCAACTTCGCACTAAATGGTTTGCTTTCTTTATATATGATCAAATAGAGCATGTTCAATAAAGAGATTAGGAGGAAGGAGATCGATGTCGACAATGTATAAGCTCTTATGGTAGAAAACAGAGAAAGAAGCATGAGTAAAGGTCCCAAAGGTAAGTCGAAGAATAGGTCAAAGTCAAAAACTAACAAGAAGACCAAAACATGCACTATTGCACCAAACTTGGTCATATAAAGAAGTTTTGCTACAAGTAGAAGAGAGAACAGAAGAAGCTAGAAAAATAGAAGGATGGTGATGACAACAACACTGTAGAAATGACATATGGAGACACTCGCTAATTGCACAAATCAGTGATACTTCATCTTAGTGAGTGTCTACATATTATTCACTTAGATTTAGAGTGACTTATTGATACAAAGGCACCTTATCATTGTGTTCCAAGAAGAGAGTATTTTACCAACTACAAGAGTGGTGATTTTAGAGTGTGAAGATGGGCAATCAGAGCTCTACTAGCATCATTAACATGGGAGACATCCAAGTTCAAATCAACATTGGGTGCATGTTGACCTTAAGAGGTATACGATATTGACAATGTATCATAAACCTTGCAAATTAACCCTACACGAATAACAACAAGTATATGGGAGTAGGGATCGTTCCCTCGAAGATCTGATTATGGAATGCTAACTATCGTCAAACTTGTCAACGAAATTTCAGTAAACAAAAACAAACACAAAAACCGAAATGAAACAAAAATCTAAAATGCAATCTGACCTAAATGATTCAATTATCGAATGTAAGCTACTAACTAAACCAGAAAATAGAAACAACTAACAGAAAACAAAAATCAAAAGATAATCTAACGCGAACAGAATTGGATTTAGCGCAAACAAGACTCAACGAATTTAACTAAACCAAACTCAAACCAATGCGCGAAAATAAGTAAATTAGGGGGAGTTTTGACCTCGGTAGTTCAGAATTTAAAGATCATGAAATTAAACAACTGCTAAATCAAAATTAAGAAGAAATCATAATTGAAAGATTAGAATAAAAACAGAATTGCGGAAACTTCAATTGCAAAGGATTTAGCCAATGAAACCAATTAATTCATTTATCGGACTCTAGGAATTATTTGTGTACTGTGTGCGCAGAATCAAGGATCACCAATTTACTAATTTTATGCTTCTTAACTACTAAGTAAACAAATATTCGCAAACAATCATAGGGTTCATAACTACTAATCCACCTATGTCGCGTACGATCATTACAATCGTTGGTTTAATGATCTTGCCTTGAAAACCTTGACAACTACTATCATCAGTTTAAGACAAAGTTCAAATTCTCTCAGGGTAGGTTTGATAACTACTATTAACAACCTAGCTATAAATAAATTAATTTAGCAACTACTACCATCAATTAATTGAATAGCATCTAAAAATCTCTTATAAACCTTAATTCTAGATTTTAAGATTTACGAGTTCAGATTAGCCATTAAAGGATCAGAATTTAAACACATGTTTGCAAATCATGAACATAAGAATTGATTAGGATAAAAATCTCATGAATTAATATAGGTTTGAAGGGTATTACCCTTTACAATTGAAATACAAACTTAGCTACACATTCCTAGTAAGACGTTGTTACCGCCAAATGATCTAAGGAAATTGCATTCCTTTTGAAAAGATATAAAAAAACAAGAGTGTGGCTGGGAAGTATGAAGAATAATCTATAGAAAAGAAGTCGCCAGGACTTAGAGACCAAAGTCTTATGTATATTCCTTCCTATCGTGATGTGGCTGACCTAATTAAGAAGCAAACTTCCAAACGAATTCCTCCTCTTCACGTCAATTTACATAGGTCGCAACCACCCTTCAGCGTCTGCCCAACCAGCCATCCAAAGTGGCATGGCTTGATAAGGTGGACATAGAGTCATCTTTAAGTAACCAATGGAGTCGTGCCAAGTCATCATTTGAAAATCGATTAAAGTTTTGTTAACTTTGAACTGCGTTTTTGACAGCACACCGGGGTCAATTTCGACTGTGTATAAAACTCAAACGGTGACGATCTAGGAGCTCAAATTTTATCAGTAGATTTATTTTTAAGTTAGCTTCAATCTAAGATTTGAATCACTGAATTCCACGATCTGAGTCAAAAGTTATGATTAAAACATCATCGAAAGGTCATTCTGGGGATCCAAAAATTTGATGCACATTTGGGAATTTATTTCTCCTGAATTTCAGCTCTGAAAAATCTGTAATTGGTCCCAAAATATATGTCAATGAGTCAAGAATTTAAGTATAAAATTTTATAATTTTTGGCTAAACCAATCTCGAGATAAAAATCCCACAATGACTAAAGGTTAAGTCTGCCATAAATCTAAAAAATAGTACAATTCGAGTCTATTTGATTCATTTATACATTTTACATCAACGAACCTCGAATAATGCTAAAACATGATAAACTAGCTATAGATGAATGTAAAATGAATATAAATGACTCTGAATTAAGTCCTAAAGATTTATTAAAATATGAGTGTATCAGACATATTCCAAACTTATGTCTTAATTTGACGTCTGTGAATATGCTTGACTAAAAGGGAAACTGACACATTTGGTGATGGCAAGTGAGAATTGTCTAAAGGAGCATTGACGATTACTCATGATAAGTTGTGATGTGAGACCTTTAGCTTATAAAAGACAAGCTTGAAGGTATGTACTGGAGAATTACATGTCGTTCAAGAAAATACTTCACTGGATTTGTGGCACCAAAGATTAGAACACTTTAGCAAGAAAGGGATCAAATTGCTAATTGGAAAATCACTTATCCTTGTAAAGACTACGATTTCTCTAAGGGTGCTCAAATGCAAAGCTTTCAAGCATTGTTAAAGGAATATAGAATGAAGCTAGATTCAAAGATTATCCCTTATGTATTGATTGGATATGGTGATGAAGAGTTTGGCTAGAGGCTCTGCAACGCGAAAAATTGAAGATAGAAGCAGAGACATAATTTTCAATAAGCTTGAGATGGGTGCAGATCTCATCAATAAAGACAAGATTACATCCAGTAGTTTGTCTTTCGGCAATGAAGATACTACCTTTGCTCATAATTCCGTTAATCAACCTATAAGTAAAAACGACAAACATAAGCTATCATAAGAAGATAATAATCATAAGTAACCTGATGGTGATGATTCATATGAGCCACATCCTCTGGATGTTAAAAAAGGGTTCATGAGTATCATGAGCAGGGGAAGCAACCTACTCAAGTGTTGAAAGATGTCTAAATTCGAAGGTTAATGAGAGGGAAGAAGCCTTTGAAAATATACCCTAGTTTGGAATATCTCCTAATCACTACTGAGGGGAAGCCAGAGAGTCTCCAATAAATGCAAGTACTCAAAGATAAAGATTCTTGGCTCAAGGAAATGTAAAAGAAGATAAGAGTCATTAAAAAAGAATGAGACACATGACTTAGTAAAGCTTGCCAAAATTAAGAAAGCTTTGAAGAACATATGGGTAGTCAAGATCAAGAAAGATGGTGACAAGCTAAAAGCGTAAGGTGAGACTGATGATAAAAGGTTACAATAAAAAAAAGGATATCAATTTCGACAAGATTTTCTAACTAGTCGTGGAGATGACATTAATACACACTGTATTGCTAGTTTAAATGTTGAACTCGATTAGCTTGATATAAATACTATTTTCTTACATGGTGATTTGGATGATAAGATTGAAATGGAGCAACTGGAATGGAAGCCAAAGAAGAGTCTTTATAGGCTTAAATAGGCACCAAGGCAATGGTACAAGAAGTTTGATTCATTTATGATAAGCAATATTTACAAGCGAACATTAGTTGATCCTTATATTGTTTTCAAAAAAATTCCTGGTGGTAACTTTATCATCCTTCTCTTATATATAGATGATATGTCGGTAGTTGGATAAGATGTTGACATGATTTTGTAGGTTGAAAGAGGACTAATCTAAGTCCTTTAACATAAAAGATTTGGGTCCTGTAAAATAGATTCTGGGCATGGAGGTTACTTATGACAGGATGGTCGAAAAGTTATTATTGTCACATGAGAAACATATTGAACAAGTGCTTTAAAGGGTTAATATAAAGAATTTCAAGCCTATGAATTACATCTTTAGTTGTTTAATTCAAGTTGAGCAAGAGAGCTTATCCTACCTCTGAAAAAGAGAAAGAGTTTATGTCCTCTATTCCATACTCCTCTACAGTTGGTTCATTGATGTACGCTATAGTGTGTACTAGACTACATATTACACACATTGTTAGATTTGTGAGTAGATCTTTATCCAATTTGGGAAAGGTACACTGGGAAGCAGTGAAGTCGATTTTCAAGTATTTGTGGGGCATTTTCAAATTGTGTTTGAGTTTTGGAGGTGATGAGCTAATTTTAGGAGGGTATATAGGTGCGAACATGGCTAGCGATGTTGATAATATAAAGTTAACCTTAAGATATTTGTTCAAATTTGTGGGGAGAGTTATTTCTTAGCAATCTAAGTTGCATAAATGTATAACTTTATCTATTACTGAGGCCGAATATGTTGCATCAATAGAAGTTGGAAAAGAAATGCTTTGGTTGAAGCAATTTCTTTAAAAATTAGACATGGAATAAGATGAATACATGGTATTTTATAACAATTAAAGTGCTATAGATATGAGTAAGAATTTCATGTATCATTCTCGCATTAAGCACATTCATGTGAGGCACCATTAGCTAAGATATGTTATTGAATGACAACCAATGACATTGAAGAAGATCCACACAAACAAGAACAACACCATGTTAACAAAGGTGGTTCCCAAGAGCAAGCTTAAGCTATGTTGTAAGTTTGTTGGGATAGCATTCAAGTGATTTTTGGGGTGGTTGATTTTTTCTTCGAAATGGGCTAGAAAGGGAGATTATTATGTGTCCATCCCTATTTATGGATATTCACTTTACTAATTCCATTAAATTTGGACTCTAGAGGCTTTAGCTATCTCATTGGATCAAAAGGAACAAAGTTCAGGTAAATTTGAGGCAAAAATCGAAGATTAACGACTACTTTTAGAGGACAAACTAATGTTTGAGAGTCATATGCCCCTATTAATAGTGGACATGATTGTGTGCCCAACCATATAAGCTTCTGTAATTATGTGAAAGTTGAAAGGTGACATTTCAAATACAATTGCATAAGTGTAAACAACAATATAAGTTGACCCATTGTGCAACTTGAAACACATATCAACCTTGAATATCAAGATGCTCCTTCTTCTCTTTTCTTCTTCATTATCCAAAGATGGGAATCTTGTTTGTTACTCTGTTTCTTTACCCTCAGTTTACAGCCCCACTGACCTCTAGCTCTCTACTTTCATTTCCCTCTTCCCTTCAAGCCACAAACACTTGCTTTATTTCCAGCCCTCAACTTCTTCACAAACTACCGCCATCTCTCCCATCTCTAAAACACTTTATTCTCACCGAATCTCTTTTTAGTTGTTAGGGTTTTTTTGTCTTTCCTTACAGTCTGTTTTGACTGTATTCCTCATTTGATAACCAATTTTTTAAAACTTTTCCCACTCTCTGTGTAACACTCATATACCCCCTGGAAGGATATGTGGATGCCACCCAATACTGAACAACAAATCAGAACATTTCACACATGCATTTCGAGAATCTCAAACATACATATAATACATATCATACTTTCAGAAACAAACATCCAAAGTTATATACAAGCCCAAACAAACTAAACAAAATACATTTTCGAGCAATATAAAAACAGACTCCTTTGGCCATTGCGGTTGACTTGTCCCAGTCTTTATACTCTTCGCTCTGAACCTACACGGGGCAAATCCACCGTGCTAAGCATATAGCTTAGTAAGTAATAACTAATCTATCTTAACTGATTTCTTTAACAATAAAGCAGAAAGAATGCATTGCAGAACAGATTTTTATAAGTAACAGAACTGCATAACACAGGAAGTTATAAATCCTTCAGAATCAGAACAGATATCAGAATACAGAATCAGAACAGATATCAGAATACAGAACAAATTAACTATAAATCTATGAACAGAAGTGAGTAACGGGACTTATACAGGAGATACCATAATTGGTATCAGCAGGAGAGACATATGTCTCGATATCAGGAGACACCAAAGAGTCACAGGAGAGACTGAAGTCTTGACATCGAAGTGTCACAGGAGACACTGAAGTCTCGACACCAAAGTGTCACAGGAGCAGCTGCAGACCCTTCTAGGCATGCCTATTTACTCACATCTAGGATTCAACAGTTTTAAAATAAAACAAGGTCATTTCAGACATTTCATGTGCAAAGCAAATAGCACTTCCAATATTACCAACATGCATCAAACGCCTCGGACAATCATTGTTCGGAATTCAGAACACAACACTTCAATATACAACAATCAATACCTCGGACCTTCATGTCCGGAATACACAATTCAGTACACATTCATCATAATCAATTTTAATTCAATAATAAATAAAACAATTCAAGGTGAGACCTTCCTAGGTCACTTACAAACTTTACTGTCTAAATTACTTACCTAAATTACTTACCGAAATCGCCCTTACTGTTTATTGCCTCGAAGTCCCGGCAATATCTGGAAGTGGTCGTTCCTCTATAACAGTTAACATGAATACACATCACTATTGTGCATAATTACAAATTCACTAATGTATTTGAATATGTATGATGCATGTTCATGACAAATTCCGGGATTATTCCATAATTCACAACTCTATTACAAAATTCACACTCAAATTGATTAAATCCTTAATTGTCAATTTAAATCTAAAAATTCAAAAATTCACATAGAGAGGTAGAAAATTTTCTTATGAATCTGATGCCTCAAGAATCAGGTCATTCGGAGGTCAGATGACAAAGATATGGCCAAAAGAGTGGAAGAATTCAATTTAAAACAAAAATTAAAAAAATCTCAGCAGAACAGAAACAGGCTCGCGACAGCGAGCTAGCTCGCGATCGCGACCTGGCTCGCGATCGCGACCTGGCTCGTAGTCACGAGCAAAGAAAAGGAATGGACGGCTCGTGATCGCGAGTCGCACAGAGGCAGGAATGAGTCGCCAGGGCGACGGCTCGCGACTGCGAGCCGCCTAAAATGTATCGCGATCGCGATTTGCCGACTTCTAAAGGCCTGCTCGCGATCGCGAGTTTCATCGTCCTCACTTCACTGTCGTGATTTCAGAAACTTTTCCTCTCATTTTTTCTTAACTTCTTCACTTCAAAACTTACCTATTCAGCATTTCTAGCCTATCAGAAACAACTTTACACTCCAAAGATCACAAAACTAACATTCCAACTTTCTCTCTCTCTCTACGGTAATCTTTCAAAAAAAATCTCATATCTATAGTTCTTTCATTTCATCATAAATTTATTATTTTATGATCTCTATGCTATGACTTCACCTACATCTTCCTTTAAATCTCTTCCTACCAACATGCAACCGATTCACATATGTACAGTATATGGTAATTCCATTCCCATATAGAACCCAACTTATACATTAGCAAAATCATCCACTAACTCTATAACTCATTACTATCACATCACCGAATCACTCTTTACATAGATCATGCCTTTATATATATTTATATATCTCTATAGCAAGAATAGAGTATGTATATAAGGTATGAATATTTTTCGTCTACTCCATACATCACAGCCGCACATTGAAACTATACTGCTCACACTTCTTATGCATGTATATACATTACACTGAAATATTATGACTTACTTGATTCCGTGGGCAGTAGCAGTGTCACAATGCAATAATCCTGACTATTGTTTCAGTTTTATAAGACGAAGAAGGTTTGGTTAAATGGTCTCGGTGGTGCTACGTGTTTTACTAAATCACTGGTAGATGTTACACATGCATATAGATTTATGTCCTTCCTAACTACCTGTTTTACTATATAACCGACAGATGTCATACGTGCATATAGGCTCTTTTTATTTTATTACAATTATTTTATGTTAAATCTAAAATAAAATACCCCAAAAGTTAAAAAAATCCTAGAATTGCCAAAATACGAATATGACTCTCCAAATAAATTGTAAACTCAAAATAATTCACCAAATATTTCTAAAATACTCGATATCTACAAAAATTGCCAAATCATATTTAATACATTCCAAATTAATCCAAAATTTCAGTTATAAACCAATTTACCCGGAAAATGTCATGAATGCATGCCAAAATGCTTATGTACAAATAAGCAAATATTCAATTATGCAAAGCACAAAACGTACTAAATTTCTGTAATATCCTAACCCCTAATATGGGCGTTACACTCTGCACAGCATCCCATTCCCATATCTATCAACTATGCCTAAACCTGAACCTCTTGCCTTTTGTGCATATTCTCCCTCTAATTTTCCTTTATTACCCTCCTAAACTTTAGTTTCTTCCAAGCTACCTGAAAAGGTTTCCTCTTCTTTCTCTAATCTCAAGAAGAGTTGGAAGCAAGTGATTGCTATTGAAGGAGATACAACACTCCATTACTTCCTATGCCCCTATTAATAGTGGACACGATTGTGTGCCCAACCATATAAGCTTTTGTAATCATGTGAAAGTTGAAAGGTGACATTTCAAATACAATTGCATAAGTGTAAACAACCATATAAGTTGACCCTTTGTGCAACTTGAAACACATATCAACCTTGAATATCAAGATGCTCCTTCTTCTCCATTCTTCAAAGATAGGAATCCTGTCTGTTACTTTGTTTCTTTACCCTCAATTTACAGCCCCACTGACCTCTAACTCTCTGCTTTCATTTCCCTCTTCCCTTCAAGCCACAAACACTTAATTCATTTCTAGCCCTCAACTTCTTCACAAACTACCGCCATCTCTCCCATCTCTAAAACCCTTTATTCTCACCAAATCCCTTTTTAGTTGTTAGGGTTTTTTTGTCTTTCCTTGCAGTCTGTTTTGACTGTATTCTGCATTTGGTAACCACTTGATTTCCCAGGCTACTTCCATTTGCGTTGAGTGTTTTGATGACTAAGCTAGTTTGAGTGTTTCCAATTTTGTTTATGAGAACTATGGATTCTGAATTCGTAGCCATTGTTATACTGGCTCTGATACCAAGAAAAGAAAAAGAAGAAACAGAGAGGATGGTTTGGTATCGGCTCAGATGAATTGTATGAGCCAGCTCTTTTGTATTTATGGAGTAAAAGGACCAATAATATCTTTACAAGTGTTCGTTTGTGATTGAAAGAAAATACAACAAAATTTGTTATGAGTAGGATGTATAATATGTCGGCAGGCGTTGTAATGAGAGAGGCGTACGTTATGAGTGGGATGTACAATATGCAGGAAGGCGTTGTAATGAGAGAGGCATACAATATGCAGATAGGCGTGTCAGTCATAAATAGGGACATACAACGTGCAGGCACCCTCATGCAACGTTGGTAGAACGACTTGTGTCTTCATTCTTTATTTTAACATTTTGCATATATGGTTTGTAATATTTATAAACAAGAAGAAATTTGAATTTCAAGGCATGTAATATGTTTTATGTTATGTCACTACAATCTGTATATTATGTTTAAAACGTAATGAAATGTATGGTGCTTGAGTTTCTGAGAACGCTTGGAATTGTTGGTATGATATGTTTTGGGTGTTGTTATGTGTAGCATTTACATATTCTCCCAGGGGGTATGTGGGTGTTACATATAAGGAATTGATGCACTCTTTCTTCTTCCCTACGTTTTTTCTATCTGTGCTCCAACATTACACTTGCATTCTCTATAAGTGCATATCAGAATTTGCTCATAATTTTCTATCCCATCCCATAATGCCTTTATCCTTCCATAATATGCTACCATGGTCATACTATGCTACTTACACTTAACCAAATTAGATTTCAATTGTTGAATTTGAGGTCCATTAGAAACAAAAAATTGCTCCTTGATTTCTTACTAGAGATCTTTTGCATTCTCCATATATGACACGGTTAAAAGCAAAGTTAGTTCATGGTGATTCAAATCTACGACACTAGCATAAACTAAACCATCCACCAATCCTCCAAATCAGAGGAACCTTCTTCCAGTTTGTTGATGGTTCCATTTACAAATCCCCATTTTTTTATGCCAACAATGAGGTCTGCAAGGTACAAATTCATTCATCATAGTTCTCTCTTTGCAACTATAATTGTGTGATCACATTCCCTAGGTTTTCATTCTAAGTTAAGTCATAAAGTGAGATCTTCTTTTTAACCAAATCATTCTTTAGTGGTTCTTTATCATTTGCTATGACTATTTCTGGATCTTAGGCCTTTAGGTTTAATTTCAAGTTCAGAAGTGTATATGAGTCTGATACCATAAAACGGTAAAATTTGTAAATAATTTTCTATGTTGTTCTCATTGCCCTGAAAGAAGGATATATATACATATGGGTGAATAAAGTCTCCTACTCCTTAAACCATCTCCTAAAAATAATCCTAGAATACCTCATGTCTATCAGAATATTTCATATCTATCAACAACAATAACAATAACAACATCAACTCCTAGTAATAATCTCGCTGACACTTGAGGTCTGGGGATATCTATTAATCAAAGATGCATAAAATATAGTTGTTATATTTACACATTTACACACCTTGCTCAATAGATACTTAGCTATCAAAAAATAACAAGAACTGTTTCCTTTGATATGATATAATCAAAAAGTTTTGCTACAATAAGAATTGATTCTCATCCTATAATAGAAGAGAACAAAATTAGAGGTGTTTATATGTTGGTTACTTCTATTAATTACTAAACCTCCTTCAAAACTAGCTAAACTAAAGTGAGAGTTATAACTCCTTACTAATAATCATAACTACTACTAACTAAACTGACAAAATGAACAATAGTATATTGAACTACTAACATAATAACTGTTGAGAGATAAAAGCACAACTCTTTAAAAGAACAATCAAAGAGCAAAAACAACAAACTTTTCAAATTTAATTAGAAAATATTAGTATGAGAATGAAAACTTAATAAAGACGCAAAGAATAAGATGTACATGAAAACCTTCTAATGCAAAGGAAAAATCATTGGCTAAACCAACAAGAAAATTCACTAATCTTAAATAAGGATTTACAAATTTTAATATCTCACCACACAACTACAAGATGTCTCACAAAGTTTTACGATTAAAACCTAAAGTTGATATATCAATCATCAGCCTCTCAAATCATTCCCAAAAAACAATTAAAAAAAAGATGAGAATCTTATACTACTTGCTCTCTCTTTGTTCATGTTCACTTTTTGGTGTTTTGAACACCACTTTATGCTCCAACCTATGTCTTTTCCTCATTTACTAAAGTTGATATGTCAATCATCAGCCTCTCAAACCATTCCCAAAAAACAATAAAAAAAAAAGATGAGAATCTTGCTCTCTCTTTGTTTATGTTCACTTTTTGGTGTTTTGAACACCACTTTATGCTCCAACCTATGTCTTTTCCTCATTTATATGTCGAAATAGGTTTTCTACATTATACACAATCACATAGATAACCGTGTAAGTGATGATATCTCTTCCAGCATCTCCCAGCTATCTGGTAGCGAGCTCAACAGGATCAAGGCTTGAAGCTCATCATCAAGAATGATATTCATTGTTGTAAGCTTGTTGATTATATCCTAGAAATCAATCAGATGCTCCGACATAATTTTTTTCATATTTCAACTTCAAGTTTACAAGTCTTTTAATCAGAGAGACCTTGTTGTGGGTATTCTTCTTTTCATAGAGTCCTGACTTTTTTTCATAGCTCAAAAGGATCTGTTTCTTGAGATATATGGTTGAATATACTGATATCAATCCATTGTCGAATCAGGCCCAGAGTTTTTCGCTTCATCTTCTCCCAATCTTTATATGACATCTTATCATATTTTGAAGGAACATCATCCTTCACACCTTTGTCCACATCAATAGGATTGAAAAGTTCCTTGCAATACAGAAGGTCCTTCATCACAGGCCTTTAAATAAAGTAGTTTGTTAACGTCAACTTGACCATAGAGCTATTTCTAGCTTCCATCATGATGACTTTGATACCAAGGTTGAAAATTCATAAGTGGAGTAATCTCACATCAAAAAGAAACATAAAGATGAAGTGAGTAATATACAAAAATAAGACTCATAACCCTTTGTCTTAAGGTTTTGTGATGAGATATGATGTCCTGATTGTATATAGGCTCACTTGGATATGGTCCAATTTCTACCCAGGCCCCCCCTTAAAACCCTTTATTAGTATCAGAGATAAGTTGCAAAGTTCGATGAATAAGATTCATAGATTTGAGTCAAGATAAATGAGTGATTCATGGAGTGACTCAAATGACTTCACATGAGTTATAGGTTGAAGGAAAGCTAGTCTGATATGGATGGATCCACTTGTAAAAAGGAAATGTTGGAAATTTACAAGTAGAATAATCTCACATCGGAAAGAGACATAAGGGTAAAGTATGTTATATACAAAGATAAAACTTGTAACATATTGCTTTAAAATTTTGGGTTAAGATATGATGTCCTGATTGTATATGCACTACAAGAATAACATAGTATTTGTGACGTTTTTTTGATAAAACATCACAAAATATTTACACTTTTTGCGACGTTTAATAAACGTCACAAAAAAGTTTAATTTTTTACGACGTTACAAAATTGTAATACTTTTTGCGACGTTTTATTGATAAAACGTCGCGAAATAGAAATCGCCATGTTTTATTAAACAAAACGTCGTGGAAGGCTATTTAAAATTAAACATTCTCTCCCCCGCCTTCATTTCCCACCAGCTGGTGACGTTTCTTCTTCTCTAGGTTTTTCTCTGGTTTCTTCTTTCTACCTTCTCTCTGCAGCGACTTTTTGTTAGAAATTCCAAATTACATATCTACCGGGCCTCGAACGCCGATGATGTCCCTCCTCCTAGCTCCGTTTGTTTTTTTGTCTCTTAGAAGGTATTAAATTGTTTTAAACCCTAATTCACGTCCTCTTTTTCTCCTCCAATTTTGGTAAGTAAATTAAATGGGAATAGGTGGAGGAGACGACGCAGACCTCCCAGCCGCGGCAAGATCCGGGGACCTGAGTGTGGTTCAGTCAATACTCTCCTCCGATCCTTTAGCAGTTAACTCCAGGGATAGGCACTCTC
>JAOQMR010000001.1:14720539-14747792 GCA_027563865.1 Erythroxylum pelleterianum
TGTAAGCAGAATAGGAAGGAGAAGAAATTACAAGATAGGACTTAATCAATTTAAAAGACCTTGCAGTTCCAAAGAACATTTTTGGGAATTGCTTTAAATAATAATTTTTTTTACGGTATGAATAGTTATTAAAATTAATGATATATTAAAAATTGAGAAATTATTAAATAAATAAAATTCATAAATAATATTGAATAGTTATTAAACAAATAAGATTTAAAAATTTGTATTTTAAAAATAATTATTAAATTTAAAAATTATTAAATTTAAATTATTTTCGAAAAATAAAAAATTAATAATTAAAAGAAAATAACTCTAAAAACGTCACGGAAGACATTTCGCGACGTTTCTCAAAACGTCATAGAAGGCATTCTGCGACGTTTTTTAAAAACGTCGCGGATTGTCCAAACTTTTAGTGACGTTTTCTCAAACGTCGCAGAATGTCAGTATTTTCTGTGACGTTTCCATAAAACGTCGCAAAAAACCTTTTACCTACGCCACATTCCGCAACGTTTTTGGACATTTTGTGACGTTTTTAAAATGTCGCAGAATGCCTTATTTTCTTGTAGTGATGGCTCACTTGCTCTTGTCTAATTTCTTCCCTGGCCTCCTCAAAACTCTTCGATTATATGGTGTTTTAAATCTAAAGGGAAACCTCCTCACTTACCGAAAATAAGGATCGATGATTCTCTCAACATAATAAACTATTTAACTGTCATTTTTGTAAATATTCAAGCTTTCTTTTAATGCCTCTCAATCTACTTTAATTACAACTAGGAGATAGAAGATTAGACCAAAATGTTCTAAAAACAACGCTGTCTATAATGGCTTAGTTGTAAAAGACAAAATTTTATATGAGAAGGCCTTTACTTGTTTCCATTTATGGCTTCACTTAGCCACATAACTCTGACGGAGCATAAAATAACTCTTCGTCCCAACTAAGCCATACACGGTTGGGCCAAATATTTGATGGGCTGATTCAAGTGCATTCTTTTGAGTTTCATGGTTTTAAATTATGGTTGCATTAGAAATTGTTATTGTGACTTTTGACAATTATGATAGTATTTCCCTACAATTGAGTTTGCTTAATTTATAAATATTGCAATCACCCTCAAGTTTACAATTTAGAAGCTTATGCCTTTCATATTAACTAGATACCAACTCAATTATAGAAATAAAATACAGTCGCTTCAAGGCTTCAATGGTTTTTTTTTTTTTGGTAAATAAGGCTTCAATGGTTTGGGAAGAGGGTAAGAGCCAAAAGAAGAATACAAACTCCATTAGCAAGTGAACATTTGTTGAAGTAATTATATGGATTGGCCTACCATAAGTGTTACTCTTCGAGGACAGGAGATTGGGCTTTTGGGTTTGTAAACGTAAGTAGTTCCATCAAAATTACTTACCAATTCCTCGCGGAAGTGTCAATTTTGAAGGGACAATTACTGAACAGGCAAATGGTGGTCCACAAAAGACATGTCTCAACAGGTGAGCTAATCAGGATTCTTCTCCTTGTTGTCTCCCACCACAGAAAACATGTTTCACTGTATGTCACGTCACGCCATCACCACTGCATTAAAAGCTAGTAATTATGAATGAATCATTCATCTCTGACTTCCCGATAAAAAAAAGATGCATAAAGAAAAACTCTGAGTCGGTTTCAGATTTCTGGGAAACCTCAAGCAAAGTTTTTCTCTGACAACCTCATCAACGCCCCCCCCTTAGGTTCTTGGAATTTTATAGAAACGCCACAAAATTTCGGTCTTTGTTGTTTAGATCCACTTCCTCAAATATACACTTCTTGTATCGGTTACCTTAGTATAATCGTTAACAAAAATTAGCAGAAGTAATGAAACCTTTTCATTTTCTCGCTGAGATCCTTGCAACAAAATGAAAGGTACAATCAACTTGTTGGATATATAATGAGTCCTTAATTTCCATTACATCATTTCAAAACTCGAGATAGCAAATGGACAATCATATCTTATACCAATAATGTTAGCTGAAATAAATTCGTTTGTCCTTTTCTTTTGTTCCATTCAGAGTATATATATATATATATATATCATGTGAATATATTTTCATGCAGAATATTCTTGAATGCCGGCATGAATGTCCGTCCATTATGCTCAGTATTGTCTATTACTTCCAGCAGTCCCTTTTGCTCCTTTTCTTTTTCTTCCACCGTAATATATATTCTCCTGATATTGGTTTTCTCCAGGCAGGGTTTATAAATCCATTTACAATGGGCTTAGGTCCTTTCATAATGTAAAAGAGAAAAGGCAGGGATGCAGGGGTGATGTTTATGCAATTCTTCTTAGCTTTAAAACATGGTGATAGCACAGACAACCCATCGTACATTCATTAGGGCAGTTCTGACTCTGTGAAAGTGAAGTGGTATCGAAATTTAGAGTAAATAAATAAAAAATAAAGCTCCCCCGCCTTGAATGCCGGGCAGACGAAGACAGGACTGGCTAAGTAAGGGGCAGGACTGGGAGGAATGGTCTCTGTCAACCACACACTGCCCGTGCTGCCCGCAACAGATAAATTATGTAAAAGAAAACAAAAAAGAGAGAGAAAGGGGACGTGAAAGGACAAAGCTGCCATCACTCCTACTGCTACACTACACTGACACTACTGTCAGCGAGGCGTTCAATCATAAAGCAATGGATTGCATAATGATTTCTCTCTCTCTCTCCTCTCCCCATTGGCCCTGACGCGGTCTTTGACCGTATCCATTGCTTTTAACTTTGACATGTCAACATCTCCATGACACGTGTGCCGAGTAAAAAGGACAACTTCCTATTTACCTGTGAGTGAATGACGGACTCATATGCTGTTTGTTGTTGGAGAGTATACTTTCAAAGTGTTTTTGCAGTGAAATTGTAACTTAAATCCTTCTCTCTACTGTTTTTTACTCTCGTCCTTGCGTTGCTATTGCTGCTCTTAAACTTTGTGTAAGAAATTTGTAAGAGAGAATGATTTCTATTCTGTCTCCCGCGAGAATCTCGCCTTACCATGCGCTTCTCTACGTTTCAACAACTTTGGAATATTTATATATTTACACTATAATCAGTGCTGTCTCTCAAGTGAACACCCATGCATAAACAATTGCTTGACACATTTTTCTAACCTAAGTCAAGTCAAGTCAACTTTTAAATGTACAAGACTTTCCGTTTTACGAAGCTTAAAAAAAATTAAAATATGCGTAACTTTTTCTTTATTCTTTTGTAAAAAGATTATTTATGTAACTTAATTATGTAAATTTATGATCACAAAAGAACAACTTTATTCTCGAATCAAGAAAATTATATCAACGGTAAAAGCAAAAAGAATTGAAGGGTTGTTAAAGGAATCAATGATCAATCACCAAACAGAGTTGAATTGGTATACTTGACGATAAATTTGTACCTAGATACGCGCATTTCTGAAAACGAACAAGGATATTAGAATTTACAATGAGCCTACGGGCTCACATGAGAAGAAAAATTATACCACAAACAAGTCTAAGTGAGGTTCCATCATAAAACTAATTGGTGATAGGTAGAGTAGTCCGCTAGATTTGTATGTTAGTTTACTTTCCTCTCTTTCTCCAATGTGAGACAACTCTCACTCTTTATATCTCAACACACTCCCCTCACGTGTGAATCTAACACGTGACATAATCTATCATTTCGAGGTGTTAACGACTAACATAAGAGTAACTCGCTCTGATATCATGTTAGAATTTACAATGAGTCTACGGGTTCACACGAGAAGGAAAGTTAGACCACATACAAATCTGAGTGAGGCTCCATCCTAAAACCAATTAATGATAGGTGGAGTAACCCACTAAATTTGTATGTTAATTTACTTTCCCGCTCTCTTTCTCCAATATGGGACAAACTTCCACTCTTTTTCTTTTTTACATTAAAAGGAAAGTAGAACAAACTCCCGCTCTTCATATCTCAACAAAGGATCAATCACCAAAACATAGAAAAGTCGCAGTCTAGCAAAGTTGCAATTAAAAGGAAAGCCCTAGGAGCCACAACACAGTCTTAATTGTCACATATAAGCGGGTAATTCGGAAAGAACATGTGTAATAAAAGGAAACGTATACTTTCTCTAATAGAAAAGGAAGCTCCATTCTTGTATTTGAAACTTCCTACCTATCTTTCCAGTAAACATGATTAAAATGTGAATAGGTCCTTCCAGGAAAAAAGTCAAAAGAAAAAGATCTGATCAATTCCCAGCTCGAACTATTTCTTTCTCCATGCATCGATAACCAAACTAACAAACCAAGCACATGTCACCTATATTGCTCACTTTTGTCTTTCAACCGTGACTCAGATGATCAGTGCTTTTGCGTCTTGTAGAATAAGTTTTCCCTAGTTCGTGAAAATACCGTCTATTCCTGATCAAACCTATAAAGTGGTTTCAGCATATACCAATGTTCACGTATGTTAAGAATACCCTTTCAAGCGTTAGGAAGATAACTTGGGAGGCTCATATTTAAGAGATGTGCTATCTCGCATTTATACAGAAATGTGCTAGACTTGAAGCGTTCGACTCAATTTCACGAGTAGAGAACCGGCCACTGTTTGCTCTTTTTCTTGACTTGTCAGCTTAATTGATGATGCCTTTTACCTGTGAATTTCTTGTGCCAGGGGAAATAATTGTCTATATTGAGGTCTCCACGGAAGGTGATCCAAGGGCACAAGCATGCCCTAGCTACTAAGTACTCACACAAAGCAACAAACAAAATTTCTTTTTGGCTATGGCCATTCCATACTGAAAACGCCAAAAAACAAAAGAAAAGAAGAACGTGTGTGTGTCATGAGGATGCACGATTATCGTCGATTTGCACTTGGAAGTGAAAAAATGTGACAATATAAGATCACCAAATGCATCACAACTGTATCTACCAGTAGAAACAATCGTCCTGATCTGCTTGCATAGGTCCTCTGACATTATATGTACAAAATGGTATGTTTGGTGAATCGAACCAATTAAACACAAATCAGCTATGAAACTTTATGATCAATTTATCTGAAATCGTTAGATTACTCTTTAAACTAGAAGCTGACAAGATTCATTCATGGCACTATTAGTAACACAATCATGGTCTGTAGCATAAGATCTTATGCAGTTTAATGGCAACAAGCAAGACTATCCAGAAAAAGGAAAAGGAGTTGGAGGACGATGCTACGGTAAGTAAAAGACGCAGTAAATTCTACTTGGAAAAACTCCAACTTGCAGGTTTCAAGGAGAAGGCCTAGGAATTGCAGAAGCAGAGAGAATTGAACCATTTGCATAAATAAATATACAAAGCAATAGCATCGTAGCTACTGTCACATTTATGACTTAAATGGGGTCCATCGTCACGACTTTTTTCATGCAAAAAGTTCCTCGAGCTACTCAAACGCTGCAAAGCTTAATTTATGAAACCAGCTCAGAAGTTTAACTTCACTTACAAAATGGAAAAAGAAATTACAAAAAGGGAATTAATTATCAGCCATCTATCACT
The DNA here is from genome assembly GCA_027563865.1 of Erythroxylum pelleterianum. Taxonomy (NCBI): domain Eukaryota; kingdom Viridiplantae; phylum Streptophyta; class Magnoliopsida; order Malpighiales; family Erythroxylaceae; genus Erythroxylum; species Erythroxylum pelleterianum. The sequence goes on from JAOQMR010000001.1 coordinate 14,726,043, forward strand.
CCTTACTTGTCACCATCTTTCTCCGGGAGGCAACATCTGATCGCTGGCAGACCTGAATGATGTCCCGAATCGATGAGACCAGAAAATGACACGTGTAAAGATCGTGGACCGAGAATGAATGATAGTGCAATGATGTTGTAATTATTATAATTTTGACATTCTGTGTGCATGGCATGGCAGTGCAGTGTAGCTGATGATACCGCTGGGCCTCTGCACGCAAATCACAGTACGGCCTACCATATCTCGCTGCCCTATAATTGAGAATGAATTAGAGAGATAAGAAAAAGCCTTACAGTCATCTACACTTATAGTATGTACTCAATCCTCTTAAATGGTTACCTTACAAAATTCAAATCCTTAAATGCCCTTTTGCCCTTTAGGCTTTGTGAGGCTTCTTCATTCTCGTAGTATATGTATTTCCTTTCTTATTTTGTTTTTAATCAAGAGGTAATTCCATTAGGTCAGTTTATGTTGCATCACATATACATAATATTTCCTTTAGGTATTGCAAAATAATTTAAGAGTTCTTTATTTTTATTGTAGTTTTTAATTTTTAATTTTAATTTCTATTTTTGAATAAAAATAAAAAAGTATAAGGCTATTAATATCAACATGCTTATAATTTTATTATTGACAACAATTACATAACACATAAAACTTATAGAAAAATTAATTTTGTAAACTAATTAAATAAAATGATTCTATTAAATATTTCTTTTAATAAATATTAATAACATTTATTAAAAATAGTTAACCTAATAAATTATTATGCATAAACTAATTTTTATTTGTTAATATATATTTTAATTATTAAAACCAATTTTCCAAAATGATGACTTTTAAGATATATCTAAATTAAAAAATTATTAAAATTAAAAAATTATTTTCCAATATTAAAATATTTTAACCATAATATTAGCCATAACTTATATTAAATAATAAATAATTAGTTGATAGTAAATTTTATTATAAAAAGAACAAAAAATATCTATAGTTTTGATGATTTTCAAATTTATAAAATTAAAACTGAAAAAATCAAAACAAATAATTTTTATTAAAATTGAAAATATTATTAAAAAAACCAGAAACTGAAGTGAAAATAAACAATCCCTGAGATGCATAGCATGTTTAAACTACAACTTATTTCAGGTTGTCATTGTGCATGAACTTATAAAAGCAAGCCCTTTGAAACATCTATATTTGATCACAATTTCGGTAACTTAAAACATCTCATTAAGCCTATCTTTGTTGTTCAAGATAAGGTCATGTTTGGAGGATAGAGAGATGCATCATGATCTGTAATTTTATGTACAATTACTGACTTCAGGTCAAGAGCATTGAACATTATTAAAGTGGAAAGTGTCTGGTCATTGAGTAAAAGTCAAAAGAATAAGAATGGTACAATCATAATTCTGCTTTTTAGAATTTTAAACGCGGTCGAGTTCAATCAGTAGGTACGGACCCTAACATATATAGGTAGGTAGATATATATGGACCATCACAGACTAGAAATAAGAATTATACAAGTACAGCGTATTAGGTTAGTGCCGTTTACGGATCATCTTGCGGGGATTTCTGGAGGCTATGAACTTGATAGATAAGCTTAGACTGCTGTACTCGAACAAGCTAAGGCTTGCTAACTAGAGAATTATTATGTTCTCCTTCAGAAATTAAAGACAATCAGACAGTCAATCCAAGTTGTTAAGTGTGTCTGCTAGAATGAAGAAGCTAAATTATTAAGTGTGTTGGGTAGCAACTTAGATGCATTGGAGTATGTCCAAAATGAACAAAATTCTTCTCGACTTTTCTTGTCAAGAAAAGAAGTGCACTAAAACAACAGCTATTGTGGGATAAAACATCTTATCAAAGTGCCATATACAGTCATAGCCGATGGGGCTCACGGTTCTAATCTTAGGAAAAGGATGTTCGATTAGGTGAAATTTCACTGTTTATTAGAAAGGGCTAACTCACTCTCAAAACCTAACTTAAGAGGAGGAGATTTGCACACTATTATAAATTCTTGAATACTCTCATAGTTGTCCGATGCGGGATTCCTGATACACCCCCTTCAGTCCAGACTAGGACTGAACATCTGATGGACATATTAGGCAAATGGGCATAACCGGACACCGCCTTAGACCATCGAGACAAACTGACTCTGATGTCATGTTAGAAAGATTTAATTCACCCCAAAAGTTAGCTTAAGAGAAGGAGATTTGCACAATATTATAAATTCTTGAATGCCCTCATAGTTGTCTGATGTGAGATTCCTGGCATTATTAGTCAAATATGTCAAGGGCTTTGTATGAACAAACAATTATCTGCATCCCTTTTGTGAGTTATGCTATACTATATGTTTTAAGTTAAATTAATAATTTTCTCTATATCTGTCCAATTCATCAATTATTTACTAATATAGTACAATATTAAGGTTTTTTTATGTTTAGCCTTAATATTTTTATTTGTAATTAACTTCTCTACCAGATAGGAGTAAAATTGTGTACTATCGAACTTTTTCAGACTCTGTGTATCAAAGAGACTCTCATTTGGTGTTGTTATTGTTTTGTTATTTTTATCTGTAACTTTACCGACCTTTACTCACGAGTTAGACCAAATATTTTAAGTCGTTCGTTTTCTTGGGCAACTCGTTCCAGTTGGATCAGTTTAATTTTTTTAAGAATATGTTAATTTCGAATTAAATACTCATGGAACTTTTAGATACAGCTACGAAATTAACCAAATTCCAGGGAAATGTGTTTTTATATAAAAAAAATTTAACAGAAGAAAACTTGGGAAATTAGGGATTGTACTTCATGAAGAGAATACATTACGTACTCACGTGAAAAACACGTGCCTCAAGTTTACTTTACAGTCATCTTTGACTATCAAGTCTGTCGTTTTCTTTCTCCATCAATGATCGGAATATCATGACTTAATAGACATAAATGTAAAAACTAATAAACACTCTTAACAGTAAATGTATTGTATTATAATGATGAAGGCAATAATTGCTAAAAAGAAGGAAAGTTGACAGATTGTGAATCAGTGATCGTCCTCAGAAGTAGTCTGAACCCATCCCCCGAAACACTGCTTGTTTCTTACTTTCTTTCCTTCTGTCCACCAGTGCTACAGCTACTGAAGCTACTGCAACTGCATAGCTCAGCCCTATGCTTCACCTATTGCACCCTTCTCTAAACTCCATCCAATGCTGCTGTTTTGTACAGATTTCTATGCCACTGCTCTATGCTTTTGTCTTTACCCGTTGCATGAATAGAAATGTTAATTAATTTATCTTTTTTCTTTCTCTATTTGCAGCTTATATATACTGTTCTTTACCCGCAAGTGCTGTAGTGGAGTGGCTGAGGCTTCTCCTCCCTTAACCAAGGACTCGGTTTTAAGTCTTGAGCATGGAGTTGCACTTGTGAGGGAAAGTTTTGCCGCCTATATGGTCCTACCCGACTCGAATCCAAATTAGTCGATTCCCCGTGAGAGATTGCCCGTGTAGCGTCGGATACCGAATGGTTTAACCCAAAAAAAAAGTTGCATATTATTAGATCTATTGAGACTATATATCTTATCAGGATTATCACCGAGTGTTGTTGTTGTTTTATGAAACTATTAATATAATATTGTATTTAAAATTAGTTTTAATAGATATACATCTAATTAACATTTAGTGAATATGTCACACTAGTAAATTAACTTTTTGATATGATTTATACAAGTTTTAAAAAGTTAATTATTAGTTTGACACTAAATTAAAAAATATTAAAACATTAAATACTTTTTAATTTATTATCCCACTAAATAAAGAAGGAGAACTTACATATTTGTCTACTATTACTTTACACTGAATTGAATACTCTCTTCAGTGGACTGTTTCATACTAAACTTGGACTATTTCATTGTCAACTGGAAAACTAGAAAATCACAATCCCTTCTACTTCTCTGTTCTTCTATTTCCTCCTGTTCTACCTCTTCATACGATCGTGGAATTCAAGAAAATATAGGGTAATAACTGAGCTCATCAATTGTTGCACACAATCACTTTCTTTTTTTGGTAAACATTTATTAACACCCTTCTTCTTGCAAGGACTCTGCTTATGTTTTGGTTGGGTGGCCAAAAATCTTAAAAAGTTCAAATATTTCAATTATTTCACGTAATTTTTACTTAATTTTCAAATGTCAAAAATTTATTACAATTAATAATTTACAAAAATAAATTTTATGATAAGACAACTATCTATATTATAAATAAATTAAAATTAATCTTGTAGGTTATGAATTTTTGAAGAGAAATCATGAGAAATTCTTGTTTCATTTCTTCCTCCAAATTTGGAAAATTGAAATTGAATTAAGCATTTTTCTTTTTTATTTTGAATAGAAGATTTTATTATTACTGGAAAACTAGAATAGGATCTAATCTTGAGGGCCGTAGAATAAATATTGATTTTTTTTAAAAAAAAATTTAAAGGTCAGATCACTTCAAATTTTTATAATATGATTACCAAATAAAATATAATAAAGTATGAGTCATAATTCATACTTTATTTTGAAGAATATTGATCATTTTTATCGTTTTTTTCAAACAGTTTTTAAAATTGGCTCATCTCAACCATTGTATCCAAACAAGTATCTAACCTCTAATGGTATTTATAGAATGTATTGAGACAACTCTATAACTATTGTAGAGAAGGTTAAGTAGGAAGTATTAGTTCTTTGGAAGCCTAAGCTTATTTATAATAAGACTCGAACTTTATAGTAATTTAATTAAAATAAAATTTTAATTTCAATAAAACTTTAATTAGAATACAAATTGACTCCAAATAAAATTCAATATCTTTTATTGATCCTTATTGAATATCTCATATTTAATCATAAAGTTTCTCAAACTTTACAATCAAGTCCAACTTGATCAAAATACATTTTCCCTCTTCAACCCGTTTTTTGTATGTGACCCATTATGTTTCTAGATTATGTTAACAATGAATATAAATTATAACCCTAAATTAAACTCCTTTAATTTATCTTTAGTTCTCTAACTAAACAATTTATATCCATAGATCAAAATTATTGTCTAGCAATGCATCATGACTACCTAAATATTTAGGAATATCAAAGTGATTTTTGCTAATCTTTCCATGCATGATTTTTTGTATACTCTAATTTTTTCATTGTACATAGAATATGAAATTAACGTATACTTTATTTTAGTTCAATCACGTTAGTTCACCATTATTAGTAATTTTTAGTTAATAACATTTGAAAAGTATTTTTAAAGTGTTATTCCACCTTGGTCAATAATTTCTTGAATCAATACTAATCGAGAACAACAAAACATTCTTTCTAATTACTTTAGAGCGATTAATCATATATTAATCACTCAACCATCTTCATATAGTTCATGTTATATATAATGATTACTGAATGAGCTACATTTGAATAGAATAGGTTATAAGTAGTGTCAAAATATAATAAGTCTTATATAAGATATTTTGGTGATCTCAAGTCAAATAATTGTTTATACAATTATCACAATGAGAATTTTTGTAGACATATTTTCAAAAAGAATTCTCATATGAGGTTAGTTTAGTGAATTTATTTTCTAACTAGTACTCACACGTTTGTTTAAGTATTACCATACTTTAGTATATAAAATTAACCACTCCCTTCACAAGAAAAAACATAACGTGTGGTAGTCTTTTATGTTCTATTAATGTCTAATTTTAATAGCACAATGACCATGAACAATTTAACATAGATGCAATATGAATCTCGTAATTATGATCTGATCATAATTTTATTTGCATTGTATATTTATTCCAAAGACTTTAACATATACATCTAAATATGTATAAGATAAAAAAAATGTCTTCAAATAATTATGTCACTAATCTATAATCAGTTGATTGGCTATAGGGTATAAATCAATATTTATGATTTTGATTTATTTTACATATTTTATAGGTTCCATGGGATTAAAACGTTTTCCACAAAAACACCTCTAATATTATACAAAATCACAAAGCAACGATTTCATATGTAAACAATAATTTCATTATTTTTAATTAGACTCTATTTCGAATTACCACTCCCCTTTTTTCTAAACCTTTTTCTTCTAAAAAGGAGAAATATTCGCCAAAAGAAAAAAAAAAAAAGGAAGGTAGTTGCGGGAAAGTACAAAGATTTAACTCTAAAGTCAAAAGAATAGCCCTCTAGTGATGGTGATGAATGAAAGAAAGCAGGAACAGCCCTGGTATTGCATATATGCGCATAACATTCTTTGTCTGAGCAAACTCACGTGAATGATCTGTCTTCATATCAGCGGATATTATATAATTATAACCAAAAAGAATATCATCACTGTACAATTCAAGCAGTTGGACCATATTTTTTCTTGTGAAAGTGTGGGCATGGCTTTTCATAAATTTTCACTTTGTCTTTTATTCTGCATATAAAGCTGCCACTCGAGTAACTCCCAGTCTCGTAACAATGGGGTTTTTGTTGTGCTCCAGATTCTTCACTAAAAGCCTTATGATGTCTATTAAATGATTTTAATTAAGGTAGAGTGTTTATTCTTCTTGTTGTACAAAAGAAAAAGATGTTCTTTAACAATAGATGATCCATTAATCAATTAATTAAAAAAATGAAATATTCTTTAAGTAATAGATGATTCATTTTAAAATTTTACTCCATAATCTAAATTTTCTTGATTCTGTATTTTTTTTGGTCATGTTATCATAATATTAGATAAACAAGAATTCAAATTTAAGTCTTATGACTTTTAGATATTTAATTATTTAGGTTGAATAATTTCATTTGACAATTATAATCCAAAGATCTCTATGATTATGTTATCAAGATTATCCGTGAATATATTTTTTATGTTTTTGTTGATTATAATTAACTATTATAACAACAATACTCAATCGAAATCTCGTTAACACGCAGAGTCTATAGAAGTCCAGCAGTACGCAGCGTTATTTCTAACTAATAGAGAGGTTGATTATAATTAACTAGAAATTAGTACGAAAATACCCTGAATTATAATGTTATGTTAATAATTGCAAATCATTAACTAAATATTTATATTTAAATCAAAGCATGAGAAGGTTTCATTACATTTTTCCATCAAATTAAGATGATTGTAAAATTGAGGATGATCTTTATCTTGCAACAATTTGATTATGAATTCTTAAGTCATCTTAGTAATTACACATGTTGTGATCACCTTCATTCCAAAGCACTAGCTAAACTTCTCTAATATAACACATTCAATGTAATATTCATCTACAGAATGAAAAAGTGATATTTTAAAACATCATCATCTCTTTTCTAGATTGAAATAGAAATGAGAATTTGTTATATTTAATATTGTCAATAAAAGCCACTGATAGTTTGGATGGACTTGACAGTATATCATTGTTGAGATTAATAGTATTAAAATCACAAAGTCAGTGCCCGATCTTGTAAGGCAGTTCATATCCTTCATGAAATTGCTCAATCAGTATTTTCACGCACCTTTGGTCACTGATACATATCCAGACAGTGGATATTTGAGACCCCATCTCTCGTTATTGCCAGCCCATTATGGCACTCTGATACTTGGATGGTTCCTTTTTTCTCCCATAAAAAAGAGCATAATTAAGATATGATGCATGATATTTGTACTCGTATGGAACATCCGACAAGAGAACAAAATTTAGTTGGAATCTTACTGTACAATGAGAGCAATTGTTCTTTTCTTCCCTATTCTTTCTGTTTGGAGCTTTCCTAGGCTCCTTTCAATCATTTTCTTTGAATTCTATTAGGGTATAACTTGTGGGATTCTTGATAATGCCCCTTCCATATTTTCTGCCTTACATGCTCGCATGTAATTATGCTATAATCTAGCTAGTCTGCTAAGGGCCAACAAGTCAATTAACCAATATTATTGCAATATTGGATACTTATGATAGATCGGTATTAATTTATATTAGTTTGTGCTGAGTTTTTGGCTCCTTTGTTGTCCCATGTTAGTTGGGGACAACAATTAAGGCAAGACTCTTACTTATATAAGGAGATTGCTACCTTCTTGTTTAATGTACCAAAACAAAGTCAAAGATTTGTATGACAAATTTGACTCTAATTAAATTCCTCTTTTGAGGTGAGAATTGGAGAGTTTGTCTTGGGTATTTCTTTGTGGGTGTATTAGGGGATTGAGTGAGAGAAAAAATTATGTGATTGTAAGAATTTTCCATATAGTGGATTTTCTTCTCAGTACCCGTGGGTTTTCTCCGGTTTGGGAGTTCTACTTAAATTCTTTTGTGTTATTAATTTTCGGCTATTTTTATCTATCAAATATCCTTAAGTGTGGGTTCGGGAGGTCTAAATTCCTAACAATTTGATCTATAAATAAGCATTAAAATTACAATTGAATTTCTTTAAATCATAAAGCTATGCTTCAATTCTTGAATTTTTGAGGGACTAACTAACGGATAGCTTAGTTATGGAACCAATCAATGTTTCTCTTCAGAATCGTACACTATGTTAGATTGAATCTTAATAAGAAATTTAAACAAGTCAGCACCTCACCTGACAATTTTGAACTGTAGCTAGTGGAGGATTGAACTAATTAGTCTTCAAACTTAAAAAGCTTGCTCACATGCGCGCATATTTGTTTATCTATTTACTAGAACAAATTCTCCCTCACTTTCAGAGAAGCTTCCTCTCATCTCATGAAATGGGAATTTCACATGTACCAAGGCGAAATCTTCTTTTTGTAAAGCTTATTGCTTTATCCATACTAAATATAAAGTGCAATGATAAAGTTAATCATTACAAGAGCTAAATTTCTTAGAATGACATAAAAGCCTGTCATGTTGGAAGCATAGTTTTTGAAGGTTATAACTTAGATCAGAAATAAGGAGTTCAGATTTTTTGTTCAATATTATGATGTTTTATTGTGTCCAATAAATCTCAGCCATTTATTTATGTGGGTCTCACATAAATCTCGCGTGAGTCCCGCAAAATAAATGACTAAATTTTTATTAGACAGAATAATACAGAGTAATATCAGATCCTCTGAATTTCGAAATGAGGGCACTCCCCAATTCGATCCCTTTGTCTATTGGTTCGCTTTCTCAACTCTCTTGAACATACAGGTCAGTAACAAAGGATTTGTCCATCATAAACGCTCATTCAACACAAACATAAAATATAAACATATCAGTGATTATGTCATACTTTATAACTATCACACGGTCGTCACTAATAACACGATTTTTATTGGGAGGTGGAACAGTTTTTGAACAATATATCCGTAAATGTGTAGACACGGTCATTGTCACCAAGATCCCTATTTCTGTGGCTTTCTTATAATTCTGATATATTTCTAATATTTGTCGAATCCTTGTTCAGTTGTCTTTTTTTATGACATGACTAATTTAGATGCCTTAGCAGTGCATATTTATCATTATTTTCAACATCTACTTTTGTTTTTTTTTCAGTTTACAATATATAGCATTTGTAAATTTTTAATAGATTTCATTTAAATCTTAAGAATCCTTTTCTTTAAATATATAACACATAAATAATTTAAAAATAAATATGTACAAAATTATTATTCTTAATCAGGTTACTATTTGATGCAACAAAATGTTTATTTAAGTAGAAGTTTAATATTTAATTTAAAATCTTACTTTTCCTAAGAATACAAAAAAGGGAAGTATTTAAAATGCAAAACTTTAACATTTAACAGGAATATAAATATAATTAAGGGATGCAAGAATTTACATAATCTTGATTGACAAATGGGGATTCACTTTGTTTTCTTTGTTTTGTATTAAGTCCATAACTTCTCTCATTGTTCATCTAACTTGTAATTGGAGCTTGGATGGCCCCTCTCTTAGCTCATATTCTCAGAGTCCTTTATTTTAACTTTTGTTGATAAAAGTGTAAGGCATGTGATAAAGGCTGGGGATGTATAGAGCCCCAAAAGGCATGCTTTGGTAAAAATATGGAAATATTTTATAAGAATGTAAAAAAGTGCTCCATTACAATTACCAAGGATCACCTCATACTTTAAAGATGATAGTTCAAATTAAAAGCAGTCCCTTTGATCTCTCCAATGTTCTCTTTCTATCTTCCTCACTCTGGAGAATATGACAGAAGTAACATACAAAATCAATTAGATTTTTCATATTTACGTAGGAATATAATATCATCTATGTTGTTGATTTGGATGCTCACAGTCACGGCTTGATAGGGTAGGACCTGCCTTTTTCCACTCTTCTTCCCTTTTCTTGCTTTCTGTCTTTCTTGTCTCCTTGTCTTTCTTTAGCTCTCTCTGTCTTTTTTCTTTGCTTTCCTTTTTCTTTTCCTTTCCTTTCCTTTCTTTTTTTATCTGATTGTCTCATGCTGACTAGCTGAGTACCCGATTCTCGCCACCAGCACCCTTCAGAAGATACAGTCATTTCAAAACTACGAGCAGTGCACAGTGGCACTTCTATGTAAATATATAATAATATATAATCACTATCATATATATAGATATATGTAATGATCAAAGTGGCCTTCCCAAGGTAAACTCAAGATTAGGCTTCTTGGGGCTCGACTCTGAGAGGGTTGATGAGCTCACATCTGATATTCTTTCATAGCTCAAGCACTTTAGATCCATTTCATTCTGTGGTAAAAGGAGAAGGGAAACAAAACAAAAAGAAAGCAACAGCAGTAAGGAATCATTGTTGGAAGCAAACAAAAGTAGGGTTATTCATATATTATTATTATTACATTTATGTGATGAGGAGGGAGAGGAAGCACAAGGGAAGTGTGTGAAAGTGGGAATCAAAGGACACTTTGACTCAGGGAATAATAGAATACTTATCTGAAAAAAGAAACCTTGCTAGGGTACAATTTTGAAAGCCTGCTAAAGTATGCCCTAGCTACTGCATGTGACGCACAACTCCTAAGAACATTATGCAATATACTGAAACATATTTACATAAGTATGGTTTTGCACCTGAGCTATGGTCAATGTTCTTTTTATGTTCTCTAAATTTCTTAATTGCTTATCTAAGAAAAGTTCTTTCCACATCACATAAGCAGAATCCTACTTAGGACCATGTTAATTACAATGGCGACCCTTAAAATTTGAGAATGACCTAAACTAGCTAGCTTTTGGAAGGCCTTTGCCTTTCTTTTTTCTTTGGCAATAAATATGACCGAAAAGGAGAAAGAAAATAGCTCATCTGCTTTTTCTAACCCATTCCAACATTTGCTACATATGTTGAAAAATTTGTCCATTTCCTTCCAAAACCAAGGATACTTTTGGGAGAACAAAGATTTGATATTTGAAGGTACCTCAAGAGAAGGACGGTTTAGAGCAGAATCCGTTGGTTTCCCATGCAACCAAGCTTCCCTGCCACAACCAACAGATAGAGAGAATAATATCTGCTATCAGTGGAAGCCATGCAAAAGGATGAAGAAATAAAGCAAAATGGGAAAAGAAAGCTATCTTTTACTGTCTTTTTGTGTTGTTCCCCTTTACTTTACATATTATTCATGCATAATGAGAAGCTTGATAGATAAAGTTGATGGACTTACTACTCTCTTAAGTCTCACCACCCCATGTGATAGCCCATCAACCATATCAAAGGTTACAACCAAGTTTCAAAGGGTATATTATCCTTGGCACCGAGATTTCCACCAATGGGACCATAATGAGGTTTAGCTTTGAAACTAAGTTTCCTATGTGTAGGTCCCATTCTTATCTGAGCCCACGAAATCCAAAAGAAAGAGATATCTCCATTTCTATTTCTTTAGTCAAATGGGATTCTCATCATACATTGGAATGGCAGGCGAGAGTCAGTTGTTTCTTTTCTGCCTTTTTCTTTTTTTTTTGTACACGCTATCACAAGAGCATATATATAATTGCTCCATCATGGGACTTCAGTATTCAAAATCTTATTGGACAGACAGGACAATTGCAGGGAAATCATTTCCTTCTTCCTCTTTTCGGGATTTCTTGCTAATAACTACGTTTGTTTGCGGGTGACGAATGGTGAGAGAGAAAGAAAAAGAGGTTACTTACACACTAGTGCATTCTCATAAATTTCTGGATTTTTGTGCATGTTTTGACGTAATAATCCTAAAAGTTAAAAGCATTTCTTAGTACATAAACACACACATATATATGCATTGAGAGACAATATCCAAAAAGAAAGTCAAGAACAAAAGAATCAACGTCACAAATCTTTCCTCCTGAACTAAGAGGTAATGAAAGTGCACATATGAAGGTCAAGTGTCTATACCCAGATACAATTACTTGTCAGGTTTCTAAGAAAGCGGTGAGATTAAAAGCGATAAGAAAAAGAGTGATTGTTATGTGTTTATTTGCTGCAGATTCCATATTTTGTTCTTTCATTGTCCATTGGATTCTCCGGAAAAGCAGTAACCAGCAGAAGACAGATAAAAGGACAAAGAAGCAGTGTGCAAACACGCAAAAGTAGTACAAGTTTCTTCACCTTGAAGAGTTGCTCCAAAGCCCACGGTAGTCCTTGTCCTGATGAATACTTGGTCTTCCCTGTTGCATTGATTGGTCAGACCTCCTTGGATTTTGTATGTCAAACATAAGATCTTCCGAATTATCCCCAGATGATCCATTATCGAATACATCAGATTGCCCTGTGTTAAGAAAAAAGATATACAATCTTTTCTTATTAATATAATGAAGATAGTTTCTTATCAGGAACATATAACTAAGAACATGCATTAGTTACGTTCTAACAAATTAAAAAAATGGCACGAACCTGAAGAAGCAGCTGCTCGGTCAGTGGTCTTTACCGTTCTGTACATCTGCAAATGCGAAAGTATTTTCTTTAGATAAATATGCATTAAACTAGTGGACAAGTAGCTAATTAGCATTAAGAAAATGCCAAGAAATTGGAGAAGATAAAGATAAAGCTAGCCGTAAAAGGAGACCAATATACTGTTCACTGATGCTGCAGAATTTGTCAAATGCAATGCAAGTACAAACTGTAAAAAGTAAGACTAAGTGAGAGATAAATATAAACTGCGAACAGAAGCATTTATACGTCATTAATGCATCTTTATCTTACGATGGAAGTGCAAAATATAAAACTTTGTGAGGGATTAACCATGGTCAGCGGGAAGCGTGATTGTATACCCCATATCTGAGTGGCCGATGCTGAGAAAGATATCATTGAGAAATGATGGTTTTCGGTAACTGTGGATTTTTCCTCTTTTCTATTCACTGTTAGGGAAGAAAATGTTTTTTTCTATTTTTTTTCCTGTTTCTAGGAAGAAAAGTAATAGACTGCTGCAAAGTTGTCTCGGCTGAGTAGTAGGCTCTAGGACTCGACTTGAATTAATACTCATTTTCACTCTCTCACTCACTGGACATGTGCTTTTACTTGGGCTGGTTCATTCTTCTAAGCAAAAAGCTGTTTATGGCTATCAGAACATCAGATCTAGTAGAAAAAGAAGTGCTAAGGATTTGAGAGACCCTCTGCAAGTAAACATTGGAATTTGTAATCTATGTATTAAAGCCTACCTCTAATGTAAGCTATTAAAAGGAAAATTCAACTTGCAAGTACCATTATCGCTGCATGAATTTAAGACCATAGCACAGGGATCGGCTTTGGGTAGAAAGTACAGGGGAAACAAAAGAGAAAAACAAAAGCAAAGGTCTAAGCATTGCTAGGATTCACTCAAAGAATATTGAATTCCAAAGAATTGGGACAAGATGATGTTTATACCTGTAAGTGAGACTTAACGTGAGCTAAAGTGAGATCTTTAACATCCATAAGCTCAAGAACTGACTTAGGAGTAGCCCCTAAACAACAGAAAGAGGAGGGCATGAGTCAAATATGTTTTCATTTTCTTCTCCCTCCTTATTATTGAAGAGCGAATAAGAACAAGAACAGTGCAAGAGGAAGAAGAAAAAGGAAATTGTCGAGATAAATTGGAAGGCTTTTAGTCAAAAAGATAGGAATAAAATGAAGCATACTTTCATGGCCACCCAATAGCTCAACAGCATGAACAAAGCGAGCATGAAGAGTGGTAGTCCACCGCATCCTTGGTGCTCTCATGGTGCGTTTAGCAGGAAACCTGGGCATGAATCTTGATCTCATGAAACCTTGAGACTGATAAGGACTTGAGCTTTTGGCACTTGTGTTGCTGTTAGCTAAAGAAGTAGCTTGAGAATAAGTATTATCCAAAGGCTGTTGATGAGAGAATGGAAAGGCAGAAGTAGGAGGATTTTGGTATACAGGGATCCCTCTGATGGGTCTCAAGAAACCAAGCTCTGGACTTAACCCTTGTGGTTGTTGTGGCTGCTGAAAAAATGGGTGGTTGTTATGGAGGCGGCTTTGTTGGTGATGATGGTGTGAGTACTGGTTTTGTTGGAAGGAATGGAAATAATTGTTACCATTACAACCGGTGGGGTTTTGAAGGAGGTGTAAATGGTTGGAGTTGGAGTCTAAAACCCTTGGATTAGATAGAGAGAGGTCAAAGCAGTTGGTGTCAGGTTTTGCCATTGAAGACATGGAGTTCCTAGAATCCAAAGCTCTCTTCCAAAACCCCAATTCCACTTCTTCTTCCGTTCTCCTCCATGTTGTTTTGGGTTTGCTGTTCGGTGGGCTGATTTGAAGAGATAAATCTGGTTGTGCAGGGAAAAGCTCCATGTTTGAGCAACCGATGCCGCTATCTACTTCCTTATCTTCTCCTTGAACTTGCTGATGTTAGTTTACTCTTGTGATGCTAGTGCAACAGAAGTACAAGTATTATCAACAGGAAAGAAGAAAGAGTGAGCTGCAGAGAGAAAAGCATGAGGAGTGACTTTGGTTTGAGGTTCAATTTTCTGAGCCTGATCTTTGAGGTCTATAGGTTGTGATGAAGTTGAAAGGGGAGTAGTTGCAGAGATTTGAGATTGAGTTGAGTGGAGGACAGAGAGAAGAAATGACAAGGTATGAAGTGAATGGTTGTTTCTTTTATGTGAAGTATGTGTGAGAAAATGACACTTGAATGTTTATAGGAAATAGCAAGAGAGAAAGATAGGATAGAAGAAGTAAATGAGTTTGGGACTAATTTGATTCTTTTTTACTACAACTCTTTTTAAAGCCCTTTTGTTTTCTTTGGAGTAGAAAAGGAAGTTTTTAGTGTGAACTTTAACGTGTGCATTTGTCCCTCAACAACTCATACTTACCTTTCTAACCCACACAATACAAACTCTTCTTTCTTTCAACTCCAATCCAAACATACGGTCTTTGCCTTCTGCCTTCACCTTTTACAAAACCCTAAAATTCTAATCCCATTTTCTACATCTTACCCACACACACACTCCACTTTATTTTTTCCACTTTTTAGGTTTGGTTAATTCCTTAATTACACTATTCAGTCAATCATTGTAACTGATGAAACCCATAATTCTCATCATTCAACTTACCCATTATTTTATTAGTATTCATTTTTTCTTTCTTTTTGGGTAAATCATGAATCCATTGGCCCTCTTAAATTGGGCCCAAGGTCCTAGTAGCTAGACTAGCATATAAAAGTCAAATTAACCTTTTTGGTTCATTAATTAAGTAGGAGATCAGATCCTCTGTCTAGTTTTATGGTGTCTCATTCTGTCCCATAAATCTCAGTCATTTATTTATACGAATCCCACGTTTATTTATGCGGGACCTATACGGATACCAAATAAATGAATGGCTAAAATTCATGGGACAGAATAAAATACCATAAAACTGAACACAAGATCTTGACTCATTAAGCAGAGATGGTGGTGACTCACTAATCAAAAGGCCACATTGATCACCACTAAACAGACGTCTCTCAGACAACAAGAGGTCAAGTGGGATTAAATCAGCTTATAAGACAAGGGAATGTACCATTTCATGCACATAGCTGCTAGCTAGCCCACTTACCTGGCATCTTAGGCTTGCAACCTTTCCTTTCCCTACCAATCTAGTAGAATTAATATCTCACTGAGTGTCAAACACACAAACTCACAGAAGGGAATTGAGCAAGAACTGGTTTTTATAAGCTTATAAAATCAAACATGCGGGACACAACGTTAACTTGCATTTTAAGTGTAGATTATGTATGCAACAAATATTCCTGATTGCCCTCCCGAATCAACACTCGCTGGATTTCCCAACTTTAAGTATTAGTTCTGAAGGTAGATGAAACTTGCTGTCTGTCACAAGTTATAATAATAGTCCCAGAAGTTTGTATTCTGACCCCAATAAACCATGTAATTTAAGGTATTATTTCTAATTTTAGTTAAAAGGGTATACCATTTCTAATTCTAATAGAGTAAGTAATAGAGCTAGTTCATACACTCTGGTGTTCTTACCAAGTGCCTAGTCGCATTACACAGTTGAGGTATTATTATTTAATATATGTTATATACACATTCTCATATTACTATCGAAACAACATCTTTGTAAAATACAAAAAGAAGGTTGCATATAATTAGTATCTCTCCTCCAACCTTTGCAAAGTAGGAAAGGATTGTTGATTCTCATATTAGAAAATTGTGTTGTTTTGTCTTATAATAATCGACTTAGGAAATATACTACAAGTAATCCTTGATTTCGATCCTTTTTATATTTCAAATAAGCAGCCTTAACTTTATTTAGGGGGTGCTTGGTTGATGGATTTGGGAACAGGTTCATGGGTAAAGAATAAAAAGTAAGTGGTTAGCTGTTGATTATCATTATAGGGGTAATAATTTGATATCTCATGTTCGAGGAATCCTCTATACCCTCCATTTAGTAGAGGAATGAAACTCATTCCTTAGTAGTGACTCTTTTTTTTAAAATAATTTTAATACTAATTGATTAAATACAATTAATTAATTAAAATATAATTAATTACAATATAATTAATTGAAATAATATTATTAATTAATTACAATGTAATTAATTAATTAATTAAAATGTAATTAATTAATTAATTTTAATGTAATTGTAATTAATTAATAATATAATTCATTCATTAATTAAAATATTGAAATTAATTAATTAATTAAAATATAACTAATTAATTAAGTTATAATTAATTAAAATATAATTCATTCATTAATTAAAACATTGAAATTAATTAATTAATTAAAATATTATTATTTATTTATTTATTACAATATAATTAATTAAAATAAATAATTAATTAGTTACAATATAACTAATTAAAATATAATTCATTCATTAATTAAAATATTTTAATTAATTAATTAATTACAATATAATTAATTAATTAATTAAAATATAATAATTTTTTATTTCTCAATATTTTTTACAAAACAACCACTATCAATGGTAATAGTAATCATTCCTTCCTCTTAACCAACCATTATAATTATAATTATAATATTACTATATTTATTCTCATTCCTATTATCATTCTTCCATACGAACTAACTACTCTCTTAGTTTTACTATTATAGTACAGCAACCATTTTTCATACTTGTTCTTGGTGACCTTTCTCTCTTTACTACCTATTTTCTGATTTTTATTTTTTAACAAAAGGGTGGCAGGTCAAGGAAATTTCAGTTGTTCCCAATTACTTTATTATAATTACAGCATTCCACTTTACACCTTACAAAGGGAAAGCAACCATAAAAGACATGACTATCATTTAGTACAAGAAAAAACCAATGATTAAAAAATATAATCAGTTTAACCAGTTCAACTGTAAAAATTTTAAATGTCTTTTTAGTTCGATTTTTCAATTTTTTGGTTTAATTTACTTTAATAATTCTTTTTATTAAAATTGATCAATGTATTAATTAATTAGTTAATTTTAATAAATTAATAAGTTCTTATAAACTAAAATAAATTAATTAATTTTCATTTAACAATTATTTTTAGTTAAACTTAGATTATTCAATAGGTAAAGACAATTTCTTTCAATCATATTTCAAAATTTTTAATTTTATTTAATTTTTAATCAGTTTTATAACGATCTAATATCGATTGAATCTTTTAAATCTTAAATTTTTTATTTTCTAAATTTTAAAATATTAGAAAAAAATTCAATTCGAATTGAGAACAGTGCTGCAGCTCTCATCCAGGTCCTCTAAATTAGGGAGGAAGAATGATATCGACCCTATCACCTTAATTAGTTCCATTCCCCTGCGGTTCGTCTCTAATTTGAGCATTCCAACGCTGAGCACTTTGAATATAGTAGAACTATGGACCATTTTAAGTTGAAGCTTATTTTTATAACAAATGAAAATTTTGACCGTCTTCTGATGAGTTCTGAGTAATTAGACTGCTTAGTGTTACACATTTTATAAGAGAATCAACTCCAAAAGCTAGCTTGAAGGGTGAGAGAGCCCATAAGCCTATAAATCTCACATCAGTCTCTTTTATTACTGATATGAGATAATTAGACCGTAACATTCCACCACACTTCGCAGCCTAGGCACTGGTGGGCTGGCTGTGTGCTAGACTTGTTCTAGTCCTGGGCGAACATTGCTATATCAGCGTCATCATCCACGTACCCACGAGCTGGCTATGCACTTAGACCTTTTCTAGCCTCGGAAGAACATTGCAATACCGGCGTCACCACCCGTGGGCGTAGCATGAGGACTTGAAGAAGTGGTGTTAGCTCTGATACCAATTGTTACAAATATTATAAGAGAACCAACCCAAAAGCTTATAAATCCTACGTCAATTTCTTTTATTGCTGATGTGGGATAATTAGACCGTAACACTTAGATAGGGTATGAAACTTGCAAAATAAAGAAGATATTGAATCTTTGAACATCACACAAAAGAATTAAAATTGCTGTCATCTGTTTTAAGGTGATTTTTATGTCGAGATCACTGAAATTGCACTAGCTTCTCGAAACTGAAAATTCCTAACATGTATAGTTTTAGTAATATTGCACGGTTCTCTTTTGAACTCTAATCAGTCTTGCTTCAGTTGTGAACAGCAATTAGGCACAGAATTATAACCAGGAAAGTGATCAGTTAAATGAAGCTGCATTTGTCAGTTTGGAAAATGACGAGGATTGATTGAACAAAGTGTACATGTTATGCAAGTTGGTCCTATTAGCTTGACCCCTTTTTGTCGGTAAATTCACTGTATTTTGTCCATTAATCAATATACTACCTGGGAAATGACCTAGCTAGGTACATCCAAAAATCAAGCAAAAAAGCTGCTTCAACCTTTTGACTTTGCATGGAAAATTGTGGGGTAGGAATCTTTTGCATGCATTGATGTCTCATATTTTATGACAAATTAATTTTCAGTTCTTCCCATAAAAAGCAGTATACTTATTGACCCTATCTTTCAAGGTAAGCACCACATCAAGTATAATCAGGCGATGCATAACATTCGAGGAGTAAATTGATAGTCCAATATGGCACCTTAGTTTTGTACTATTCGCCAGTGGTGGTAATTAATGTTGTCAGAACTCAATGTAAAGGTGAAATCCCACCGAGTTTTACCAATTAAGTTATGACGGGGTTGATATTAAAAAGTGTCCAACTCACCTCTAAAAGCTAGCTTAAGAGGGGGAGGTTTGCACATTATTATAAATTGTTGAATACTCTCATACTTGTCCGATGTGGGATTCTTGACACACCTCCTCAGTCCAGAGCAGAACTGGACATCTGATGGATATATTGGACAAAGGGATATAATCGGGCATCGCCTCAAACTATTGAAACAAGCTGGTTCTGATACCATGTTAAGCGACCGTTTCACTATAATAGTTTAAGCTGTTGTGTGAGGGCAATTTAATTGATTTTATATATTCACTAATAGTTAAGAATAAGATAATAAAGCTATACGTATTAGCTTAATTGAAATGAATAAATAAAAAAAGACAGGAAGGTTTTAGATACAGAAACATTGCTTGTGAGAAGTAGATATGGAAAAGATATTGGCTAAGATTATATGTATAGCTTTTAGTGGTGTCCAAGTTATCAAAATTCTCAAAGGACAAGACGGCAAAGAAAAGTTTGATATAGAAACTAAAGAAGTTAGTGGTGTAAAACAAAGGCATTTTTCCACGAAAAAAGCAGGAGGATTTATCTTGTCATATCGAAAGATGATAATGCAAAGCTTTTTCTAGTAACTTTAACACTCCCAATGAGCATTGATGAGTGTTACCTTTGTCATGTAACTTTGCTTTAGGTTGCCCCCTTCTTTGCGGTCACCTAACAATCCTTTTGGCCATCTCTTTCGTGAGAATATATATAACAAGACAGGTCCCCACTGCCCTTCACATTAATTTCTCTACTCAAGTTTTCAAGGAAATATAATGTCATGCGCTCGACAAAGAGGTCTTTGTGTGTGGTTTAGTGGTGCAAATGGTTAGTAATTATTCTTACTGTAGTCGTTTTTGGGACTCAAGAACTACTCTCTTGGGCAACCATCTCTCCCTCAACCATGCTCGATCGTGTTGTAAGAATTCAATCGGGAGAATTCAATCGGGAACATTAACATACTCCATAACAGAACAACTTAATATCATATAGTCTCTCATATTCAAAATAAAAATCGTTTTAGAATGATGTATACATATTAAGAAAGGTAATGAAATGTTTTATATACCCTGATTAATTGTACTATTCAACAATAATGCTTTTGTATAATCTGTGTAACCTGTGTAATCAATGTAAGAGAAATTAAAAGGTAGTTTTGGAAGTAAAATCATAAACATACATGAAAAGTCACGAATGACACTTATTTTGAATAAATAAAATTTTTAGTTTTTATTTTAATAGAAAGAAATAGTAAATATTTCACATTTCGGTTTCCACATTTTGGTGTCAGCATAACCTAGACAAAACGTCATGTTAACCATAAATCTCTCCCGACTTCTCGATCCCTGAAAGTTATCATTGTTTTCTCCTTTTGCTCTCTAGCTACTATGCTCTAAGCTTAAAGTAAAAACTTGCTCTGGAAATAAAACACAGCTGACTAAGCAAATGCCTTTTAATGATGACACTTATTTTGTAAAATTTTCATTTGGATGCGAGCTTCTAATTACACTAGATGTTGACGGCATTAAGGAAATTTTGTTCAGTTGAGCTTTAATTTATAAAAATAGTCTCTCCGTCAAAATATATAAAAAAAAAGTTACTGTATGTTATGACCCTTTTTAAACTTCCGTAAAGTAATGAATCTTACTCCCTCTGATTCATAATAAGTGTCGTTTTAGATACATTTTAATTATTCAAAATAAGTGTCATTCTTGACTTTTTTTTTGAAACGAGAGAATAGCGATTATCTCGAGGAATAATGGTCTAAGATACAGTCAGGTACATCAATCCACACCTGAAAGCGACTATGGAGAACAGACGCCCGAGCAAGAGAGTGGGCTTCCCTATTCCCCGAACGCCTAATCCAAGAAACAGAGATATTGTCCCTAGTACATAAGATATCCGTACAGTCCGAAATGATAAGACCAAAATAGGAAAAATCCAAAGACCTGGAGGTCAAAGCACTAATAAGGAGCTGACTATCAGTAAAAATAGAACCTGCCTGTAACAAACCATCACGAGCAAATAACAAGCACTGCCGAAGAGCAAGCGCCTCTGCCATCGCAGGATCCCCATTACCTTCCTCGTAGCCAGAAAGTGCCAATGAGAAGGTGCCTTCACCGTCTTCAACCAGAATGCCAAAACCAAGAAGGCCAGCGTCAGCAAAAACCGCGCCATCAATGAAAGCCAACCAACTAGAGGACGACGTCACAACGGCCGCCGACCGAAAACACAACGGTAACCTGG
>JAOQMR010000001.1:14752893-14777702 GCA_027563865.1 Erythroxylum pelleterianum
GGAGACGGTGGACAAAAAATTGGAGACAGCAACCAAACATCATCAGAGACAGGATTATTTTGTCCTGTCATCTGTCCCCGTCTCCGGGACATCAACCATACAGGGGGTAAATGTAAAATGAACTTCAGCATCACACACACGTACTTGTAGTCTGTTACATATATATATATATATATTTTGCCAAAACCCTTATTTTTCTTAAGCCCCTAAATGGAACATGCAACGAGTGGAGGTGGAGCATCCGCTTTTGAGAGTTTTGAGTGATTTTGGTTGTATTTGGCAAAGTTCAGTAGATATGTTGATGTTCTAATGAGGACATTGACGTGAAACTTTCAATCTTTATAGTCATATCATCAAAAACCTGATGGAGATTAGATGGCTATATTGGAACCAAGTTAGACATAATTTATTAAGAGTGGAGGATTTCCAACGACACTGAAATATTCCATGATGTTTTAGACCTTCTTGATTAAATACGTTTCGATGGTGCGAGTTCTTGACATAAGAAATTAAGGGTTAGCAAGCATAATCTTGACCCAAAAGCAGGGTTTTTCTTTCCTTTTTCTCCAATCAAACCCACATAACATGACTAAAGTGGTAAGTGCCTCTTTTTCTCCAATCTAATCCCATTCCCATGCAGATATAGGGGTATATATATAGGATCAATCCTGTTTTTACAGACAAGAACAAAAGAAAAGTGGGAGACATTTTGAATCTTTTTCAACGACTTGGAGCAAAGGGGAAGCTTTGATCAATGCCCTACAAATCTTTGGGGAGATTACAAGTTAGATGAAAGAACTTAGCTTGTAGATTTTGACTAGAACCTATCAACCTCTTTTTTCTTTCTTTTGGGGATTAACTTATTCCTTTCTCATTTTACATGTTACTCACTTTGTTTAGCTTTCCAATAAATAATAACTTGGTAATTCCTTTCATTATTAAGAAAAAGGAATAAATGATTGTTGGTAAAGAGTTGGCCCTACTAAACCCTTTACATGAAACCGAAGCCAATCAATGTCAACAATGGTGAAAATCAAGGTAAAGAAGCTTGTGGGCGACCACCCAAGCATGTATCACTTTGACCCACATGATTGGAAGTTCGAACCATTCTTTTTTTCTCCTTTTTGTGTTTCTCTTTTTTCTTTTGTTTTCTTAAAAACTATTTAGACAATAAGTTGCAGAGAAATTGATCGATCTCTTTCTATATTCTTTAACTACACTATACTCAAGGAAGCCAATGATTGCATCAAAATTATGGCAGCGCCACCTAAGTAGTAGGACGAGTTTACGAGTGGAGTTTCTTGACTACTTTTACTCTCTACAATCCTATTCAAATGCCAAAATGATAAGGAATTATCTGTCCAATTTTACTCGGTCCAATTTTATCCAATGTTTAAAACGACATTTTTAACTATTGAATAGGATTGGAAAGTCTCTAAACTCATGTTCAATAATCAAAAAGATGTCGTTTTAAACATTAAACAGAGTTATATAGAGTAAAATTAGAAATAAGATTTGAACTCATAATTAGACATGCATTCAAAACCCAAGTGAAAAAATTCTTCATTTTCCACTTATATAAATTGATTTATCAAAAGTGCAAGTTGAAGCCCTCAAGGAACCCAACTTGGTGGTTTACTAAATTTGATTTTTGCCCAAATTTTATTAATTATTTTAATGGAGAGAGGAATACTTATTCTCCTTAATCTTTAGACTTATGATAAGAAAATATTATTAGTTGAGATGCATGTAGGGGGAGGCATTAAAAAAAAAAGCCAACCTTTAACTTGTAAGACTCAATTAGCATGGATTAGTACATGTGAAATTTAATATTTTAATTTAGGGTAATTTGGAATTTAGCATTAAATTCATTAAAAAAAACTATGCGTCTATCAATTTAATATTTGGGACACTAATTTTAATCAAACTTCAATTTCAGTCATCAAGCAGTTAATTTTGAAATTTTAAATGTGATCTTTTAATAATTAAAAAGTTTCAGACAGTTATATAAGAGAGTGCTTCCAGAAGCAACTAAATTATATAGTTGATGGGCTTAATCTATATTAACCCAATTGGTGCATCGCTAGACTTGAATTGGATCCACATTTAACAATGCCAAGCCCACGAAAGCAAATGAGCTCCCACCGGCTTCTAGAGGTACACCGGCGGCGAGTGGAGATTGCACAATCTAAAACATGTTTCTTAACATTATATAAAATGATGGATGGAAGCTCCGCACCTTTTTCATAGGCTTTACTTGCAATGCCCACTCTTCGTGTATCAACAATTCTTTCAGAGTAATATTGTTTCTTCATAGATCGGGGACTAATCATCGAGCAATCAGTTTTCCTTCATATTCCATTTTTCTTTAAAAGTGACTGTAACGCATAATCCCTGTGTCTATGTTATGCATAAATCAACCATAACTGAATCTTGCTGGTATTGCTATTGAAAATTGATCATGATGAGAAGATTTCAGCTACTCATGTAAAGAGATCCTCGTATAAAAGGCATCTGGGATACGGTCAGAAAAGGGACAAACATGCCAAGTATCACCAGACACTACCCTTGCTGAGAAGTTTCGTTAATCTACCATGTTTCAATACAAGAAGCAAACCTTTATTGGCAAATGAAAATAACAAAACCAAGTTGTTGCAGTCAAAGAAAAGCTTTGCAGTCCTCGACAGAACCACAACAATATCGTCAAAGACTAATGAGATATTCACAGCTTCATGTCGACACATTCTAGTGCACAAACATCCAACAAAAGTCAGCTAAAGTTCAATCAAACAGTAGATCATATACCCAAAGTTTTTTTCTTCATTCCAGGGAACCAAACCTTTTAGAGGCGTAAGTGCTTCTTTGAGGCGATGATACCTGCAAAAGGATAGCAAATTGTCGTGACAACAGAAACATCAACATCCCTTCAACAACGGACAAAGCAAGGAAATTTATAGCACTTTATGATGCTAAGAAAATTTATTGCTACTAGCAAATATCAGTAGATAATATATCCAAAAACCAATGTTCTTCATCAGCCTATCAGTCGATGTCCCCAAATAATAAACCAAGAAATGAATCACAGCATTATTTACATGCTACAGTCCGCTGGAAAGAAGACTTAGACACCAACACTTACCTTATCCAAACCAATCCTCAACCCATACAAATTGAAACCAGAAAATCTCCCTAACCTTTAGGTCTCAAAAACCAAATAACAATTCAAGAAAACCAAACAAAACAAAGATCAGATACACTTACTAGATCTGACAAAAAGAAGGTTACAGAAATTGCCATATTCATGACTGTTGAAGTAGCCATACCAAATAGATTTGAGAACACAACAAGAATGAAGTTTAAATCTACAACCTGAGCACAATAGATTCTAACATGTGTCCAAATATCAAGTTTTTGAAGGAAAGTAACTCCAAAAGATTCAGGGACATCTACTAAGAAGCTCATACCAAGGACAAGTCTTAACAAGGTTAAGTACTAGCAGCTAGTTTCTAAGCATTTTGCATGTGGAGGAATTGATGAAATCTTAGGTTTTGTAAAATGCATATTCCTAGAACAAAAAGTATTAGGACCACATCAAAGGTTGAAATACCTTGCACTGAAGACTAGTAATTGTTGATTTTAGTAAATCGTCTCCAACTATCGACCTCAACCTTTTAACAAACTCTTCCCGTCTTATCTTTTTGGCCTGATAACACATTCAGAGAGACCAGTCTAAGATCATGACAGATCTTTTAAATCAAATCAGCGGGGAAAAAAGTAGCATAATGTCCTCCATCATACCCTGAATTGCTCATAATGATTGGTTATTCGTTCCATATCTCCAGAAGAGACTTTATTAGAGATTGCAGCAAACAACGTCTGGAAAGGCATCCAGGGGGACTTCGGAGTTCTTGTACTGCTTGAGCCCAGACTTTGTGCTTTTCCCTGGGAAATTCCAGATTCTAATGCTGCTCTATTTTTACTTGGCTAAAGGAAAAATAGCAAATTAGCAGTTAATTTAAGGTAACTGTAACTAACTGGAACTTGAAATGGCAAGACACCGATAAACAATTTATGTACAATTCACATGCACGGTCGTATGATTATCCATTTAATCTAGCTTTGAATGGTCGAAATCTCAATAAAAGAACAAAATCTACCATCAAGCGCCTCAAGATACTAGATGACATAATCTCAAAACCTTCTCATTCAAGGGATTTGCGGTCTTCAAGACAAAGGTAAATAAGAATTAGGACAGGCTAATACAAAGGAGGAGGAAAGACATACAATGTACTATTTGAAAATATTTTTGGATTGCTCTTAGTCTCTCTATCACACCAACCCTCAACCTCATGCCATTAATAAGAACATAAAACTAGAAACTCTAAGTTTACTCTCGCCTCCTTTGACTCCCCTTTTAAAGGTCAAACAAATACGCATACATTGTCACCAAAAGTCATAACACAGTTGTGCCAGACACTGCCTAAGAAAAGAAATCAGCTTATTATATTTTCCTGCTCCATTAAGTTGACAAATGAACTGTGAATCACAAAGCGTAACAAAGATACACATGAGAATGGTGAGAATACAACTAAACTTACCATGTACGCTGCAATGGACTCAACTGGTAAATTCAGATCAGCAGCAGTAGATCCTGTTGGCAAATTCAAATCAAGTCCAGTGGATTCCTTTCTAAAACTTCCCTGAGCACCAAGAGTACAAGCGGTGATGTCTGAGACAGCACAGTTACTATCACTTCTAGCATCCAATGCTGCAAGGACAATATCAAAATTATAGTGATCAAATACTGACAAGGCTCCAAAAAGAAAATGTTTCATGGTCATTCAGCATTTGCAGATAGTGATCACTGACTAAGTCACTGGATCAATTGCTAGTACTGATTGATCTCTTGAATGTAATAAGCCAGATGAATGCACATCATGCGGAAAATTATGTTTCTAAAACAATGGCTTTTCAACTTTAAAAGACAAGGTAGATGGTGCTGAAGTTAAAAGTGATGTTGTGACCACCAAACTCAGTTTCCAAGTTCCGTCCAGCAAATAATCAGCTTGTATCCATCATAAGGATATACAAGATACACAATATATTGTTAGCTAAAAACAATATGAGCAAGGTCATGCATATATACAAAGTATATCATGCATCTAGTAACAAAAAAATCCAAAGTAACTTTATCACCTGCCGCAGAACAAAGCTTGAAGCTAACAACAAACTCTGGATAAATGCATGTGTTCATGTTCATATTCCAGACTATGTAGTGTCTTGGGTTTTGAAGATCATCAACTCCACTGTCAAACTCCTCACAACTTGGTTGGTACTGTCGAGTTCCAGGATGTAAAATTTCCATATTCCCCAATATTACGCGACAAAGTACAATATGCCTTACTCCATTTTTGTCGAAATCACAACAATTTGCACTGTTGAGAAATCTTAGTTAAAATTTGATGAAAGAAAAAAGATATAATGACGTGTACTGATTAAAGCCTAGATTCTTGCTTAAATTCAACATAGGATCAGTCGGATGCTTGTAGATAAAAATTGATGATGTTAACTGCTCAAGAATACCGAAGATACAGGAACAGTATTCATTTTGGACAAACAACATAAATCATAGAGAAAATTTGACATGCTTCCCCAACTTAAGGTCAAATTGTTCAACATAAAAAACCATATATGGAAAGGATCCCCTTCAATGGAAAACTTAAATTTATTCTAGATAAGTAAGCCTGGCTACGATGCAGAAGTGGGATTACTCTCTTTAGTTTGGCTTGTAACGCTTTTGCCTCCTAAATACTAAGTTAGCTAGAAGAAAAATAGAATAGTTAGCTAAGAAAACAGAACAACCTTTTTGTCTTAACTTTTATCAAGACCACAAGAAAATTGACATGAAATTCTACAGTAGGACTAGGCTTGACATCGGGCTGAAGATTCATCATCAGGCCTGATTAATTTTCTTAATTTAAAGTTTGCAAATGACGTCATTTTATTTAACATTTTTTAGGTTTCGGACAGGCCACTCAAACCCAAGCCCAGCCTGAAGCCCAAATATTAAAAAAAAATTCCGAGTCCAGCCCGAAGCCCGGTTAAATGGCTGGGCCGGACTGGTAAAACATTGTCAGTCCTACGCTACCTGGTGTGGCAGTAGTTTGCTGCAGAGAGATGAACAGCAATGTTAGACTTAGCCGTAGATGGGCTACAATGGCCAAGACCATACTGCAAAACTGTAGGGAGAGCATCCTTGGACGAAGCAAGCCAAGCATATTGAACATTTGCATCACCACGAAATCGTTTAACCAAATCAATTTGTTTTTCAAAAAGCTCTAGTCGAGCTTGCATTAAGATACCAAAGCATGGATGGATATCAACTATATCTGCGCCACCAAAAGGACTCATGCCCATAAGAAACATCTGTCGCACAGTATCAGCATTCAATTTTTCATGGTCAGACTCAGCCTCATTAACTGAACTCATTTTAGTCTGTTGATTCTCCTTCTTAGCTTCATCAGCTTTTTCACCAATTCTTTTATTGCAACTATGTTCAACGGTGCAAGATTCTCTTGCAGGTTTTTCGGCTATCTGAATCTGCGTAACAAGACCAAGTGACTCTTTACTACAATCCTTTAACTTAGCCTGCTCAACTCCATTGATATCGATGTCAAGCTGCAACTTGATCTCACGAGGTCCATAAGGCTCCTTAAATATGATTCCCTGATGTTTCCCACAAACATGTTGGCAATACTCATATGATTCATCGTCATCAATGTAAATATCAGGAAAAAAGCAGCTACCTGCATCATCAATCCAAGCCATTGGCTGATGTGAACCTGTTCTCATGTCGACTCGAAGCATATGCACAAAATCCAATATGCAGGGACCACCCTTCAACTCAGCCTCGACAACACCCTTCTTCACTTTAAACTCATTCCAAACCAAGTCCAGAAGATCTTGAGATGAATCACTCCATTCACCATTCTGATAAAACATAAGCCTCTGTGGCATTCCAGTCTTCAAAAAATTGGAATAACACCGGAGCAACGATCTTTTCAAATGGTACTGGCAGCTCTGAGGTCCACTTCGGCTTGCATCTACCTTCCTTCGCTTTGCTAGCTTAAGCATTGATGACTTCACGGTTGGCCACTCAGGTGAAACCAAGTGGGGAGCCCCAGCAAGATATGCTGCATGGCGGGCCACTCGCTTTCTCTTCAAGCTGGGTATAACTTTGAGGGAACTATCCGATACCTTTGCGATCTTGGCTTCCATGTCTAACCACTAGATTAATCCCTATGAACAAGCCTAAACCCAATAGTTTTACCAAAAATAGAACAGATAATGTTAGTAACCTTTCGCCAGCATCAAAGATGTGATGTGATTGAAGGTGACTGAAATGCCCTGGATAAGAAATACTTGTCAGGATACTAAAGAGAAAAATAAGACAATAACAATGCCTTTAATATAAACTTCATTGACAAATAACCACCTACAAGGGTGCGCAACCAATCAAACTATATAAAACACCAGGGAAACATTGGATATTTTGTTCTGTTGATTCAAATGCAACATTTGCCTTATTTTTGGGAACAAAACCAAATAACCCGTATAGTATAAAAAGTTAAACCGCATGTCAGCTGGTTGATTTTGAGGTTACAATTATGAAGAATGGCATCTCAAGTACATAGAGACAACCACCACTTATAGAAATATCACTTGAGATATATTGAACAAGACACATTTATAATGGTCACCAAGTTGGAGAATATAACAATTCAGAAATGAAGAAATCAAAAAATCGTCTGAATAGGAAGAGGTTAATTAGGCATAACAGATATCACTGCCTCTTAACTATCACTGCCTCTTAACTTCATAAATTTAAATGCTTAAACACAAGAATAAGTAAAACGAATGGAGAAGAGCTTTCAGTTATTCAGAAGAAGTTGATTACAACAGAGCGTTAAACTTAAAATGCAATTAAAAGTGTAATGGTCAATACAAGAAAACCCGTGTAGCTTGGCAGGAGACTATGGAGAACACGTAGTTTTATGTAGTTAATGTGATATGACACTCAATTTAATATGAAAAAATATGAAATTGAAAATGTTAAATGCTTAGCAATCATGCAAGATATGATAAGAGAAACTATTGCTTTTGACAGAAAGTGAAGCTTAAGTTTAGTTAAGTAAGATCATGAAATTCACCGCGCTAGAATCAAAATCATTAAGCAAAACATAAGCTGCAGAAAATGAGACTACCTAGTGCTGTAATTAGTCTTCATTATGTATATGTCATCTTCTATCAAACCGATCACAAAATTCACAGGAGTATAGCGCTCCTTATTTATACAACATTGGGTAGAAAATCCTCCTCCTTAAAACAAAACATTGAGCAGCTTTTCTCCTGTACCATCCACGAATAACATAAATGACAATTTCACATTAACAAGTACGAATAAATCTGATTTCAAACAAAGAAGACATAATTACCACCATAACATCCCATTAATAAAAGAAAATAAAAATTAATCCACTGTTTTAGAACAAATTTAATGAGAACATAAGTATCAGCAACTAGCATGAAGGCTTAGTTAACACAAAATCCCACTTTTTACAGGTCAGTGGAATCTTTATGCTCAAAATTCCAAAAAAAAAAAATAGGTGGACATAAGAGATTGATATGTAGTTTGAAAGTTTAGGATATGAGACGACATTCGGTTAACTAAATATGTAGTATTCATAACCGCTTTCCCCCAAAAAAAAAAATTGAAAAATGAGTTGTCAACATTAATGAACATGTAATTTCTAATAGGTGTTTGTTTTTCCTTTCTGCTACACCATTTGTTGTGGTGTATCAACACCAAAACTAGGATGAATAATATCGTCTTCGCTAAGATATTTCCCAAGAATAGAGTGAAAGAATTCTCTTGCATTAACAGTTTCGAGAATTTGGACTTTGGTTTAAAATTAGTTTTCAATCGTCTTATAAAAAATTTGAAATATTGGTCCCACCTCTAACTTCTTCATTAAGAAGATCCAAGTGCAATGAATGTGAAAAACCACCTATGGCTTGAAATGTTTTTTATCTTGAATGGTTCCCCAAATATCAATATGGATCATATCAAAAGGACGGGATTTTTTGTATGACTGAATAGGAAAAGAACTTCTAGGGTGCTTAAATAATTGATAGACTTCACATTGAAAGAAAGATGGATTTTTATTGATCAGTTATGAAAAGAGCTTTTTCAAATACATAAACTAGGATGACCTAACCTATAATGCCATAGCATAGCACTTTCTTTATTTTGAGCCAATATACAAGGGTTTTGGTTAAACACATCTAAAGGCTTCAATTCTCAAGAGATAAAGACTTGCACTCATTTCAAAATTGCAAATCGTTGTCCTTAAGCTCAAAGCCTAAAATTCACACAAGGTCTATTAATGACACAATTAAGATCTTTTATGAGTTTACTAATGGATAGCAAATAGTATTTCAAATTACGCACAAATAGTACTGATCTTAATTTGATTTCTTCTGATATGGTGACAGAACCTATACCAATTACTTCTGAATAGGTACAATTGGCAATTCTAACAGCGGTCCCCTTTGTGGCTAGTTTGAGTTCACTGAAGGTTGTAATATCTCTCATTATGTGGCCGAATGCTCCCGAATCAACAATCTATTGCATAGAATTTTTCTTTACACTTAGAGCAATGTAGGAGTTACCTCTTTGTGCTATAGTTGTTGTACTGCTTTTATTAGGATTGTGTACACTTTGGATTGAGCTTTGTATCATTTTCTTGAATGCTTCTATTTGTTCTTGGTTGAATGGAACGGTTTTCCTCGAATTTTCAATTTTCTGCTGCTCCAAGATTCCCATGGCTTGCTCAGAATGATTGAGGTAAGGCTGCCAATTTGCTAGTTTTTCATGTATTTTGGAGCATGTTTCCTTTTTATGCCCTAACTTTTTACAATGATCACACCATGAGCGATTGTTCCCCTCTGGCAATTATTGCTACCTGTGTTTGGCTATTCTCTTGATTGATTTGGCTGTCCTCCACAAGCAAGAATTGCCCTTTTACTAGAAGGGTAGATCCCTCTAGGTTGGGTTGTCTCATTGATGTTCCTAACATCACTTTTCTCCAAGTCTCCTCCCTTCATACTTCTATAAAAGCCTCACAAACGCTCCGCAAAAGCTTAATGTTGTGAATCTATCCACAAAGCTCATCAAGTTCCTATTTTCATCCCAACAAAAACTTGTAAAATCTTTCCCTCTCTTGAATCTTTCTATATTGTTTGCTTATAGCTCGATGATCAAGTTGTTGCTAGTATCGAATTTGTTGACTAAAATATTCTATGACTGATGACGCACCTTGTCTCAGGTTACCTAGAATTCCTTTGATTTTGAACACTTCTGGAGAATTCATAGGGTAGAGCCAAAAAGTGTGAACTTGTCTTTATTTGAATACGTTTCATGGGAAGTATTTCCTTCCCTATCTTGTAAATATAAAATTTTCACTTGTCTCATTGATCATGGAATTTAACAGCCATGACACTAGATTATTTTCCAACTTCCAGACTCAATAGTCAAGGCTGTTTTCCACCGGTTGGACAGCAGCACCAATAAGATAAGTCTTCTTTTCCCTTTTCACGCATGAAAATCATTACTAATTTAGACCACAAGCTGAAATTTTGACCATTAAGTTTATGCCCAATAATGGCATCCAACTACTTTCAAAAACAACAGTGGAGTAGGTAGGCATGACCATTTGCCTGGAATTCGGGTTGGATATGCCACTATCAAATTTATTTTCCATGGCAGATTTGATGAATTTTGTCATCGGTGTACGATAAGAAGAATGGAATAGGGATTGATTCAGATCAAGAATGGAACGGAGATTGCTCCATATCTACTCTAACACCATGTAGAAGTTTATTGAGACTTCTATTTCTTCAAAAACTTATTCAAATAACTACGCTAGTGGTATTTAAGCAGAACCTTGAGGCATTCCTCATAGTTCTTAAAAGACATACCTAAATCAGTCAAGATTATCTCCTTGATTAGAAGGAAATTTTCGTGAGCTGAATTACAACAACCTGCCTTTAACTAAGGAGGTTTAAAATAGAAAAATTATTCCTAAGAAGCTGCTCCTACTTAACATAAGGATCTTGTAAAGATCCTGATTTATTCTTTCCAGCTTTTGCATAACAAAATAAAAACCGAGAGGAAAAAAAAAGTACAGGAGTCAGAATTATTGTGTTCAAAAAGAAAATACAATAAATTTTATCATCGATCCATAGAATCAACAGTGGTTAAAATCAAACGCGATCTGCTTAATTCTCCCCCCAAACCAAAAAATTAAGCCAGAAGATATAAGATATAAGATATCAGCATGTTTTCTGACAGCAACTTCGGGTAAGTAAAAACATACAAAAAGAAAAACACACAATGATCAAAAACATTCCACACAAAAAAAAAAAGCACATGCAGAAGAAAAGATACCTCTGTACTGATGATACGCAAAAAACATAAACGAAAAAGAGCAACTAGTTTCGAAAAAGAATAGGAGCAGAAGAGAAGAGCCACCAGAAGACGCCGTTGAAGAAGTCGAGATTGTATATACATATGAGCGTTGACGGTGGATAGTCGGCAGTCTCCTATGGCTCTCTCTTCATCTTCTTGGTCTCATTTTCATTTTTTTTATAGTTAATTTTTCTTGGGCGAAAAGCAATCAGAAAAAATCCACTTGTTTGGTCCACGAAGTTATGATAAAGTCACCTGCGGGTTGCGAGTTGCTGTTTTGTGAAACTTTTCTAATCGGGTCGGGTTGGTTATTCATATTCATAATCAACAATTCGGGTCGGGTTGATAACATTTGAACTGCTGATGAATTCTAGAAAATAGATAGTCTCGAATTTACCGAGTTGTTCTGTGTTCTTGGGCTTCACTCTCTCTGCCTTGGATCTGATCTCTCTTTCTCTCCATTTCCCTGAAATTTTACTGTCTTGTGGAGTTGATTGTTGGTCGACTGAAGACAGGGAGGGAATAGATGCAATTCTTTGGAGGATCAGATATAAGTCCTTCGCCGCCGGCACCGACGGCGTCTGGGAACAATGCACACATGATGTATGTGTTCAACCGGAATGGGGTGTGCTTGTTCTACAGGGAGTGGAATCGTCCCCTTCACACTCTCAATGCCCAGCAGGACCATAAGCTCATGTTCGGTCTGCTCTTCTCTCTCAAGTCGCTGACTGCGAAGATGGATCCCACTTGGTTAGTTCTCTTCTCACAAATTGTTTGGTTTGAGGCTTTATTATGAAAATTGGCGAATTGGATCTAAAAGATTTACGAGGTTATTGATCTCATATTGTTTGATGATTTGTATTTTTTGTTATCAATTTGGTGCAGTGCGGAGAAAGGGAATCTTGGAATGCCCCAGTTGCCTGGTCAAGGTTGTTCTTTTCACAGTTTTCGGACAAACACATACAAACTAAGTTTCATGGAAACACCCTCTGGGATCAAGGTCGGCGTTTCACTTCATCCTTTAACCCATTTCATGTAACAAAAGATGCTCGCAAGACTCCATTCCAAGCGTTAGAAGCATAGGGCTTTGTGCTATGTTTATTTTGTCTTCGTATATTCACAACGATGAGCCTTTGTGCAGATTATCCTGATAACACATCCTAGGACTGGTGATCTACGGGAGTCTCTCAAGTACATCTACAATTTATATGTTGAATACGTTGTCAAAAACCCACTCTATGCTCCTGGAAGTCCAATCAGGTAAAAGATTTGAGCTTTTCTACTTGCTAAATTGAAATTAAAAGCTATTAACTGATTCATCATAAAAATTATATTTGGGATGTTTACCATTCTATACTGGACCATCTCTAGTGTTTTACGCAAATGACCTCAAAGTCGTATACGCGATTAGAGAGATGATTTATGGTTAATGTGTGGTCTGTTAAAGAGGTGAAGCCATGTGATAAGGCCGCATTTTAGTTGTTTATTCATAGGCCAGTTAGGATCTAGCTGAATGTTTAGTATGAACTGTTGATAATATTATGACTACTAGCTGCCTATGTATGCTGCTCATCATTGTTTATGGTTAGCACCTCTGGTAGGCAATCCGTGTGTGAATACGAGTTTCTGGGTTGGTTTAGACCAATTTAATGAGCAACTTACAGAAGGAGAGATGTCTTTATATCAAAGCTTCAAGAGTTTACCATTCTTCACCTAATGCAGTTTTGTTTGCCTGGGGCAGGTGTGAATTATTCAATACTAATCTTGACCAGTATGTGAGGAGTATTGCGTAGTTGCGACATCTGGTGCTCAATGGCTTTAACATCCCATGGCACGGTGCCTATTAGTGATTCAGCTTCCTCTTACAAGGAAAAAAGGGGCAAGAAGATGACCAGACATTCAAGTACAAAAGAAACTTGTGCCTTTTACTCGAATTCCCGTAGAAAAGTTACCATTTGTATTCGGAATTCAGTTGTGCGATTCAAGTTACTTCTTGTTGTGGTTATGAAATGCTTGACAATTTGCATAATGGAAACAAAATATTAGAATGCTTTTCATGTGAAACGATGATGTTCATCACCAACGTGATGAACCAGTTCAGTATAAGTAGAAAAGGGTAGAAATCTAGTGTATCTTTCACCATTCATAGAAAACTTGAATATGCCAATTGTTCAAACGCGACCTATGGTAAGCCTTCCTGGGGTTAGGAAACCTCCTCTTGTCCCAACTATACATTTGAGGGCTACTCTCTTTGGCCTCCTGTATTTCCCTATGGTACTCACTTTGCTTCCCCATTATTGGCCTCGCTATCTGCATCGGATTCCTCCCTCTCACCATTTTCAGGCCACTTACCTCCGCCGCCACTCGGTCCGGCACCGTAAATGATATACCAAACCTTCTTGGTTGTACGCGTACTTCAAAAAAGTAACACGTCTTCTCTTTATTTCCAGGAATATTTTGCGGTGCTGGTTCTGGTGGCATGTGCCCACCTTCTGTCACGTCCATTGGCTTCTTTCCTGAAGTAGGAGCTAGGTGTAATGCACAAACTCACACGATACACGTACGATTAATTTCTACTTCCCTGCAAGTTGGTCTTCTGCTTTGAGAACAGAAAGATTCCAGGAGAAGATAAGACTAGACAAGGAAATATCTCTACATATAAATGTATATACGTATACACACTCCTAAAGTGGGCGAAAACGTACGTCAATACAGACCTGTCTCTTATGTACGGTCGCCTATCCTGTTCTCGGGTTATCCTGGTCCAAACTTGATGGTGAAGTTGGTGTAAAGGAGATTATTAGGAAGAACTAGAGAAGTAAAATTTATAGATTATTAGGAAGAACTATAGAACTAAAAGCCTATATAATACCATCGGCATTAAAGAGTAGTTTGTTGATGGTAATAATGTTTATGGTATTGGTTAAAGCATTAAACACGTATCCTAAACCACTGCGGTCAAGTTGTTAGTTTTGGATGAACTAGGGGTCTTGGATTGCTAATTAACTAGCAAATGTGATGTAACTATAGGGTGGTTAGTTGGAGTTGTACGATATAAGACTAGTAGAAGTTCCTTGTCTTATTCGCTATTAAATGTGTTACTAAAAAGTCATACACAACCCTAATTAACTTTTTCTCTTTACTTGTGATTGAAAAATATGAAGACGCTATGTTTTTATTAGGCATGATAATGGATCAGACCGAACTCAAGTCCGACCAGACTTGGCCAACTTTTGTTTTGAAATTAAAAATGTTAAAACATTATCGTTTTATTAGATCTGAACAGTACTCAAGTCCGACTAGATTTAGTCATAGGAAAGCCTGAAATACAAAAATTCCATCAAAATCATAATAGGTGAAGTTTAGTAAGTGGATCAATAACTTAGTGATTGAATACTAGTAGTTCTAGCATGTACATAGTGTTTCTACTTTCGCATCCATCCCTTCTCTCCCTCTATACCAATAACAATTCGAAAGTCATAGTTGCATAGCGTAAATGATAAAACAACATAAAAATCAAAATTGTTCTTACACGTTTAGCAACTGGTGTAATCACACAAATAATCGGCCACGCTGCTTATATACTCGGCAACTTCAATTGAGAATCATGCAGCTTGTACTCAATATTGGTAAAAATCTTAGGTCCTCTCGTTAAATTTACAATTCAAGACCTAGTCAAGACGCTTCTTCGCAATAGATTGCTCTGTAAGATACCTATGTCAACATGCCAAAGTTCAAGAAGTCAAGATACAAACGATAACAACCAACAAAGCATTGCAATTGTGCACACTGAAATCAGTAAAATCTACAGGACTCTGATTCTACACAACCCCTGATAGCCGCAGGGTAGTAAACTCCTCACTGACAACAATCAATCACTCATATGTTTGATTTGAAGTAGCATTATCTATTCATATCTTGATATGCAAAACAAACCTCACAAGCGTGCATCATGAATGCTTTATGTACAGACTAAAAACATCGTACACAAAGGTAAGGCTTTTTATTCATAGATAACTCTCTTGCATGCATTTCCGAATCGACTCTTAGCAAGTTTAGGTTCTTTTTTAATTTAAGCAACATTTTGCGGTTTTTATCATAAAGGACATGATGGGAAGTAAGACATGATGTCTACTTACTTGCCGGAATAGAAGCCAGCGGAGTACCATGCATTTAAAACAACACTTAAATCTGTTTCACAGCTTGTACTTTGAACCGTTTCCTCTTCTTGACCTGTCATTGCCACATGCTCTGCATCTGGAAAACATGAACCCAAAGAGTGAACGTTCTATCAAGAAAATATGCACGTGTTTCTGCTTCATGAATATGATACTTTTGAAAAATCTAATAATATCAAGCAATACTTTCCTATTTTCAGCATTTATTCCTGGACTTTTACCCCTTTCCATAAATAAGGTGTAATACCTTTAGAACTAGGAATTTATAAGAAGAAAGATATTCATAGCAAGCAATCAATGTTTCTCAGATCAAAACAATCAAGCAATGTCAATCAAATGTACAAAGCACTTCTTTATTCTCTCCAGAGCAGAGTAAGAGCTGCATCAGTACTTACTAGAGATTGCAATTTGCTAAAGAAAAATCAAGAAAGTTTTAATCGCCCAAAAAGAAACTTAAAGGTTTGATTGGGTTCATGTCAGTGCTTAACTCTGTTACTTATATGCAGAGATTTAGGTAACTTAAGCCTTTATTACTAATTCTATCTGCGTATTACTATTTTTTTTGTCCTGTTGATTCCAAAATAGAAGCAAATTTCATAAAAAGATTCCTGCAATAATTATAATATGGAGAGGAGCTGACCTTTTGAACCAGAAATGTTAGAGTTGTTCATCTTCATGGAGGATATTGCTCTTTCCGCAGCTCCCAATGCTATCTTAGAAATGTCGTCATTTACAGGAGCAAAAGAATTTTGAGGATTTGTCACTACAGTAGAATCAGTACATGCTTTATTAACACATGTCCCACCTAATGTACAAGCAGCGGACGAGGTGCATGGAGCCACATAACAATGAAAAATACAACAGCAAGAAGAACCAATTAAATTCAAGAGAGAGGCTTGGTTTGCAGGAAGCAAATAATCTTGAGAAGTTGAACAGAAACCACCTTGTTCACCAGAACCAGAGCCTTCAACAGGATATTGTGTATCATAACCACTTAATTGATGAAGCTTCTGTAGAATTACTTGCCTCTTTTCCTCAAGTTCATAGTACTGACTGAGTAACTGGTTATATTCTTCCAAACCTTGTGAAAAAAACACAGCAATTAACTGATTGCGTTAAAACTTTTTTGAAAAACTTTTATAGGGTTTGTTGGTTAGAGAACCAGCACCATGATCGGTCACAGAATTTGTTGCCTCTCCCAGCTCAAGCATTTCACATGATGTGGCATAATTATTATCATCTTCCTCCCTATGTTTTACAACGCACAAGAAAGGAAAAGAAAATTAATCAGTTAATGTAATCTCCAAAATAGGTATAGTGTTGGCATAAAGATGAGGAATTGAGAGAGAACTATTTCAACAGATTCATTTACTGAAGGATGCATTCTAGCTCATTGTTTCTGTGCTTAAAAAGGCCACACTTTAAGCAAATTAATTGTATGAGCTGTAAAAATGTCAAAGTAAATGATCAATTCTGTAAAAACTCAGATGCATGAATTATGAACTAAATATATCAATGGCATTACAAGGTACCTTACTGTCCCACATTCTATTGCATCATTTGAAGAAGCATTCTCCACAGTATTACCAGCAACTTTTCCTATATCAGTGGAACAGTCCTTGCTGGGCATGCCATGCATTTTCTGGAAAGAAAATACAAAAGGAAGATTAAATCTTTATAATGTCTAGGCTACCAAAACTCGAAACATAACAAAATCATGAAACAGCTTGAATCGTGGTCACAAATAAGCAATATTTAGAACTGAGAAAAAACAAAAAAGTTAGGAAATTGGCGTTCATGATAAGCAAATAAGTTTTTCCCATCTCATTCATGTCCAGGTGAATGAAAGCGCTACTTTAACATTTAAGCCCTTAGGAAAGCTCTTTTCTCCCATATTCAATTTCCATCTTCACATAATCAAAAACTAAATGAAAATTAGTTTTACTTGTATCCAGACGGAAAAAAAACAAGGACATTAGGGAAAGTTGTGAAATTAAAATCTCCAACTCCTTGATCTTAGAGTTGCAAAAACCAAAACCCAGCAGATCAAGTATTAATTACTTGTAGCAATTGCCTAAAGCACCAGCAACACAGAATGCAAAAATATCACACGAATAACTTTCCTATTTTATATACCTAAACCCACTACAGGAGCGTTGTTTATTTCACATAAGTAGATAAACCCAAGTTAACCAAAACCAGCTCATGCTCAATCATTCACTCATCCAACCAAATGAACTAATCTAATTAACAAGGAATTGAATTAATTAAAGAAGATATCAAACGTCAGATCAAATAACATCTTCTAACAAGTCACTTCCCTCACAGTGTATAAAGATGCGTGTGCTTACAGATACAAAGTGTATAAATATACCCTATACTTGGACATGGCATCGTCGAAGGCATTAACTAAAGCGGAGTCATCCCAGAGGTCTCCTTCTTTCCCCATCTCCAGTCAGCAGCAGCTAAGCTGAAGAAGAATCACGAAGAGACCGCTTGGTGCTTCCTTGCTTGCTCTGTTTGGAATCCAAATTCCAAACCCCCCTAAACAAAAACCTGAGACTGCGACGCGCCTCAAAAGTCAAAACAACCAAAAGTAAGCAGGTTCAAATGAGGATGACCCATTTATGGGCTTATGTTTCTCATTTGGCCCATCATCACTTGGTTAAAACATCCATGTCACGTCTGGTTAGGTTTATTTTTAAAATGTTCTTACGATTTTTAAATCTCGTATTTAATTTATTTGTTTTATATTTTATTAATTTTCTGTTGGTTAAATTTTAATAAAAATAATAAATTTTATATAAATTAAAATATAAGGATCTTCAAAATACTATACTAAATTATAAATTAAATTATTAAAAAATATAAAGTGTCTTTTTTAAATCAAAATATATCAAACAATTGAAAACAGTCTCCCTGTCAGGTTAAGATAATACTGCATACTATTGTCTCTTCTCAAAATTCACATTCAGCAAGATTTTCATTGATTATTGTTGTTGTAAAATATATCAACCAAGTTTAATTCTTAATTTTATGAGTTTGTTGTAATAGAGATGATAATAAATCAAATCAAAGGTGACTTGTATCTTATTTGATACTCTCCAAGAATAATTTGTTCTTGGTTAAAAATTTGATGTAGTATAATTTCATTTGAATTGCTTAAATTTTGTTTCAATTGTTACTAAATTGATATTATTTTAATAAAGAGGGTCGACATTTTTAATCAAATTTTAATTTAGTTTTTTAACTCCGAATTTGATTTTAAATTGTATATAATCGAATAGGTTGAACCAACTTTTTTCCCATTTATAAATAGAACAAGAAGAATTTATTCCCTTTAATTTAGAGATGACAATTTTGGCCCAGCTTGATCCGACCCGACCCTACCCGTTGGATAATGGTCCAAATGACATCATTTTGATTTTATTTTTAAAAATAATGCTCAAGGTAGCATGGTATTAACTAAATTATCTACAATATTCATTTTCTTTATAATAATATCGACAAGAAACTATATTTTGGATAAAATAATATCTTATATCAATATATAAAATACTTTTTATTATCACAACAAATAATTACAAACTCATAATTTAACATGGATATTAAACATGTATATTAGAAAGTCATACATGTTACATGTTTCCGACTCTTACTTGCATATTAAACATGTACATTAAAAAATCATACATAACCCTAATTAACTTATCATTTTCATTACTACATATTAAAGTTGTATTGCG
Source organism: Erythroxylum pelleterianum (assembly GCA_027563865.1). NCBI lineage: Eukaryota > Viridiplantae > Streptophyta > Magnoliopsida > Malpighiales > Erythroxylaceae > Erythroxylum > Erythroxylum pelleterianum. The sequence goes on from JAOQMR010000001.1 coordinate 14,772,348, forward strand.
TGTAAACTATCAAATAATTCTTCTTAATAATATGCTATTAATTACTTTTTTTAACTAAACTTCATTCCGCATGGATTGGTTGAGCGTAGGTCCCAATGTTATTCCGGTGTGCACCTTTGAAAGATCGTAGGTCTCTGCTAAATAAGAACCGTCGTCATCTACGCCTTCCAAATAGTGAAGTCATTCAATATATTAAATTTCTCAATATTGAAATTGTAGGGAGACATATTGATATCAAAATCTTAGTTTTGATACCAATTGTCGTGATATCAATTGATATAATACCGTTTATTGAGATAACAAATATAAACGAATATTGGAATAAAATAAACAAAGAAAAAATAAAATAATTTATGTGGTTCGATCAATTATATGATACAATGAGAAATAAAGAACAACTAAGCAATCCACTCATAAAAAAAGCTTAAATCCACTAAATATGAGAATACTATTGATAAAATTAATAATATAACGTTTAAGAAGCATATTGATAGTCTTGATAAAGCAACCATAATCCAAAGGAAAATAAATAGGAAACTAAGAGCAGGTAAGAAACATAAAGTAAATATGAAAACTAAAACAAGTAGAAAACTTATAGAAATAAGGAAACCAACTTAAGTAGAAAACTTGTGAAAATAGGAAACATATGAAAATAGGCGTTCCATATCCGTCCCCTCTATTTAAGAAAAACTTGTCCTCGAGTGTTTTGGTAAATCAGGGTATAGCCTCACGAATTCTGTCATGCCATCTTGCATAGACCGAGAACATTGTTTGTATTGTTGGTACTAATAGAATACAATTTTCTTGTAATTCGAGGGTAGAAAATCCCTCTAAATCGTCCGTTTCATTCACGTCCAAGATCGAATCTAATCCTTTCCATCACACCACCTCCTTTTTTGTTCTTCTAAAAAAAAAAGTAAAGGCGGCTTCCTTCAAACAAAAGCTACCAAATTTATCCTCCTCTCTTCCGAGATCTTATGAAAATCAAAGAATCGCTTTACGCCTGCAATCCAATGAAGAACTCCTTCAATACTAAAATTCTCATTTTAGATACGAATATCTGCCGGAACTTGAAATAGTTGTTAAGATCTCTTTGGTTTTATGGTCTATCTTATGACAACTCTTCATTTGCCTCTAATTCATTGTCAAAAGTAGGTGTCCTCTTACCCGAGCAGGAATAGGTCTCTTAAGTTGTGTGCCTTATAGCTCGTTCTTCCTTAACACAATCTATATTATCATCCTTATCCATATTAGCAAGAGGGTTAGGGGCACCTTTGGAATTTTTATTGATAAGTAAGATTAGTTATAAACTGTTAACACTCTTCACAAAAAACTGCGAGGGAGAATAAGTTTCCCTCTCATCCCACCCAATACTGCAGAGTACAAATGACAAAATATACATCAATTAAGGAAAGATTTGATCGAGTCCTGTTTGTTAGATTATTTAGTGTCCGTGACACTTTAGGTTTGAGTCCAATAAAAAGAGCCTAAGATAATGGTTATTAGGTATTAAGAAGTTGGTCTTAAATGAGTTCAAGACCTTTTTCCTCCCTCTTTTAAAATCAAATACATGAAAGGATAATTTTTTGTAGGATCAGAAAACTATCATAGAAAAGAGTTTCTAAACCATTAGGGAAGCGCATTAAAGGAATAAAAGGCACAGATAGAATCAATCTTAATCAAAACTAACATAGATTCAGATATGGCTTTAATATATTGATCCATAAATGTTTAACAAGGTGTTGCATTATTTGTTCTCTGTCATCATCAACTATTCGTTTCGTTTATGGAATAGTCGTTTTCTGTATTTGTAATGGCATTGCTTTCTTCATATATGACATCTTGAACTGCCATGAATGGAACTACCATAAACAAGAACACAGAAATAGAAACAAACCGCAAACTTCTTATTTTGTTCTTATATTCCCATACATTTCTTGATAAATTTCGGTGTTGATCTGTATGAAACGGGAAAAGTTATTTTCAGATGTTGATAGAATCAGTTTTCTAAGGACTTGAATCCCATTCTTAAGGCTTGACCGAAGCAAAATATAGATGACCGGTTTAGAGTGAGAAACTCATGGTTTTAGAGTGAGGAACACTCAGATTTCGTTGTATTGAACACCGAATAAGTAAATGGTGGATGTCATTATTGCTGGCTCAAGCCAAGAAAGGATTATGGAAAATAATTGCAAGAAGAATTCATGAAAGAAGATTTTAGAATAAAAAAACGAAAACCAACATCACCTGAGGAAGATGAGGGCAACGGACGTGCCTCATATGACAGGAGGGCAAATGATAGGCGTGTGTAGCCATACAATTTTTTTTAGCCCTGTTCTCAACAAGTGGGCTGGGACTTAGTGGACTAGGGCTTATAAACTTTATTGCTTAGACCCTAATTAAAGAATAATTGGTTATGGACTCAAACAACTTATGGGTCTTTTAAGTCGTTTGGGTCAAAATTATTGGTGTTGGATTTGGCTATAATGATGGACCCTAAGCTACTTTCTTTTAAGTTTTATGGGTTTGAATATTGGTCTTACTTAAGGTATTTTGTTTTGGGTCATAACTCATAATTCATTAATTAATTGACAATTTAAATGAATTAATGAAGTAATCAATTAGTTAATTTAGGTTTATATGCATAAAAGTTGCGCATATGTTTGCTATGCAAAATATAATTTTGTGTCATATTATGTTTTAATTGGTACTTTGACTATTTATAGTATGCCATGCTTAGAATTATATTTTCTTATTATATGTTGAATGTGCTACATGACATTATGGCAATTAAGAATAGTTTGTTCGTCACCAAAGTGACCAACCTAATTAAATTAAATTTTGTCATGTATGATAATTGTCCAATTAAATATTTATTGCATAGACAGCTTGTTAGTCACCAAAGGAACCTAGCTTAAAAATACTAAACATTTAATTGTGTATGTTTCAATTGATCATGTTGATATGATGCTATTAAAAAAATGACATAAAGGTTGAACTGAACAATTGAGATTATTAATTATAATGCTAGGACGTCACCCAAAAGTGGACCATTGCATTTAATTAATGACATTAAAGGGACTTATCAAATTTTTTTGTTTAATATGATTGTATATACAAAGATAACATACATGTTGACTAGAATATGATTGATTGTCCATTATAGTGAATTTTATTAGCATCATTATAGGTTATAGCTATGTATTTAAATATCACCTAAAGGAGAATTTAAATACATAATCAAAGTTTTTATTAGTTTGAATCCATTTAGGTCTACTCAAAGCATTAATGTGTGGGCTATAAGTTGTATTTACAACATCTACTAATTTGTTCGCTTTAGGAATTGACTTAATCAAGTTCAATGGTCTGAATTATACGGATTGGTCCGAACAAATCCAGTTACAACTGGGTGTAATGGATTTGGACTTGGCCATAGTTTCAGACACAAGGCTCGCAACTATAACTAGGACTAGTTCTGAAGCTAACAAGTCTTATTATGAGGCTTGAGAATAGTCTAACAGGTTAAACTTGAATTTGATGCAAATGATAATCACTGAAAATGTAAAGTTGTCAATGCCTAAAACAGAAAATGTAAAGGAGTTCATGTTGAAGCTTAAGGTGTTAGACCCCGAATTTTTCTTGAAAATTAGAAATTATTAAATGAATTAAATGGGTGATTTTGAGTATGTATGTGTTGTGGGTGTTTTAGAGTTAAATGAAATTGACGTGGAAAGACGTGGATTTTGGTTTTTTGAGTTAGAAATTTTTGAATAAATTTGTGTGGGTTAGGTTGCCATGACAAGTATAGTGATTAATTTGATGTGAATGGAGTTGAAAATCCAGAAATAAAGAGAAAAAGTGTGAGAATTTGAAGGAATTAGAAAGTTTGACTTTTTGATGATGAAGAGTTGACTTTTCGATTTAGGCAAAATTTGAGAAAATGATCTACATGAAACTTGTAGATTTTTTTGAGAGATTTCTGTAGCCATAAAGAATGATATTTTTCGATATCGAATCTAGAAGTTATGATCAATCGAAGTCTTGATGTTGTTTAGGATTGAATTTCCAGGACAGAAACTTTCGAATGACTTTTGACCCTTATAAAGTGAGAAATTGCCCTTAGGGTCTTCATGGAAGTTGTAGGATTCATTTTGATCTTTACATTGATATAAAATATGACATGTTTGGACTTTGGAGTTGAAAGATAGAAATTTTCAAAGTTAAGTCCTTGTTTAGGGATTTATTAATTTGGATAGAAAGTTTGATTGGGTTTTGGACCCTTTTAGTGATGAAATTGATTTTTGAGTTCTTCAAGGAAGTTATAGAGCTTCCTTTAAGCTTTTTATTGTTACCAGATTGGTTAAATTTGGAGTTTGGGATCAAAAGTTACTAATTTTTAAAGTTCTGTGTTTAAAAAAAAGAAAGAAAATGAAGTTTGAGCCATTTCGCGATCGCGAGCAGGTTCCTTCCGAGGCTCGCACTCTCGAGCCATCGCGAGTGCGAGACGGCTCTACCGTTTCTTTTCTCAGCTCGCGATCGTGAGCTAAAGTTTCGCCTCGGCTTGCGGCCGTGAGCCGTCTGCTACAGTGCTCCTCTAATTTTTGATTTTTGGAAATTTTTCCACTTTTTCGCTTATATCTTTTTCTTCCGACATCCGATTGATCCGATTTTCAAAGCGTTGGATTCCTAAGATATTTAGCTACTTTGTCATGGAGAATTATGAATTTTCGAGATTAAATTAGGGGAGATTAATTGAAATCAAAGTGAGATAAGTTAGATTATTTTCTGAACATGATTCAGTATTTTGATAAATTTGGGATTTGTGGAGATCCGATTGAGCTGATTCTTGAGGAAAAATAAAATTGAGATATGGGGCTACAAGTCATATGAAGGGATTGAATTTCAATTTAGTTCCTAAGATTGTCAATTTCTGGATTGAAGTTGGGCTAATGTTCAGTCTCGAATTAGTAAGAGTTGTACGAGTATTTTGGCCATAACTCTTTTGTTTCTTAACCGATTTGAGCGTTTTTGGTGTTGTTGGAAACGTAAGACATAGAGAAACATTTTTCGAAAGAAAGTTTTGCCAAATTATGTCATTTACCTGCTCAAAATTTGGAAGCAAGATGACAAATTTTAAAGGCTAAGTGCAGGGGTAGATTTGGAACATCACTTAAATGGTTATGTTATAAGGCTTAAATGGAGGGGAAAGGTGGTAATTTTACCATTCATTAAAGGAGCTTTAAAGTTTTGTCGTTTAGAAGAGCAGAGAATCACGATTCTAAGCAAAGGAAAGAAAGAAAATAAGAAGAGAGAAGAAGAGGGAGAAGTCGGCGATGGAGAGGAGAAGAAGAGAAG
>JAOQMR010000001.1:14782400-14792661 GCA_027563865.1 Erythroxylum pelleterianum
AATTCCACAAATCACATAAATAATTCTGAAATTGCCTAAACACAATGTAATCATCATTAACAATTCAATTGTACCCGAAAAAAAGTCAATAAATGCTCATACAATCATGTAAATGTACAAAAATGTGCATGACAAAATTAATAACACATGATATGCATTTTTCCAATTTCTCATCACATTTTTTTTAGAATTCAAAATTCTAACCCTCATGAGAGTAACGGAATATTACATGTATGGTCTTTTTCCGCAGTGTATTGTGAATACTCGGACCGTACGCGATCCAACACAAATTAGATAAATTTTGTATACTTTCCTCTTTCATGTAGCACATTTCTGTATTAGGCTATGATGTTGTATCGGTATGGATGCTGAAAGATACATTGTAGATATTCGATTTTTATGAAACGAAATGAGGAAAATTAGGTTTAAAATATTGTGACTTTCTTGATGATGTTTCATAAGAGAATAAAGATAGATGATGCCATATTAAGCGAATGTTGTGATTGAATGTAGCGTGCCATTATCATAGGTTATGTAATGGAATGTTCGCAGGGTGTTCCGGTATGTATCTTAGGGTAAGGGGGCGCTACAGAAAGGGGACAAATTTGGTTAAATGCAATGTCTACAAAACGATTTGGAATGCAAGGAAATGAAGTCTATTTCTTATGAGTTAGTAGTTGAGAGCTTAATGTATGCTCAATCATGCACTCGACCATATATCAGTTTTATTGTTGGAATGCTAGGTCGATATCAAAGCAATCCTGGAATGGACCACTAGAAAGCTGTAAAGAAAGTTCTTAGATATTTACAAGGCACAAAGGACTATATGCTCACATATAGAAAGTCAACTCATTTCAAAGTGATAGGTTACTCAGTTTCAGACTATGTCAATTGTGTAGACTCACGGAAATCTACATTCGGTTATATGTTCATATTAGCTGGAGGAGCAATTTCATGGAAAAATGGAAAGCAGTTCGTCATTGCTACTTCCACTATGAAGGCTGAATATGTGGCATGCTTTCAGACCACGGTTCATGGATTATGGTTGTGAAACTTTATCTTAAGTCTTGGCATTTTTGACAGTATTGCTAGACCGTTAAAAATTTATTGTGATAATTTTGCAACCGTTTTCTTCTCTAAGAATGATAAGCATTCAAAGGGTGGGAAACACATGGATTTGAAGTACTGGTCTGTGAAAGAAGAAGTGTAAAAACATAAAGTGTCAATTGAGCATATTGGTACCGATTTAATGATAATGGATCCATTAACTAAAGACTTACCTCCCATAACATATATTGGCCATATTGAAATGATGGGCATTATAGATAAGTCCTTTTTCGTATAACGTTATGACACGTATATATACATATAATTGTTTTGCTCGAATTGTTGTGACACTTGTGAATTTAATTACGGTCATATTTTTGCTCACGTACTTATTATCCACGTTATGTTGTATACAATAATTGTTTTTGTGAGATAACAATTACAAAATTACTCACTTAAAGTTTTATAAGTTGAATTGATCATATGATACACGAAAGAAATTATGTTGTCTAGCTTGTAACCGCCATGATCCAATTATCTTAACTCACTTAAGGATGACTTGATTGATTCAATGTATTGTGTGCACTTAAAGTGCACGTAATATTTTTACGTAATTTCTTAAAAATTTTAAGTGTAATTTTTATCGAAAAAATTATTTTTTAAATTTTTATGTATTTTATAATTTTAAAAAACAAGTTTACTAAAAAAACTTGTTTTGCTACACCCTTTTGTTAGTATTTCATCTTTTCTTTATTAGTAACGATTTTCTTATCTTATTAACAGTGATGTTACTCACATCTTTTAATTTTTATAATCATTATTAAATAATTAAATTTTAAGAGACAATTCCACCTTATGTATTTTGATTATCATTTTTAGAACTCTTGTAAAAACTCATCATCTTTCATTAATAGTATCAAACATAGCCCTTAAAATTTAGGACACACATATTTCATTTTATGAATTCCTATATCTGAATTTTAGATAATTTTTTGTACCTTTATTGATTATCGTCTCAAATATTTTTTTATTAAACATTGATGAATAATGGCAAATGAATTTTCATTTTTTTCCTTTTCAGCATGAGTCAAACTTATCTTATATTAATGTCCCTTGATTCATCCTTTGCGCGCTTAATTCTCATAATTTAACTCAGTGACTCCTAGATATTGAAAGACATGAAATTTAAAAGATAACTTAAACCAGTGATTGAGAGTCAAAGATAAACTCAAGGCTCCAAATACAGAGGATCCAGTGGAAGATACCATGAGATGGGCTCAAATTAAACATGGGAGATTTACCTTGGCTTCAACCTACGATTTAATCGAAGGGCATTTCCTAGATAGTTCGGCGTCTCTTTGGGACTTACTTTGGAAATGGACGGGACTCCAGAGGATCCGAGCTTTCCTCTAGTTAATGACCAAGAACAAGCTCATGACTAACCAATGAAGAGTAACACTTCATAGTGCTACGGATAGTAATTGCCACATATGTGGTCAGGAAGAATCCATTCTCCATGTCATCCGAGAGTGCGAGCTTTCTGGAGTAAATTTCCCTCAGAGGTGGTCAATACGGACTTTTTTCAATAGGACGAGGTGCGATGGGTGCAATTCAATCTCAGGACATCCTCTTCGTTGCTGCATGGGGAATGGGCCACTTTTTTTGGCATCGCCTGCTGGTTGTTTTGGAACTGGCGTAATAAAAGTCTTTTTGAAGTTGGCTTTGTTTGGCCAGACGATGGTACGAGAGCAGTGAAGGAGTTTGTGGAATGGATAATTAGGGCGAGGGTCGTGGAAAGTTGTGTTTTCTCGACTTAGGGTTTACTGACAAGCAATCCAGTGGGGTGCTCCAAACCACTGGAGAACTGGATAAAGCTTAACACTGATGGGGCGATTAAGCAAGCGTGGTCTGTAGCTTCCGCTGGTGGTTTAATTCGTGATTGGCACGAACAGTGGTGTGGAGGGTTTCTACATCACATTGGAATAGGCTCGCCTCTTATAGCAGAACTCTAGGGAGTTCAATCGGGCCTCACCCTAGCTTGGTCGTTGGAGTATCGCCATATCATGCTCGAAGTGGATTCTTTAGAAGTCATTAATCTTCTATCTTGTTCCACTACAAAGACTGATGTCAATAATTTTTTATTGACAGGTATCCGCGATTTACTACAAAGAGATTGAGAGGTACAACTTCAGCACGTGCATCGTGAAAAGAACCAGTGTGCGGATAACCTGGCTGTTGTCGCAGTTCTAACCAGCCCGAGCATACATACTCTTCAAGAGCCTCCGTTGCCAATTCTAGATTTTCTTTATCAAGACAAGCAAGAAGTTGTGTACCACAAAGCCATACATTAGCTAATATGGTTACTTTTCCTCTGAAAAAAAAAGGGGGATAAACTCGAGGCTTTTCGCCATTTGAATAACCAATATCGCAAGTTAATGGTCAAACTAGCCTTGTCTATCTCTAACGGCGGTCTAATAATTGCAAGACGGTAAAAAAGGTTGGACTAAGTCTATCCAGTAAGCACTTTGGATGATATCACAACAGTCCCCTTAAAATATATTAAGGTCATATCAAAGTGATAGTTCCTAATACAATTCTGGAACGTAGAGCTTTAATTTTAAGAGCTTCGCTTGCATCCAATAAGATTAGCTGGGAGATGCACTTAAGAGATAAAATGAAAATTAGTTAAACACGTAATTAAATGTTGTCATACGTTAATAATGATTTGGTTATGGCCAAAAGACTTGGTCGATAGATTATAAAAGTGCAGGTCAACTAAATAGAGTAAGTACCAAAGAAAAAAAGACGGCATCCCTATCTACAAGTGAAATCACAAGATCAGTCCTAAAACAAGAAACAATAAGCTATAGGTGATTCTTTACAAATGTCAGATTACTTGACTAGGTCTTCTATTAATTGTTTATCCTTCTCGCAAAACTGGAGAAATTTTTTACATATGTACACGACCAAGTAATCTAAATATCTAATCAATAATCAAATCCACTAGAAAATAAGTAAACAGTGGCATAATAAGAATTATAGTCCGGTCAGAAAGAGTCCAGATCTTCTGTCTAATATTATAGTGTTTTATTGTGTCCAATAAATTTCAGCCATTTATTTATATGGATCCCGAATGAGTTTTGCGTGAGTCCTGTAAAATAAATGACTGAAATTTTATGAGAAAGAATAAAACAGAGTAATATTAGACAGAAGATCTGAACTCGGCCAGAAAGGTATTGGTTTGTTGCTACATCTCGTGTTGTCCATTACGCCTGCACGAGGAGTCCCAAAAACAAGGGGTTTGGGAAGCCGACAACTTCTTTACAAGTTTTTCTTACTAAAGGTGAAATTCATTAAGTATATAATACTATAAACGAATGAGATGGACGAACATAGAATTTTTTTTCAGTCTTTTTTTTAATTATTTTTAAGTACGATCATGTTCTTACTAACTCGTTTGGTTATCTCATCTTAAAATACTATCAAGTTTAAGTTGAAATTCAAACTTAATTTAATATTCATATTATAAAAAAGTTAACACATTAGAAACTTACGTTAAATTTATATTTGCGTCTGAAAAAAAAAAGAATGAATCAGTTTTTTTAAGCAGTGGAAATGGACGGTGGCCACGTAACCTGTTCAAACCCTATCTCTATCTCTGCCTCCAATCCAAACATGTAATGTTGTTTTAAATGGGAACGAGAGAGTGTCTAAAGCGTGGCCGTGTGGGTCCTATTCCCTACTTTTAGAGTAACTAGAACATTGGATTTGATATACATGAAATGCATCTGCACCAAATGGAAATGAAATTGGAAAACTTGTAACGCCTACCTGGAACAAAAGATTAGTTATCAATAATTTTAATTGCACAATATTATTAATACATTTAGTAAAAATGAAAATTTATTCACACCGAAAAAAAAGTAATCAGACCAGACTGTTTTTTTATAAACAAATATTAATATTAAAATTTAAAATATTTAAATTCATTTAGAATTATGAAATTGAAAAAATTGAATTACTCAATTAAGTAATTATCTTAAGATCCTCGACTTTTGTGATTCGATATGTACAAGGAATGTAGCCTCCAGGGGAGTCCTTCCAATTATTACCACCAAACAAACACAACGCCGGCAAATAACCCCTGCTGCCGGAACCATTCTGCATCATCTCTTATAACGTGTCTTTGGTTTTACCATTTTATGTTAGATTCATTCAAACTATAAAATGTTATTATTGAATTGAATAGAAATTTTTGTCAAATCAAAATTAATTATGTTTAACGTATTGTTGTTGCCAATTTATGAGAATGAAGTATTCAATTCAAATCATGTTATAAACAATAGATTAATCCCCATTGCTTTGTGTTTGCAAAGTCACGTGGTTGGAGATTGGAACAATTCATGTATGATGTCTATTATATTCTTATTGATTATCTTGGATTTGATTCTTGTGAGACTAAACGAAATCTCTAGTCTGTATCAAGTTGACGCGGATGAGCAGAGACGTGGCCTAAAGGCTACTGAGGACAAAGGGGTACATAAGAAAAATTGGTAAGACAACGTGCTTAATCCAACGGCTGGTATTTAGAAGTTTGCTTTCTTTTCTCCACACAGAATTACAATAAACCAAACGCGGCGTATTCCCGCGTAATAAAATTCCCATAAGGGGCTTCATATATTTGAAAATTTACAAGCACGCAACTCCCTCCAAAATCCAAAGAACTCGTTTTCGAAAAGGTACCCTCGGTTTTCCATAATGGGGATTGGTGGTACCTTTAGACTTTGTGTTTGGAGACCTCTACAAAACCTCACAGTTGACTCTTGGCTTTTCCCTTCTTTTTTTTTTTTTTCCGTGTGTTTTACGGCTTCCCATGAAACTTTCCTTGTGCATGTTGTTTGATTGTTTCTGAACCACTTCGCGTTGTAGAATTCAAAGAGACGACTATTCATTTCGCCTCTGTCATGTTTGTCTGTATTCTAGTCATCATATAGCATACATACGTATGTATTGCGGGCGGCACTTGTTCAAGCTTCACCATTTTTCCTCCATTGCCATAAAGATTACACTCTCAGTTTTAGTTTCAGAGAACACCTAGTTATTTACATTCAAAGTTTCAAATTTTCAGAGATTTTGTTTAACATAAACTCTCTATTTGATTCATCTCCTCAAATCCATAAACTGCCGTCTCCTGCTTCTGAGTCTCCAATGTCGAATGTCATTTTGTTCAGGTTCTGTTTCTAGTTTTCTGCTAACAGAGCAGAGTCCAACAAAATGGCTAATAACTCTTATCGTCATACAAGGACACCCTCAATCCAGCAAATCAGCACCTCCGTGGATGAGATGGAAAGTGAGGTTATTAGTATGGATTATGCTAGATACACAGTACACATACCCCCAACACCTGACAACCAGCCTATGGGAATCTCCATTGAATCAACCTCCGATGCGGGTGGGAGAACTTATATGTCGAATTCTACTTACGCGGGCGGTGATAGTAGTACCACGCGTGCCCATGTGAAAGACAAAATGGGAGAGTCCGATTTATGGCACCGAGCTACTGTTAACGAGTCATTGTGTTCGAGACATGGATGCAATGCTAAGGCCATGTCTGATGATCATAATGCGGGGTTGGTCCCTTGTGACTGTGCATACAAGATTTGTGGGAATTGCTATAGGGACATCATAGTTAATAGTGATGGATTGTGCCCAGGTTGTCTGGAGCCTTATAGGAGGCGTGATTTGTCGGAGTCGGATGGAAGGTTGGCTATGGTTCAGATGAGTAATATAGATGATTTTGATTACTCTGGTATTTCGCTTGAACAAAAGAGGGACTATGAGTACGGAAACGTAATGGAGCTTGGGGAAGCTTTAGATGGAAATGACGAGTGGAGTGACACGAAGGAACTTCTTGAAAAGAAATGCAATCCGCTAACTCGCAAACTGAAAATATCTCCCATAATCATCAACCCATATAGGTAAGTATCAGCTTCATTAATCTATTTTCTTCTAGGCGATTTCCCGCGGTTCTTATCTGATTTTCCTTTTTCTCCTAAGCACTGAACACTAAATTGTCTGTTCAAACTGGACTTCAAGTAGTGAAAGCTTTCTGAGCATATTTGTTTTTCTTGAAACTGCTGTGCATAGAAAAAATAAATTGCTCCTGTAACTTTTACATCGTCTTCTCTTCTTGCTTGTAATAATTGTTTGTTCATTGGAATACTGTTCTTTCAGAATCCTGGCTCTTTTCCGAATGGTTGCTCTTGGATTTTTCCTGCACTGGCGGATTAAGAACCCAAATGAAGACGCAGTCTGGTTATCCATCTTATCTGTGGTGTGTGAATTATGGTTTGCCTTCTCGTGGTTACTTGACCAGGTCCCTAAGTTGTTTCCTGTTAACCGAGCTGTGGACCTTGATGCTCTAAAAGAGAGATTTGAAACTCCTAGTTCAAGCAATCCTACTGGAAAATCTGATCTCCCTGGCATAGATATCTTTGTTTCTACAGCAGATCCTGAGAAAGAGCCACCCCTTGTCACTGCAAATACTATCCTGTCTATTCTTGCAGCTGACTATCCAGTTGAGAAACTATCGTGTTATATATCTGATGATGGAGGTGCTCTTCTAACATTCGAGGCCATGGCAGAGGCAGCTAGTTTTGCCAATTTGTGGGTACCATTTTGTAGAAAACATGACATCGAACCAAGAAACCCGGAATCTTATTTCAATTTGAAAAAAGATCCTTTGAAGAACAAGGTACTCCCAGATTTTGTTAGAGATCGCAGGCGGATAAAACGTGAATACGATGAATTCAAGGTTCGTATCAATGGCCTTGCTGAGTCAATTCGTCGACGCTCTGATGCATATAATACTCAGGAGGAGATTAAGGCTATTAAACGTTGGAAAGAGAGTGGTGATGATGTGCCGATAGAGAGACCGAAAATCCCAAAAGCCACTTGGATGGCTGATCAGACCCACTGGCCCGGGACCTGGACAGTTTCAGCCACTGAGCATAGCAGGGGTGATCATGCCAGTATTATACAGGTATGGATGCTATGCTAGTGCAAGAACTTTGATTTATAACGGAAAATTTATTATATGATGATGAACAAAACTGGAATAATGAGTTGAACTTTAAACTGCAGGTAATGCTACAGCCTCCAAGTGATGAACCAATTGCAGGCATGCCAAATCGAAACTCCATTAATCTAAATGAAGTTGACATTCGTCTTCCCATGTTGGTCTACGTATCACGTGAGAAAAGACCCGGCTATGATCACAACAAGAAGGCGGGGGCGATGAATGCTCTGGTTCGAGCCTCTGCTTTAATGTCCAATGGCCCCTTCATTCTCAACCTTGACTGTGACCACTATATTTTCAATTCAAAGGCATTGAGGGAAGGTATGTGCTTCATGATGGACAGAGACGGGGATGGAATTTGCTATGTCCAGTTTCCTCAGAGGTTTGAAGGAATTGATCCTAATGATCGATATGCCAATCACAATACTGTGTTCTTTGATGTCAACATGAGAGCCCTTGATGGGCTTCAAGGTCCAATGTATGTGGGGACAGGATGCCTCTTTCGTCGGACTGCCATTTATGGCTTTGACCCTCCTCAGCCTCAAGGACAGTCACAGAGCAGTTGCTGCTCCTTCTCCTGCTGCTTTGCCCGACCCAGGAAGGCTGCCATTACTTCTGCCCCAGATCATAACCAGTCTCAGGACCATGCGGATATGACCAAAGCTCTTATTCCCAAGAAGTTTGGAAACTCGAGAGCATTTCTTGATTCCATAAAGGTGGCAGCAATGCAGGGCCTGCCTCTTGCTAGTCGGCCTCCAGGTGCTCTCATTGTTCCTAGGGAGCCTCTGGATCCTTCTTCTATTTCAGAGGCCGTGAATGTCATATCTTGCTGGTTTGAGGATAAGACAGAATGGGGCCAAAATGTTGGATGGATATATGGTTCTGTTACTGAAGATGTTGTCACCGGGTACAGAATGCATGAGCGTGGATGGAGGTCGGTTTATTGTGCGACGAAGAGGGATGCGTTTCGTGGCACTGCCCCGATTAATCTAACTGATCGACTTCATCAGGTCCTCCGGTGGGCTACTGGGTCTGTTGAGATCTTCTTTTCACGCAACAATGCACTTCTGGGTGGCCCAAGATTGAAATTCCTTCAAAGGGTCGCATACCTCAACGTTGGAATATACCCGTTCACTTCTATTTTCCTTATTGTTTACTGCTTCATTCCTGCGATCTGCCTCTACGCTAACCAATTTATTGTCCAGAATCTTGATGTTACTTTCCTCACATACCTCTTGGCGATCACTGTGACTCTTTGTCTTCTGGCGGTGTTTGAGATAAAGTGGTCTGGCATTGCCCTTGAAGAATGGTGGAGGAACGAGCAGTTCTGGTTAATAGGAGGCACAAGTGCTCATCTTGCTGCTGTGCTCCAGGGGTTGTTGAAGGTGATTGCAGGCATCGAGATAGCATTCACCCTAACATCCAAATCAGCAGGTGATGATGCTGACGATGAGTTTGCAGATCTCTATATCTTCAAATGGACATCCCTCATGGTACCTCCTTGCACAATCATAATGGTTAACATGGTAGCAATCGCGGTTGGAGTTTTCCGAAATATTTATCTTCCAATACCGGAATGGAGCAGTTTACTTGGAGGTGTGTTCTTCAGCTTTTGGGTCTTGGCTCATCTTTACCCTTTCGCGAAAGGGCTAATGGGAAGAAGAGGAAAAACCTCTACTGTTGTACTTGTTTGGTCTGGTCTAATTTCAATCTGCATATCCCTGCTCTGGGTAGCCATTGATCCTCCAGCAGGAAGTGATCAAATTGGAGGGTCATTCCAGTTGCCATGAATTTTGAGTTTGTCGTGTGATCTTACATTGATCTGATGATGTTCCTAGAGATAAGACACGGACAGGAGGAATAGGATGGCTTATACGTTGTATTGTATTCATTCTTTCAACATGTATTAATTTGTTAGACACACACACAAAGACACCAAAGAGATCCCTGTCTAATAACTTCATTATTTGACACAATGTTTTAAAAATCGGACCGGACATCGAACTGGTAGAAGAAAAGGTTTAAGGTTTAGAGGTTCAACCGGTAGTGAACTGCTATTAAACCGGAATATAATAAATAAGATAAAAATTTTATAAGAATAAATAAAAATAAAATATTTTATTGAAATGAAAAATA
>JAOQMR010000001.1:14812890-14839192 GCA_027563865.1 Erythroxylum pelleterianum
TGAGCCAAACGTATCCCATCAACCTAAGCCTTAACCAGCCTATTTTGCCATCATCTTTACACCCAAATCGCCATCAAATGGTTTTAGGTGATGGCCTCTTTAAGATGCTTTTTTTGCTTGTTGGATATCATAAATAATCTGTTTATTTATGTGCTTACATGAGAGAACTGTCACAATCATCTGGGCACAGGATAGGATGAATGCATTTGAAAGAAAGCATAAAACAATGAAAATATTTTTGTTCGTTAACAGCTATTGATGTTTGCCTCCATCTAGTTTTGATGAAAAGATAGCTGCAGCTGTGGCTGAGGAAACAAACCTACCGTTTATCACAGCAGAAAACAAATTTGAGGCTTTGGTCAGTTTTCAAAATCTTAATTGCTCTGCTCTTCTTTTCTTATCTTCCAATTTAATTACCTTTTCAATCACTAAGGCTCTGTTTGGTTTGAGGGTTAATAATGGGATTGGATGGAACGTAACACACTTTCGTCGTTTGTTTGAAGGTTTCATAATGGAATGGAATGGACTAGGATGAAAGTGGAGGGTTTCATGTTACGTTCCATTCCATCTTAAATAGTAAAAATAAGAAACCTCCGATTCGAGAGATTTAGGATGGAACGTAAACTAATAAATATATACTATCTAATATACCCTCAATAATTCTTTTTAATATCAACTCTGACCAAATCATAGTATTAATATATTAAATAGAATATAGTAAGGAGTTGTTATCTCGGCCGTGGGTTGTTCGCGTCCGTCATGTGTATCGAGAAGGCAATCGTTGTGCGGATTGGTTGGCTGCCTAGTCATCGGCTCTCTGTCGGTGTCCACTGGTTTCAGGAGGTTGTCGAGGGTCTTGCTTCGCTTCTGTTTGCTGATGCTGTTGGGGTTTCTTTACCCCGTGTCGCTGTTCTATAATTTTTGGGTGTAAACCCCGTTCTTTTATAAAAAAAAATAAAAAATAGAATATAGTAATATTTAGTATAATAAAATTTATTAAATAATTAATAATAATATTTGTATATTATTAATAATAAATTATATATATTTAATAATAAAATATAAAATTTTATATTTAAAATTTATTTATTTATTTTATTTATATAGAAATATATAAAAACAAATAAATAATAATTTTTATATATTTTCTATTTTCATTAATTAAAAAATTATTCTTGTTTGTATATATTTCTCTATAAATAAATTATTTTTAAATATAAATAAAAATTAATATTATAAAATTTATTAATTAATTAATAATAATAATTTTATTTAATTAATAATAAATTGTATATAATTAAAAAAAAAATTATTAATGAAAAATAGAAAATATATTTAAAAATTATTCTTTAATTGTTTATATATATTTCTATATAAATGAAAATAAAAATAAATTATTTTTATATGTAAATCACATAGAATAGAATAAAATAAAATAAATAAATAATTAATAATAATATTTTAATTAATTAATAATAAATTGTATATAATTAATAAACAATTTAATAAAAAATTTTATTAATGAAAAAAGAAAATATGTAAAAAAAAGTATTCTTTAATTGTTTGCATATATTTTTTATATAAATAAATTATTTTTAATATATATCACATAAAATAAAATAAAATTTATTAAATAATTAATACTAATATTTTTATATAATTAATAATAAAATAATAAACTTCATGCAACAACCATTTTAATATAAGGGGTATAAAAGTCATTTATTATACATTAGATTCCATTCTATCCATCTTCAAAACAATGTTTCACTACATTACATTATAAACCATTCCATCCTTCCTAAACAACTTTTTACTATATTACATTTCATTCCATTATAAACCATTCCGTTCCCTTCCATTCTATTACATTCCATTCCATTAATTAACATCCAACCAAAGAGGGCCTAAGTGATGCTTAAAATACAGTCATTGTTGGTAAATTGCGAAGTCATTTTTTATGCTTAAACCTCATATAAATCTTTCCCAGGCTGCACATGATGCTTGTGTTCATGCCAGTGGAGCACTCAACACAGTTGCTGTTTCTTTGATGAAGATTGCCAATGATATACGTTTCTTAGGAAGGTCAATACCCTAATGTGAATATTCTTTTCCATGTTCTTTATTTTTTTTTGCCTTGGTTTGGAGCTTACTCTTCTTTCTTTGTTCAGTGGTCCAAGATGTGGCCTTGGTGAGCTCATTCTTCCTGAAAATGAGCCAGGAAGCAGTATTATGCCAGTAAATCTTTGTCCGGTCATTTTTGTTTGTGAACCAAAAGTTTTCACGTCGCATGACCTAATTTCAAATTCTATTCACTTAGGTTGTTGTATGATGTGATTTATCCTTTGTCAGGGAAAGGTGAATCCAACCCAGTGTGAAGCTCTCACAATGGTTTGTGCTCAGGTAAGTTTAGGTCGGTTAATTTTGCTTCTCAGTATCAATGGATTTATACTAGCAAGCAGTTGATCATATGTGGAAATGGTTGCTACTACTTTTTTTATGGGTTTTAACCTTTTATTTTGGAACCTGACTCAGAATGGAATTTTCCTTAGAAAAGGAAAAACCTTAAAAGCTTTTCTCTTCAAATTGCAGGTTATGGGAAATCATGTCGGCATTTCGGTGGGTGGATCTAATGGCCACTTTGAACTAAATGTGTTCAAGCCAATGATTGCTAGTAATCTTCTCCATGTATGTCACACTGCTATGCAGTTTTTACTTTTAGATAATTACCAAGGTATACCAGGTGTTATAACCTGGAATGCAAATGATTCATCAGAGGAAAACCGCTAATTGATATGATTTGTTTTTGCACGAGTTCTGAATCTGGTCATTTTACTTTCTAAAGTTTTTGAGAGTGGATTTCAAATATGAACTTTACTGTCGTGTTACCTTGCGTGCCTAGATTCAATTAGACAAGATAATGGTTAAACAAAATGGGGAATGCTGATGAAATCTGGTTTCTGAAGATATATATTCATTAGATTTGTCTTTGAAATTGTCATTGTTGTACAGTTCTCTCTTAGATGACATATGAAGATGAATGCAGTAGAATCATAAATGCTTATATTCTACCTTGATCTAAGTTGACAAATAAATTTCATTGCCTATAGTGACATATTTATATTATCTTGTGTTTGTACAATATTGGAAGTATGCTTTGAACTCATTGACATGCACTTGGCCCATACTTAAACATCATTGACATTTTACTGTCTTGTGCACTGAAGTAGTTTGTTCGACTCTTTTCTGCAGTCAATAAGATTACTCGGAGATGCATCTGCCTCATTTGAGAAGAACTGTGTGAGGGGGATTCAAGCTAATAAGGAAAGAATTTCAAAATTGCTGCACGAGGTCAGTTTTTGGCTAGAGAGAATGTTTTAGATTACAGTTTTATTAACCATTAGATCCGGAACTGATCAATCATGTGTTCTTGGTGCATGACCATTTGCATGAACCTGCAGTCGCTAATGCTTGTCACATCATTGAACCCTGTAAGTTTCCACCCTCTTATTTTTATTTTGAAATTGCTCTTAATTTAAGCATTTCACATGTATTTACTATTTTAACCATGCTTTCCAGAAAATTGGTTACGACAACGCTGCAGCAGTTGCGAAGAAAGCCCACAAGGAAGGAACTACTCTGAAGGTGACGAGTCTTCTACATTATGGTTCTGTGCAGCATACATTGATTTTTAGCATTCAAATTTAGTTGCCAACAAGCTGACAACTGACTTTAATATGAAAAGGCTTCTTGAATTATTTTTCTGTTAGAAACTTGGGCTTTCTGAATTATTATTTTCTGTCAAACTTTATTCTGCAGGAGGCTGCACTCAAGCTTGGTGTGCTAACCAGTGAAGAATTTGATAATCTTGTGGTACCCCAAAAAATGCTTGGCCCATCTGACTGACCTACAAGCTATTCTCCGAGATTTTAGCATTGAGCATCGGGGATTATTGACTTGTTATGTAAGAGTGAGCAATTTTGTCAAGCACTATTCTTTGAGAGGCTTGGTTACCAGCCAGCAAGCCTTTTGTCATAAAAGTACCAGTGGCCGTTAATTGGTTAATAAGAGAAAGCCTCTCAGAATTTGTAAGGATGCTAATTTCACGCACCTGATGAAGATAATCTTTGGCTCGATAGCATTAAGTCCATCAGTAAATGATGGTTTTAATGTTTGTTACTTGCTCATTTTGGCTAACCCTTGCTAGAATAGCTTCACATATGTAGGGTTGTATTCGTAGAGACACCTCCAATCATGACTTGTTAGGGGTAAGATGCTATATCAGCTTGAGTTTGACGTTGGTACCACTCAAATTAATCTGTTTTCAATTTCAACCAAATCTAGGAGATGAAAGTACAAGGAAAGACACATTTGCTCGTATTACAGCAGAAAAGTTACAACTTGACACGGCCATTTACAGCCATTTACCCACTTTGTTTTCATGGATGATGACAGTTGTGCTTCAAGACCCTGTCAAAGTGTGGATACCCCTTTACTTGGAGCAGGTCAAATCATGAAAATGGTGCTAGAACATGAGCAATTGTGACAAGACAAAGCCCCATTGCTGTTTAAGCTTCTAAATGGAAGAAAAAAGATCTGATCTAGTTTAAGTTTCATAGGCAAGGTTTGGACTCCTCATTTAAGTCTCCATCCCAAGATGCAATTCAAAAGCTTTTGTGAAGGCTTTGTTGCAAGTGATAATTAGTAAGCTAAGTAAAAAATGTTGTCAGCTCGTGACCATTGAATTAACCATACCCTGAATCTGATAATACTTTTGCCTTCATCCGTGACCTTACAGGTATGGAACACTGAGATTCATCTGCCATTCAAGCTTGCATTTTCAGTTGGTTTTCTACGTTCCTGATTCTTCATCATTAGGCAATTTCTTGCCGAATAGCCGGAGATATGGTTTCATAATTGTCATGATTTCCTAGTTCAGTTACGAAAAACTCAAATCCATTAATTTCCAACCAACACAATCATGAAGCATATATTTAACACATATTAATGTTAAAAGGGTGCATAACTGCCAGGGCATGGCACAAATTTCACTCTGCATACCATCCCAGGTCTTCCAGATATTATGGATAGACCAGATACAAATATTGGGATGACATGAAATGAGCAGATCAGATCCTATAACTATAAACCTCAGCTTTCATAAAACTTGGAACTACGTCGCTATTGAAAATAAGGCTCTTCTGTTGCTAATTAGTTAGGTTATGCTCTTCATAAACATCAAGAATCAGGGCAGATGGATCCTAGTCAGTGCCCTGTACGGCTTCTGTTTGTGCAGTAGTTTTTTTGTCATTGTTTAGATTTTGGTCATTCCTGCTATTCCTAAAGCCTTCATTTCCCTCAAGTTCTCCCAGCCTTTCCTGCAATTGAAGATCAAAGACATATCAGAGATGATGCTGTTCAATCAGTATCTTTTGGTACCATTAACATAGCACTGAAATGAGTATGTACAACTGCACAACATTGTTTGGGTTTCATTCAAACAACACTGTTTGAGCTCGTTATTCACATAGGTGGCATTGCAATGAAACCAGAAAGACCTCTCTGTTGTGTAAGTAATGTTCACCGAACAACTCAAATTTTGCCACTTCATACTTTCGAACAACTTTTCTCCACGGAAAGGAACCAGTTGCCAGAAAATGACAATTTAAACTAGTGCTAGTGAAGTATTTGCATGATGGTAAATATAGAAATAGATTAAGCAGTCTCTCATATGTGTCTGAAGCAGATCAAGCAGGTAATTGCCAGCTAATAATGAAAGAAATTAAATTCAATAATCAAACCAGTATCAGACCATCACCTTGAGGGAAGCATTCTCAGCAAGAAGCTGCTCATATTCACTCTTGATTCGATTTACTTCTGATTTGAGATTGGCATTTTCTTCTGTTAAGGCTTCAGCACGCTGTGCCAACTCATCACATTCGGCCTGGTGAAAAGTACACAAGAGCAAATGATTTTGAAGTAATGGCATGAAGAGACAGAGATTATGAACATCAAAATAGTTCATCATTACCTGTTTGCGCAACCTGGAACGACGGGCAGATTCTCTATTGGACTGCTTCCTTCTCTGTCTCTTGATCTCTCTTTCATCCTAACCAACAAAAAGAGAGTCATGCAAATCGTACTTGGCCATGGAAGAAAGTTTGTCAAAATGAAGCATGCAAATACTGCCCAAAATACCACCACTCTTCTGAGGTTGCTGAAACATAAGTCCCATTGAATCATTTTCCAGAACAAATTTGACATTGATAATTTGAAAATTACGAGTAATTCTTGTCCATAATAAAACATCTAAGAAATTATCGATGCAGGCACTTTGACTTGACTTCTCAAGAAAAGGAGGGTTACAGCACAGGCCAAAAACAGTTGATCAAAGTTGGTAAAAGGTTGCATAAACACATTTAATATAGGATTAAAACGAATGTTGCGTGTAACCTGTAGCCAAAGTTGTGATTGAACACTATCTCGTGAGCCGGTAGTAACTATTGGAGTAGAAGAAACCTTCCCATGTATTGCAGGGACTGTAGAAGAATTTGGGGCTCCCCAGTAGTCCATTCCAATGTTTAAGTTGGTAGCTGGACCAGGCAGAGCACCAGGAGCCCCAGTAGCAGAAATTGGAAGAATTGACACTGGTTGATTCACAACGGCATTTCCTTGCCCTCCATTCTGAGCACCATGCGCAGAACCACCATTTTCAGATGCATCAGCTGCGTAATACAGAGAGAATGTCATATAATTAACTTTTTAAAGGAAATTAGCTGTGCATTTGGCTAACTTTAAGGAAATTAGCTGTGCATTTGGCTTCATCATACAAAGAAAAATGACATCAGAACTGAACCTTCTACAGAATCTTGATAGCCACCGGACTTCATTTGTGAGTCCTACAACAGACAGATTGGGTTGGTATAAAATATCAAGATGGGACAAGCAAGCAGACAGATAGTAATGTATGTGGTACTTATATATGCCAACAAACTTTAGAAAACATTAGGAAACAAAGTTTAAGATAAAGAGATCCTAGACTACAAGAAAATAAATAATTAATAAGTACCCTCACGAACCAACAGCAGCTCTCTCCCTCTCTATCCCTCAATAACAGGCGCATAATGCCTGACAAAAACCAACCATCTCTTAATAACTCAACTGCCATAAATAAAGGCAGATGATCAAGTCTCTTATTTCCTCTAATTTTTTCACAATATCATTACAGAGACATCTAGAACCAATCTGGAAGTCAACCTCTCATCCATCATTTACACAAGCTCCTAAATATACCTGAAAGCTAAACATTGAAAACATCAAACTTATATGTAGGTCATTGAAAAAAGACACAATGTGCCACTGAATACCAGCAAGACCAGCTAAATCTTCAAATTGTAGGACAAATCAGATGAACACTAAAATCACGATTCAGTAGTGAAGTTTCTTGATTCCAGTAAAAATCCAATCCTGCCCACCAATCTATCTAGGAAAAGCTGTAACACTTGTTAAACCCTCTGTTGAGAAGGAGAAGCAAAATAACTTAATGACCTAAGAATCCACTAAGTGGCAGAAAAGGGTGCTAACAGGGCTATCCTTCCAACCTCCCCCCTATATGTAGCACAGAACACATCGGAATAAGCAACTTCAGCAACATGACACTTACACTCTGAGAATTTGCATCACTTCCTTCACTAGTGCCTTCACTTCCAGTCTCACCACTTCATGTAAAAAAAATTTTACATCAGACCAAGAAGCTTTTAACAGGTAATGGAATCAGTACTAAGTGCAGTCTCAATGCATAAGATTACACTTTGAAACCCGGTTAAATTTTAATGATGAGAAATATGAATAAATATAATAAACCAGAGTGAAATGGATTTTTAACACTCTTGAACAATTAGGGAAAATTGCTAAAAATGTTCAATAATAAGAAACTGCAGACTACAGTAAAAGAACAAGTTTCAGGATTCAGATAAACTGTAATCACAGGTTAGAATAAGGATAAACTGTTTGGGATGGTGTGTAGAAGATCACTAAAGGGAAGAATGATTCAATTACATTCAGCAACTGCCTCCTAAACACAACTTTCAAAATTCCTCTCTCACCCTTCCAATCGAATTTGTAACTAAAACAAAGCGTCAATAAATAAAACTTTAGAAACTAAACATCAGGAGAAACCAACCACTGATCTATAATGGCAACAATTAACTCAAATTTTATTCCTAAAATTACCTTTTGGAATAAATTCCATTAGCAGCTGCTCCTGTTGTTTTACCAAGGTGATTATTTTTCCCAGTTATCATGTTCAAACTGCCTAAACTTCCTTTTGATCTTTTAATTGGAAGCTTTTCCTTTGTATCTGAGGGCTTGCCGTCTGCTTCCATGCTGCTAGGTGTATTTCCCTGCATCAAAGTTATGATTAAATATATATTATACTCTACAGATATAGACAGGGGGATCTACTGATGAAACTTAGCACAGAGGAACTCACAGATGCCTCAATGACACCATTAGAAGGCATTGCAAACGGACTAAAAGGATAAGAACCCTATAGAAAACATAAAGATCATTAAATTTTATGGAATCCAGATATGAGGATAAAATGAAACTTCAAGAACAATAAAGAAAGCCTGGTGAAAAACAAGATACCGGAGGTATAGAAGGATGAGTATAAATTCCGCCAGGTGGATACATTGTGACATACGGATGTGGAGGAGTGCCATAGGGAGGCATAATGTGCTGCACTTGACAATATATGTTAGAACTGCAACGCTTAAATATCATAAAGTAATTACTCAATCAGAGCAGTCAAAAAGCCCACAAAGCATGTACAACAGATGGCACAAAATGACTAGGCAATCAAACAAACTCAAGTATTCAACATCCTCCAGCTTGTAAAGCATATGGAACATACTGCTTGAATGCCACATCATCTGTTTTCTTCTACTTTCCACTGCTCCTAATTTCTCCACTAAACTAAAATAGCTAAAGTATTCCCTGATTACAAAAATCCATTCATATTGCTGGACATTGTCTTCCAGAAGTGAAATAGTCAGCCTTACAAGTTCATTAGCACACAGTTTGCAACAAGATGATTTTAGATTTATGAGTTTACCAACATATAAGATATCTCTTCAGAATACCAGTTGAAATCATTAGTACCTGAACCCCCCACATATATGGGGGAGCTTGGGGACCTGAGGCCAAGAATCCATGTGGTGGCATCGGAGAATATGCCTGTAGCAGAAGCAAGCAACACGATGAAAGCCACAAACTTGAAACTAGAATACTTTGTTGAAGGAAGAGAAAGAGGGTAGGTGATCATTTAGAAGACCTGAAATCCTGACCAGTCTGGGTTATTCAAAGGACCAGTGCTGGGAGTCGAAGACTGCTCCTGAAGAAGACAAATAAAAGTTTGCTTGTTTTAGGATGGGATTGCTTATGGAAAATTTATTTAATCCTATAATGAAGATAGATGAAAAAAAACAGCAGATCAGAATACCTGCGTGGTACTGGCAGGTTGTGTCGATGTCTTTGGTTCCTTTTCTTTTGTTGTTTTATCATTATCACTGCCACCCATTATAGTTTATATATCTCCTAATTATTCCTCAGACCATCCTTTACGACAACCAAAAACATATCATTTAGTGTCTACTAAGTAAACCATCCTTCCCACCAGTCAATAAAACCAGAAACCAACTAAAGCTAAAACTTATATTGAAATAACTACAAAAACGTCAGAAAACAAGAAAAAGCATATACACATCGTTAGCTCCAAGCCTGTAGCGTGAAAGCCTATAACTTTAACAGTTCGAATTTTCCTCAGCCAGCACAGAGAAAAAGAAAAATCATGCCATAAGCATGCATTAGCAATTTTTTTTCCGAAGTTCAAGATTCAGTTAAAAAAAGATCCAACTTACGAATTCCAGATCCCAGTTATGGGTTTAGCGTAGTCAGTATCTTAATGCATATAATTCTACATATCCACTAAAATCAAAGTTAAGATTAAGAGAACCCCGCGTGTACAGATACAGAGCAATTCAACCGAAAATGCTTTTAGCTCAAATTAGCACGCACAATTCACGAGCTCATGCAAACTAAAAACATCAACTTTCCAATTACCACTAGCTAAAACTCTCTAATTCAGCTGAATTCGATGCAAGATCAACCACGTCTCCCTAGTTATAACAAGGGACAAAAGCCCACCAAAAAGCCGCTGCCCCGATGAGACAACACAGGTCAAATTGGGAAAGATTAGGGCTAAAAATGGGTGGAGACGAGGGAAATTTGAAGCCAAGTGTGAAATAGGGTATAGGGAGAGACCGGAGATGAAGACCGGTGGTGTAGATGGGGTTCACGGAATGTATCGTGTGGGTCGTGGTAGGGTATCGCTGCTGACGACGAGACAAAAACAATGTCCTGCTCACTTAAGGAGAACTAGCTAGCTCCAGACTTCGGAGTCGGACTCGGACATGCTTTTAGTTAGTTAAAAGTCCAAATGAGTTGAAGGTGAATGCTGTTTTATCATAACGATCGTGCGGCGGAGCTTTTTCTAATAGGGGCTTGGATTGTGGACGGCTCATGATGTGTTTTTTCAGTTTTTACTTTTAGCCGTTAATCTTGTATTAAAGAAATGTATTAGTAAATAGGAATAAGGATTAATGAGATATATGTATAGTATATATAGAATATAGAGAAACGAGCATAGACTATAAAGGAGGTCTTTCTCTCTCTTCTCCTAAACTGCAAATCGACTCTCTTCTCTCCGACTGTTCCATCCGCAGGGTTTCTCACAATCCGCCGCCATGGCTTACGAGGACGATCCGTAAGACTTCTTTGAATTCGGGAGTTCTTTCATCAAATTATGGCTTCTTTTATTTCCTTATATTACCTTCCCAATACGTCGAAAGTTTGGGCATTTTTTCTGGATTTTTTTGGTTTTAATTTAGGGATTTAGGGTATCTTTTTTTAAAAAAAATTTGTTCATTTTGTGTCAGATACCGTGACGAGGACGGAGAGCCGCTAATGGATTTTGATGATATGCAATCAGACGGTGGGCAATCCCCAGCGCATGATCTGCTCGACGATGATGTTGATGGTTGGGAGGAGAGAGGACGAGAGAGGTCGCCAACCCCTGTTTACGACCCAGACAAAGTGGGTAAACCCAGGAAAAGGCTGGTGAAGAAGGGTGGTGATTCGGCTGGAAAAGATAGCTTTGGGGTGCCTGATTTTGTGGATGATGATTATGATGATGATGGTTTTGATAATATGAAGAGGAAGAGACTGGGGAAGGAAGGCAGTGGGAAGGAGAGGAAAAAGTTTGCTAAGGTGGAGAAGAAGTTTGGGAAGGGAGGGGGAAGCGGATCCAAATCAGGATTTATGAAAAAGGGGGTGTTTTCCGGGAAGGATGATGGTGAGGTCAAGGAGATGTGGGACACTATTGCTGGTGGTGATTCTGAGGTTTGTGTTTCTACTTTATCTTTTTGATGCTTGGGTGTGTTATTGGCTTGCTGGACTTTGTGTTTAAGTGAATTTCTATAGTTGGTGTCAGCTCGAAGAGTTGAAGTGTATGTTGATTAGTTATGCTCATTATTTATCAACTTTGCGCTGCTTTTTCATTATGATTTGTTTATCTATGTCGTCACCATGAGAATGACTACATTAATGAACTTGCTGGTGTTAGAGCCGAAGTTGTTAATTTTGGGGGTGATATTAGCTTGCCTTCGAGGATATGTTGTGTGGTTGACTATTTTTAGTACTTGCAAATTCGGATAGGAGAGTTTCTTTGGGTTTGTGTTGTAATTTTGCATTTCATGTTTGTATTTTCTATGGCTAGATGTTTTTGATCTGTTGGGATGTTTTTTATGGCTGATGTGAATTTTAGTTGTTACTTTTTACGTGTGCATTTAGCCTTGAACATTGTGCATATTTGAGCGAGTAATTGTTTATATTTTATTTACTGCATATGGTTAACTTTGTATGCAAGATTTAGTAATATATTTTTTACCTAATTTTGCTCATTTTTCTTATTTGTTTGGGCATTGAGCTTGTCATACTGGTCTTTGATTCATTGTCTTCCACAAATATGCTTAAATTAGAATCAGAAGCGTCTATGGTATTAATTTTTAGTTTTTAAAAGTTTGGTAAGTAAGGGTATTTTCTGTCATCACCCCAAGGATGGTCCCTGTCCATATATATATTTTTGGTGGGGGAGGTAAGGTCAGTAACTAAATGTTCGAGTCTTCCTAATGGCTCATCATTTTTATCTTCTTTTGCTATTTTTATGCTAAAAGATGATCTAACCATATCTCTGTTCCCTTTGCACTAGGATGATCAAGAGGGACCTAGGACTGTGGATGATGACAACTTCATTGATGATAGTGGTTTGGATCCTGCTGATCGGTATGGCAGTGAACCAGGATCTCCTGGTGATGCTCCTCAGGTTAGCACGCAATTCTTATAAATCTCACTTTTTAGTACTGACATATCATACACTGCGTTTAGTTGTCTTGGCATTCTGAGATTACATTATATGTATTATACCTGGATTTATTGCCTTGTATTTTTTGTGTCCTGTCTCTACTGTATATTGTTTTGTTTTGCTGGATGGTGAGTTCCTTGACTTATGATGTTCAATTTGTGATTTCTCTGATCTTTCCAGGCTGAAGAAGGTGAAGAGGATGAAGAAATTAAGCAACTATTTAGGATGGGTAAGAAGAAGAAGAAGAATGAGAAAAGTCCTGCAGAAATTGCATTGCTAGTTGAGAATGTGATGGCAGAGCTTGAGGTCACCGCTGAAGAAGATGCAGAACTTAATAGACAAGGGAAACCTGCTATTAATAAGCTTAGGAAGTTACCTCTCCTTACTGAGGTTTTATCAAAGTAAGTTGGCTGCCTCCTTCATAGTATTTAATTTGTCTTTGCCAGATCTTGTGCTCATCTAGTTTTTGGGCTGCAGGAGACAGCTCCAACAAGAATTTATTGATCATGGAGTATTGACTCTCTTAAAAAATTGGCTTGAACCACTCCCAGATGGAAGTTTACCCAATATAAACATACGAGCAGCAATCTTGAAGATTTTGACTGACGTATATAGTGCTTTCCCACATAATGTATTATTTTGAATGCGGTCCTTCATTTTTGCTTGAATATAATGTGTTTTCTTCTTCTGTTGTGCAGTTTCCAATTGATCTAGAACAGTATGATAGAAGAGAGCAATTGAAGAAAAGTGGTCTTGGGAAGGTTAGGGATTTTTGCATGTGGATAATCTACTTGTTCTGATTTACAGCTTTCATCAGTGTGAACTTGAAAACTATGTGGCAGGTTATTATGTTCTTATCCAAATCGGATGAGGAAACCACTGCCAATCGAAAACTGGCGAAGGATTTGGTTGACAAATGGGTAAGAGAGTATAGTTCTTTGAACTCTTTTGTGCAATTTGTATATTGTTTCTCTTGCAGCCTTTTATTCTGGCAGATTGATCAATTGCATTTGTTTACAAGAGAATATGATAAAGTGGCATTATGACTTGAGTCATGCGTTGGAGATTATAATTTTCCAGAATGTTCGTGGAATATTTAAAGTGTTTCTTTTTTCTGAATGTCTATTCTTCAGTTATTTATTGATCACAGGTCTTAATATAACTAATAGAACTTTAGATTTCTTCTCTGAAATTTTCTAGATGTTCACCTTGCATGATTTCCTTTGCTTGAAGAATGTGTTTCTGCAATATTAAGATTTTGTGCATAATACACGTTGTATCCTAGTATTAATCATAGAATTTTCCTTTATTGTTATAAATAACAAATGTAGAGTCGACCGATTTTTAATAAGAGTACAAGGTTTGAGGACATGCGAAATGTTGACGATGATCGGGCCTACAGAAGGCCAACTGCAAGAAGGTATTGCCCCCACATATTTCTGTTGGTTTCTGAGTGACTAAAACTGTAGATATTAGCGCCTGCTAATTTGATATTTCTTTTTAATTCTTCTATTTTTCTCAACCTCTTTGCAGGCCAGTAACTAGTGCAGCAGGAATGGATTCTAGAGATGGCGATCTTGATTTGGATGTTTCAAGGTAAGATATGATGCCATATGATCTTCATGGTTTGTTTGTTACTTTTTCAAGCTTTTGTTGACTATTTGCTCAACCATACACTGGTTACATGTTTTCAATATTGCGGAAATTTCAGGGATAGAAGGCCTGGTCAATCATCTGCCCGTCATCAACATGCTTCCAGGCCAGAAGCAACTCCTTTGGATTTTGTTGTGCGCCCACAATCGAAGGTTGATCCTGAAGAAGTAAGAGCCCGGGCCAAACAAGTTATACAAGATCAGCGTAGGCAGAAGGTTGGTTTTCTCAATGCCAATGCTTTTCTGTTAGTTCCTTGAAATCTTCAGACGAATGAACGCTCCTCTTGATGCAAAAGTTGACCAAGCCCTCCTTTATCCTGATTTCTTTTGTTATCTGGGAGGCAATGCGCGTTAGACATTCATGCTTGCCTTGTCAGCCTGCTAACTCTTGCGTTTTTATGTTACTGCTTTACGGCTCATACTTTTTGACTATGTTCATGGCAGATGAATAAAAAGTTGCAACAGCTTAAGGCGCCAAAAAAGAGGCAATTGCAAGCTACAAAACTTAGTGTTGAAGGTCGCGGTATGCTCAAGTACTTGTGATGACCGGAGGGTGCGATGCATTGCGCCAATTAGAAGGTGTGGAACATGCCATTGGGATGAAATAAGTGGTTCAAATGGGTGCAGAGCACTCTGAATTAAAAGCTCAATAAGATGATTAACATTTCCCATTTGGCTGTGTTGACGCTGTAATTCTGCTGAGAGTTGCTTATTGCATTCAAAGATTCCAAGATCGTCAATGATTTTGAACTTGTTTAAACTTTGTGATCTCGGCGTTCTACATTATTGTTCAAACTATATATATTGTACATTTGTATGTTCCGAATTTGATAAGAATTATCCAAGCTAGAATTTATTTTAAGGAACAGTCACTGTTTTCTTATTTGACATGTCCAACTCGGAATTATGGTCAACTAACGCGTATCAGTATGTGATGAATAGATACTTGAGTCAGCCAAAATTACTCTTTTCTATTTCTGTTGAACTAAACGAAACTTGAATTAACGTTTCAAGTCTGAAGTGATTAGCTATACCAGATTATATCTAAGAAGAAACGAATTCATCTGAAAGCGAAAAAGAAAAAAGAAAAGGAAATCATCCCTTAATTCAGCTAGCCTTCTGGCTTTTTGGATGAGGACCAGTGAGGATCTTTATTTTAATGGCAATCCAAAAAAAAAGGAAAAGAAAAATGGAATAATATCACAACCAATTCTCCATTTGAAAGAAGCATCTTCTCGTGTTCAAATTCAGCCTTTGAACGACAATATAATGTAGATACACTCGCAATGCATTCCTACCTGAAAATATCACTTAACGTGTCACCTGCAAAATCATGTTTTGTGAGGTTCGAATGTGAAAAGCCAACTCATGCATTTGGCAAATAATGCACGTAATGGAATTGAATTCCGCAGTTGTGAGCTCCACTTGGATCAGGATGACTTCGATATTTTGCAGCATCTCCCTATACCTCGATGAACAGCAATCATGGTTGACTTTACCTCGTCGTAGCTGGTTGAAGACAAGCAAGAGGATGAGGAGTACTGTGTTCTGTTAGTGGACTTTTACTAATTTTACTTCATAACTATATAATTCAAATGTTGCATTTATCAATTAGTCCATCTCACTATTATTCTCATGCTTTCGTGACGATCTAAACAAAATTACTCCAAAACAACTACCGTCTTTTGAAAATGATGGACTAATTGGTCAATGCAACTTTTGAACCATGGGCCTTACATGGATTGTATAGTTTTTTTTTTTTTTTACAAAGGAGGAAAAACCAAAGCACTCAAGACTGCATCCTAACCAGCGCAAGGTTTTCCAATACAAAGCTTCCTAATTGTCTTGGTGGATGAGTTCTATGCAGATCTGGACTGGATAAAACTGCGAGAGAGGCCAGACTACCAGCACACTAGTTCCTTCGCGATAAAATTGTATAGTTTTGAAAAAATGGTCATACTCCAATTATTGTCACTTGCATGTCTTCAAACAGCTCTGGCCTGCTAAGGTCCACCTGATTGCTGTTCATCAAGCACGGGGAGACGCTACAAAATATTAACGTCATGCAAGTGGAGCTCACATCTGCGAGATTCAAGTCAATGGTTTCTATGAGTTGGCTTTTCACGCTTTAAAGCACCAAATTATTCTTTTCCATATAATTCTTTAAATGATATTTTGAGATAGTATTGCATGATTGTAATCGGTCCAAAATAATGTATGATCGTAGCTATACTCTATATGCATATTAAAGTTAATACAAAGAGCAAGTATCTGATTTTACTAACATTTTTATACTTCATATCAAATCAAACTAAAATAAATAAAATGTTACATAAATTATTAAGATCAATTGAATTCTTTTATTCTTACAAACTCTTGAAATTCCATTGTTCTTTTAGAATCCTTCTCTTTAATCTTATTTAATTAATTAATTTTAAACAATTAGATCATAACTTTGACTATTAATTCTTAATTGATGATGCAAATGATTAAGTAATTATCACTATTAATGTATAACGACATTAAAATTATTCTTATAAAAGTTGTTTGCTTCAAATAACATTTGTCTAAATCATCATACATTTTGTTGGAAGAAATATGTTTATTAGTTATGTACTTGTTGCTTCGAATGTTTTAATCAATAAGACGAGAGATTTAAGGCTTAAAAAGTTTAATTGACATTAGACCGTCATAAAATTGGCTAAATATTAAATAAAATTTAAGAATTTGTAATATGATTGAAATTTTTTTTTCTTATCAACGGAAGATTTTAAAGTTTAATTAAAAAAGATTGTTAAATGAACATTAATTGGTTTATTTTAGTTTATAAGAACTTATTAATTTACAAAAATAGACTGATTAATTAATAAATTGATTAGTTTTTAATAATAATAGTTATTAAAATAAATCGAACTAAAAAATTAAAAACTAAACCGAAATGTTAGACGATTTAAAGTTTTTTTATGGTTAAATTGGTGTTATCGATTGAGTTTTTAATCGTTACTTTAGGACCATTATTTGAAAAGTCAATATGGTGTTCCGTTTTGTTATCTTTATATTCCTAGATAGTATATTTTGTTATTTAAAACTTTAGACTAAAGTTCATTCTATTATAGGTTGAGTATCGTTATGATATCCTTCGTTATCTCCATATCTTTAATTTGGACTGCTTCCAATTCTATTAGGATTTGACCCTTTAACACCTCATTTTGACAACGATAATGGCTTATGAAGAGAGAGAGAGAGAGAGAGGAGCACAGGCTTTCTTGAACGAAGACAAATGGTTTTCCTTGACTTCTCTAGCCTCGAAGTCAGACATCTCAAGAGAAGACCATAGTTAGATATCTATTATACTCTATAAATTGGTCATTGTTCATCACCTTATCACATTAACTCTTCATCCTTGAACACAGATGGAGCACACAAACATGCAACTAAAACTGGATGTCATCTGTTCTGTCTTTGTTGCATGTTTTCTCTTCCACTTCATTAACATGTCGGCCAATGCTGCTATGCTCGGCCCTAGCCTTCTCTTTACAAATGAGACCGACCACCTTGCTCTTCCCGCCATAAAAGGTGAAATTATTGGTGACCCATTTCAGGTCCTGAAGTCGTGGAACGATTCAGTGCCCTTCTGTGAGTGGCAAGGAATTAGTTGTAGCCCCCGACATCAAAGAGTGACCATGTTGAGCTTACCATCTTTAAGCTTGAAAGGCACATTGTCTCCTTACATTGGAAACTTATCCTTCCTCAGGGTCGTAAACCTGACAGGGAACAGTTTCAGCGGAAATGTACCTGAAGAGGTTGGACGTTTGTTCCGTTTACGTAATCTAATCCTAGTTAATAATTCCTTCGAGGGAGAGATTCCTGCCAGTTTATCCAACTGCTCGGAGCTTAGAACCATTGGCTTATCAATGAACCTTCTCAGTGGAGAGATTCCTCTGGAGATAAGCTCTTTCTCTAAGCTTGTTTCACTCAATCTTGCGAGAAATAGATTGATTGGAACCATTCCATCTTCCTTGGGGAACCTGACAGCACTCACCGATCTTTCTCTTGATTCCAACCATCTTGAAGGACGGATTCCTCCAGAGATAGGACTTCTCTCCAACTTACGGTCCTTAAATCTAGATAACAACCTTCTCTCTGGTGCAGTTCCTATTTCGCTTTTCAATCTATCGTCCTTGTTAACTTTTGACGTTTCCAACAACTCTTTTGAAGGACAGTTACCACATGATTTTGGCCTGAATCTTCCAAACCTCCAGAAATTAAATCTTGGAGGAAATCAATTCTTTGGCCCCATTCCGTCCACAATTGTCAATGCTTCAAGGCTTACAGATATTGACATCACTCAAAATGGTTTTGTTGGACAAGTGCCAACAAACTTTGGAATGCTTAAGGATTTAGAGACATTACAGCTCTCTGTCAATCCTCTGGGGAAGGAGAACAGTACAGATGACCTGGGATTTATCAGCTCCTTATCCAATTGCACAAATATGAGAATGTTGATTGCAGTTGGCAGTGGACTGAAGGGCCAGTTTCCTGATTCAATTGCAAATCTCTCAAGCAATCTCACGTTCCTAGGACTGTCCTACAACTCTATATCTGGCAAAATTCCGGAAGGCATTGGAAACCTTGTTAACTTGATATATCTTGGGTTATCTGACAACATGCTTACGGGAATCATTCCTGATTCTGTTACTAAACTTGCTAAGATGCAACGACTTCTCATGCACAACAATTCAATCTCTGGGCAAATTCCATCTCATATTGGCAGCCTGTCTCAGCTAAGTTCTCTTTCCTTGTGGGGGAATTCACTAGAAGGAAGAATACCCATTTCACTGGGTGATTGCAGCCGCCTACAAGCATTAGATATTTCATACAATAAGCTTAGTGGTCCAATACCCGAACAGGTTATGAGTCTTCCATCACTCTCGTTGCTCCTCTATTTATCCGGGAACCAATTAACAGGCCCTCTACCAATTCAAGTGGGAAGTCTTAAAAGTCTTCGAGCAATGTATATTGAAGACAACAAATTGTCTGGAGAAATTCCAAGCACTCTTGGTGATTGCGTGATGCTAGACTCACTGGACCTGAAGGGTAACATGTTGGAAGGAAATATTCCTTCGTTTCTCAGTAATTTGAGAAATCTTCAAATTCTAGATCTTTCTAAGAACAACCTCTCTGGACAGATTCCAAAGAGTCTAAGTGAATTAACATCCCTATCTCAACTCAATTTTTCTTTCAACATTCTTGACGGTGAAGTTCCAACTGAAGGAGTCTTTTCAAACATTAGTAAATTTTCAGTTTTTGGAAATCATAAGCTATGTGGCGGAATTAGGCTACTGCAGCTACCATCATGCCCAAAACAAATTACAGAAAAAGATCATAGGCATAGTGGCCGCAGGCTTCTACTCTACATTGTTGGTCCCATTGCCTGTGCCATTGTGTTATCATTATGCTTCTGTGCTTTCCATTACTGGAAAAGACATTCAAAAAGGGTGAATGCTCCAGTCTTACCTTTGATAAACCAGCACGTGGAAGTTACTTATGCAGATCTTCTTCAGGCAACTGAAGGGTTTTCTTCTGCCAATCTGATTGGTGAGGGAAGCTTTGGCTCTGTCTATAAAGGAACTCTCACTGCAGGAGAAATGTTTGTTGCGGTCAAAGTTTTCCACCTCCAAGCAAGTGGCGCCAACAAGAGCTTCTTTGCTGAATGTGAAGCCTTGAAAAACATAAGGCACCGTAATCTTGTCAAGATCATATCATCGTGCTCAAGCATAACTTTTCAAGGTGAGGATTTCAAAGCCTTGGTCTACGAGTTCATGCCTAACGGAAGTTTGGAGAATTGGCTGCATCCTGTCTCCCTTGAACTTCCTGAAATTAAGAACTTGAACTTCACGCAAAGGTTTTCTGTTGCAATGGATGTGGCTGAAGCATTAGATTATCTTCATCATCAGTGCCAGACACCAGTTCTCCACTGCGATCTAAAACCAAGCAATATCCTCCTCGACGCTAACCTGACTGCCCATGTAGCTGATTTTGGGCTTGCCAGATTTCTTTTAGGCGGTGCTCATCACTCCCAAACATATTCAACTGGGCTCAGAGGAACAATTGGTTATGCAGCTCCAGGTAAGACCATAAGTTCTCTCGCTGTTCTGTTACAACCAAGAAATAAGGAAAACAAATCTTAATTTAAGAGAGTCTGAATTGAAAAGTGATTCATTCAAGAAAGTAAAAGTTTTCTGGTCCGTTGATTGCTGTGATTGCAGAATATGGTACGGGCTCAAAGGCTTCAACTCAAGGTGACATGTACAGCTATGGAATTCTGCTGTTTGAGTTGTTCACAGGAAGGAGGCCCACAGACAACATGTTCACCGACAATCTTAGCCTACATGTTTATGTGAGGATGGCTTTTCCAGATCAAGTGATGCGAGTCATTGATCCCCAGCTCATACTGCATGAAGCACAAGGTGAGACAAGTAGTGGTTACAGGAGTACAGAAAGGAGCAACGTCCCCCAAATAGAGAACTGCCTGGCATCGATTCTTAGAATTGGAATCCTGTGTTCCGCTGAACTACCAGCAGAGAGAATTAGTATTCGAGATGTTCTAAGGGAGTTTCATGGGATCAAGAAGTCATTTCTAAGCAATAGAAGAGAAAATACTCAGAGAGCATCCTGAAGTTATTTTTCTATTGAGTTACCATTCACTTAAAACAATAGTGTAGCAAACATTTTCGCCTGTATGCACACTAGAAATTAATAATTTCGAGCAAAGAATTGTATTGTAAGCTGATTATTTACCCTTTTAACGCAATTTAGCAAGATGTTTATTGGTTTCGTGGTTCATGCTATTCTTTTTCTTGGTTTTCCTTCGTGATAAAAGATTGGAAATTCATCCATCCTTGATCAAAAGTTAGGGGTTCGATCCTTGATTTTGGGTATGGAGCAACCTTAAATTTTTGGGCTAGCTGTCCCACTATGTAAGGTGCCTACAAACCAACGAGAGGATTAGTCACTAGGTCCGCCAGTGAATACCTTATTCTAGAAAAAAAAAAGATTGAAAATTATAAGTGTCTAATTTTTACATTCACACGATCAAACATGGGTTATTTACATGTGTCGACCTAAGTACATGAACAAGTTTTATATTCGCTATAATACTAAAAGTTAAAAACATCATTTTCACCGGAGAAAGGAGCTTAAATGGTTATTGCGGAGATAATTTAATTACAATTCAATTAAAATAAAATAAAAAACTTCCAAAATATTATTACTAGTAAAGACTAAAAAGAGAAGTCATAACACAAACATTCATTAATTATAAGTTATAATTATTAATTTATAACTTAAAACTTATAATGTTGGGATCATTCCAAGTTCTAGTCTTAAATGCTTGAATTGTTTCTTATTAAAACACAAAATGAATAAGTATTTATAGGTGAATTAAAATAACTATAGCCATACATTTCAATTTGTTTTAATTAACACATATTTTAATATTTACTTTTGCACCACATATTATTTATCTTCATCTACATTTTTTTAGAAATATCTTTTAATAATTATGAATAATATATCAATATTCCGAGTAATATTTAAATTCTTTTACTCATTTAAGGACTTGATTGAAAAATAATCAATCTCCGCATCACCCTGCCATTATCACATTGTTACATTTCTATTAGGCTACATAAGGATTGATACTAAATAAACTTGTCATTATCGATTACTTTTACAAAAAAAGGTTACAATAATGTCTTTAGTATGAACTTTTTGTATATACATTGTTCCTTCCTCCACTTTCTCACAAAATATGTGAAATTGGACTAATAAATGCTTGGTTTATGAATAGAATGTTAGATTTCTTGCTAGATGTTGGACTTTATGATGGTCATAAAATAACAAAACAGTTTGATGTTTGTTCACAAATTATTTCAACACTATTTTCAGTCATACTGCTTCTTTAATAGCTTATGTAATTGTCACATATTCTACTTTTGTTCTTATCGTAGTCACAACGGATTATAGTTTTGAAATCTAACTTGATACTTTGATAATAAGTGCAAACACTTAACTTTAGTGGATTTACTTTATCAAGATTACTTACATAATCAGAGTCTTCTAGTCTTTTATATTGTAATGCAACATTATTGGTCTGCTTAATGTATTTTAGGATCTTATTTACATCATTCAAATGCTCTCTTTTATAATTCACTATGTAGCCACATTTTATATAAATCATGTTGTACATTAAGCTTCCCATTATAGATGCATATGACCCTTAAGACTTCTACATCCTCTTATTTTCATTGTTAGAGCTAATACTAGAGGGTAACTTCAAGTCAATAGGAAGAGGGGTAGAAATTGACTTACAATTTTACACAGTGAAGAGCAAAACCTTCTTCAAATAGCTTTTACGAAAGTCGAATCTTTTGATTATTTTTGTCTTTGTTAATTTGTATACTTAAAATCTTGAATGTTGATTCCAAGTCCCTTATTTCTAATTTCATAGTCAATTATGCCTTCACTTGTTTAATATGATCACTGTGAGGCCAACAACCAACATATCATCTACATATAATAACAAGATAATGAAACCATCATCACCAAACCTTTTAAAATATGCACAAGGGTCTACCTTAAGCGTGTTGTATTCAAAGCTTATGATATAAGAATTAAATCTCTTATACTAACACCTTCGTGTCTATCTAAGACCATATAGAAAATTATTCAACCTAAACTTTCTTTTTTTTTCAAAATATTTTGGTTAGATCATATAAATTGTTTCTTCAACATCTTCGTAAAGAAAACATTTTTCACATCTAACTATCTTATATGTAAGTCAAATACAACACACTTTGTCATGACTACTTGAATTTTAGTAAGTTGGACTATAAGAAAAATATTTTATTAAATTTAATTCCTTCTTTTTGAATATATTTTTTTACCACCAATCTTAAACAATATTGCTTCACTTGATCGTCTCTAGTTTTGGTGATCTTGAAGACCCATTTATTACCAGTAAGCTTCCTTCCTTATGGTAATGGTACAAGCTCTCAAGTTTTGATTACTCCCTTTTTAGTGAAAAAACCTGAGAAGATAGATAACGGTTTTATGGTGACTTATATTATTGAGGAATATCCCAAAACAAGGAAGCCATATATAGTGAGTTAGAGTCAATTATGTCTAATAAAAATTGGGTTTTAGTTGATCTACCTCGAGATTGTAAGTCTTTAGAGTGTAAGTAAATTTTCAAAATGAAATTGAGACCTGAAGGAACCATTGAGATGTTTAAAGCAAGACTTGTGATTAAAGGTTTTAAATAAAAGGAAGGATTGGACTTTTTTGATACTTACTCTTCTGTTACTAAAATTGCATCTATAAAGATGTCGGTTTCTATTGCCTTGGTATTTAAGCTTCATGTGCACCAAATGGATGTTAAGAAAACTTTTCTGAATGGTGATCTAGATGAGGAAATTTATATGGTCCAGCCCAAAGGGTTTAGACTTCCTGGTCAAGAACAAAAGGTGTGTAAGTTGGTTAAGTATTTATATGGACTTAAACAAGCTCTCAAACAGTACCATGCAAAATTTGAAAGTGAGACTTTCAAACATAGTTTCACTTCTTATGAAGATGATTCTTGCAATTACATTAAATCTGACATCAATGGTTGTGTGATCATAACTCTTTATATGGATAATATGCTTATTTTTGGTACTAGCTTATCTGTCATTGATATTACCAAGAGTTTGCTAAAGTCTTCCTTTAATATGAAAGATCTAGGACCTGTGGACTTTATTTTGGGAATCAAAGTTGATAAGACTGACTTTGGGTTTAGGTAGAATTAAACTCATTATGTTGTTAAAATTTTGAAGAAGTTTGTTACTATGATGTTGAACCAGTCAAGACTCCCTGTAATGCTGGTGTTGCTTTAAAGAAAAATCTTAGTGATAGTGTAAACCAAGCTGAGTATGCTAAAATTCTTAGTAGTGTGATGTTCTTGATGAACTATTCTCGTTCTGATATTGCATACTGTGTGAGTAAACTTAGTTGGTATACTCATAATCCTAGTCAAGAGCATTAGAATGCATTGATTCGTTTATTAAGATATTTGAAAGCTACTATGCATTATGAATTATCTTTTAATGGTCATCCTCCTGTATTAGAGAGGTATTCTGATGCTAACTGGGTTATGAAGAGTGATGACATACACTCTACTAGTGGTTATGTTTTTACCTTAGCAGGAGCTGCAGTGTTTTGGAAATTATCCAAGCAAACATGTATTATGAGATCAACAATAGAGGTTGAGTTTCTGGCTTTGGAGCTGGTAGGACGAGAAACTGAGTGGCTAAGGAATCTCTTAGCAAATATCCCGCTTTAGGAAAAAACCAATTCCTTTTTGTGTTTTTTCATTGTGATTCGTAGGTTGCCATTCATGTTACCAAGAACAAGGCATATAATGGAAAAAGTAGACATATCAGATTGAGACATAAAATTGTCTATACTTTAATTAGATATGGTGTAATATCTTTGGATTATGTCAAGTCAAAGAAAAACTTAGCGGATCCATTTACAAAAGCTTTGAGTAGTAAACTAGTTTCAGAGCATGCTAAAGGGATGGAGTTGAGCCCAATTGTGTAGTAACCTTGTGATGGACATTTGTCTTGGAAAACTAAGTTCAATATGTCAAACGAAGTTATATGGTGACTACTTACTTGTGCATTGTTTGCGGAATAATACTGAGATATTCAGTTGTTGAATAGCATCCTTTAGCATGACTTTACTGCGTTTGATGAGGTTGGATTGTTTAATCCTTAATGAGTTCCATAGCCCAAGTTTGGGTGATGTGAGTTGTACACACTTGATGGACTCACCTAAGTGATTATAGGGGGCTAGCCACCCTCCCATGAGAGTATTTGGGCTATCTCTTTAGAACGATCACTGTTATTTCTCTAGCAGCTTCTATCTCCAATTTTCTTGGACATTAGGTTCAAGACTTAATTCACTTGATTGTTCACTTTTTTTCCCTTCTAAACTGTTATAGCTTGTTTCTCAGGTTTTGGACCAAGCGGGGGATTGTTGATGTTTTGGTTGTTCCAAAACTTGAATACGGTTTTTATTTTTCAGTTACCAACGTTTCATGCAACATCCATCATTTTGTTACACTTTATTACCATAACATTGATAGCGTTTCTTACATTAATGTCTTTTAATTGCCATTATTATTATACCTCCAATGTTCTTATTTTTCAATATATATATGCCCACTATGTGTTGATTTTTCAATACACAGACACACAACGCTACTCTACTCTCTTGCTTCGCCCAACCCACACCCCTCACTCCTTCTCTATATATATACAGAGGTACAGAAGAAGCTTATAACATCTAAAAACATTATTCTTCTTGTCTTAAGGTTAGCATAACCTATCTTCTTCAAATCTGCTTTTTTCTTAGTTCTTCTGCTTAATTCTTGGAGACAGTTCCTACTCCGTACTTTGGAGTACACCGGAGCTGGTGGAGAAGGCGTTAACCCTTGGGTCGATTTTCGTTGTCTTGCTACACCGTAGAGAGGGAATTGTCAACTTAGGACAGTGATTTTTTACAACGCCTTACTTTCAGATAAGTCGTTCCAATTTAATTATATCTACTATTTTCACTAATAGTTCCTAATTCATTTTTCAATATATTATCCCTTATAACTTTTATCGTTGCCAACAACTCTTTTGAAGTACAATTACCACGTGGTTTTGGCTTAAATCTTCCAAACCTTTAGAAATTAAATCTTGCAGAAAATCAATTCTTTGTACATATATTTCTTAATTCCTATACATGACACTTGAAATTAAATCAAACTCCATATTTCAATTCAACATGAGATATAATCATGAATAATACATAAAAAACCTTGGGTCTTTGACAATTACCACATGATTTTGGCTTGAATCTTCCAAACCTTTAGAAATTAAATCTCGCAGAAAATCAATTCTTTGTACGTATATTTCTTAATTCCTATATATGACACTTGAAATTAAATCAAACTTGTCGGTGATAAACGCAAGTGCACGTTTCTATCGTCAAGTAGTAAAAACATCGATCCCACAGAGACCAAATTAGTTAAAAAGTAATACTCGTAATAACTTCTAATTTAAGCTAATAACATAAAAAT
>JAOQMR010000001.1:14839292-14849292 GCA_027563865.1 Erythroxylum pelleterianum
TTAAATAAGACCCATTAAAAATGCAGATTAAGATAAACTAAATAATTTAGTAGGAAAAATATGTATAAGACCCAATACTTAATCCAGAAATTAAGGGAAAATGCCATTAATTCTAATGATAAAAATGCATCTAACAAAACTCCATATTTCAATTCAACGTGAGATATAATCATGAATAATACATAAAAAAAAACCTTAGGTTTTTGATCAAATCAAAGAATCAATCAAAACATATAGTTCTAGGTTTCATACTATTTAGATCTATCCTAATTTACTTTATACTAAGGTAAAGAAATCTAACAATAGTCCAGAAAGAAAACAATATAGAAGAAGTCGTCCTTACAAACTCTTAAAATTTTAAAGTTCTTTACTTTAATCTCGAAGGAGTTCTCTTCTTGATCTTTAAAGTTGCTTCTTTCTCATCCCAAAATGCTCTAATTTTGCTCCATGTAATTACCTCTCAGTTCCTTATCACTTTCCATCTTCTTAACTATAAAATCGTAAAATGTTTATAATAAGTTACTGTCAATATAGGACTAACTAGGGTCTGTGTTTTACTCGAGTTGGCTTATTAACATGATAATTAAATCTTAAATTGTACATCCGAGGATTTATCTTGAGAACATAGTTCTAAAGTTACACACATATTTAAATTTAGTCCATATTTGTTTGTATGACAAATTCTCAAACTAATACAATAAACCAGTAGCCTTACAATATAGGACCATGCTACGTTTAATCTAAATTATAAAGAATTGTTATTATTTTTTAATTTAATATATAACTTTTTATATATGGCCATGAATTATTTGTTTGTTTAAATCCTCGTACACTTGTCAATAGAGTAATTTTTTTTAGTCTTAGACTAGGATATTCACCGGCGGATCTATTGACTAATCCCTCGCTGGTTTGTAGGCACCTCACAGAGTGGGACAGCTGGCCTAAGGATTTAAGACTGCTCCATACACAAAACTAAGGATCGAATCCCTAACCTTTAGTTAAGGATGGATGAGTCCCTATCATTCAACCACACCCCTTGACTTAGAGTAATTTTATTAAAGATATCAATCTCAGAGGAAATGGCACACTAGCACATCCTAGGACAATTACCGACTTACCCTGCAGTCAAAACTGAGAACCCCTTGGTAGATGCCGTCTGGTCCCAAGTATTTGTACGAGGAATGAACGTTGAATCCAACAACAAAAGCGCTTGTGCGTCTCTTTCCACTCTGGAACTACAGTCTCTCGCTTTGCTTTGTTTGTCGTCCCCTTCTTTCTTTCTCTCCCATATTCCTTTTTGATTCTCTGTTTGAAGACATCAACTTTCTTGTTGTATCACTTCCACAGCTGCTGAATACGTACATCAAGAGACGCAATGGCTGTGTAAGTTTAATTTCCTTGCTGCACTGATCCTAAACAAAACCCAGATGGGTTTACCAAAGATGAACAAAACCCAGATGGGTTTTCTGGCTATTTGGCAGTTCCACTTACTGTGATTAGATGATGTTATTGCTGTGCTATAATAAAACAGAGATAAGCTACATCAATAAAGTTTGAATTTTTTCTCTGTGCTTCTGATTTGCTGGTCTTGGCCAACTTGATGAAGGCT
This sequence comes from Erythroxylum pelleterianum, assembly GCA_027563865.1. Classification (NCBI taxonomy): domain Eukaryota; kingdom Viridiplantae; phylum Streptophyta; class Magnoliopsida; order Malpighiales; family Erythroxylaceae; genus Erythroxylum; species Erythroxylum pelleterianum. Next base: position 14,840,902 of record JAOQMR010000001.1, read on the forward strand.
GCTTTTCTTCTATGGTGTCTTATTGAGGTGTTCAATTCTTTTAAGAACTGCGTTTTTAGCTGTTTTGGCTTTCTTGGTTTTTGTACAACAGAGTTGCTTCTGCTCCTGGTAAGGTGTTGATGACTGGAGGTTACCTTATATTGGAGAGACCCAATGCTGGAATTGTTCTGAGCACCAATGCTCGATTCTATGCCATTATCAAGCCTCTGTATGATGAAATCCAACGTGAAAGCTGGGCATGGGTATATATGACATTCTTCTGGTATTAGTGTTCGTAGGTTTCTTTCTGGTTTTGTCCTAACAACATAACTTTAGAACATCTTGTCTATTCTTATTTCATTTTGGATCTAAATTTGGAGAATGCTTGCTTTGCTCGAAAAGATTGATGCCAGTGTTAATATTCTATAATCCTCGTGCATTAACTTTCAGGCATGGACTGATGTGAAATTAACTTCTCCTCAACTCTCCAGAGAAATCATGTATAAATTGTCACTGAAGCATCTAACTCTCCAGTTCCTGTCCTCAAGGCAAGTTTTCATTTGCTAATACAATGTCTGATTTTAATGGTCATCTGATATTTCTCGTCTTCCTTGGCTTATACGGTAAGTTTAACTTTTTGCATCTTTTGTAACACATCTACTAGAGGAACCTTAGGGGTGTATGGGAGAGCTATGCTCAATCCAGACGAGAGAGAGAGAGAGAATATGATAACATTTTTGAGAAAATCACGGTTAAAGAAATCTTTCAATGACGGTTACTTCTCTTGGCTTAATTTTTAGTGAGTCGAGAAACCCTTTTGTGGAACAAGCTATTCAATATGCCGTAGCAGCTGCACATGCAACATTTGACAAAGAGAAGAAGGATGCGCTTAACAAACTGCTTTTGCAAGGTAATGCTTGATGCTTTTTTTTCCCCCTATCATTGTACAGTCATGAATGGCCAGGAGTTCAGTAATCTAATCTTTTAGCTGGGTTAGTCATGCAGGTCTTGACGTCACAATTTTAGGTTGCAATGACTTCTACTCATACCGAAATCAGGTTTTGACCAGATTTATGATCTGCTTAATGGTCTTTCATTTGCAACTATTTGGGAAGGGTATTCAGATGCATTTCATTTTCTAAAAACATTTTCAGCCTTTTAATTGATCTTCATTTCCTGGTGTTGTTTCTTCAACCATAGTGTACAAGAACTACCAGGTAGGTCTATCTGTTAGAGTCATTCGATTTGTTTTGAAATATTTGTTGTGTGATAAGTACAATAATATCTATATGATGAAAGAATGAGTTAGTAACTTTTGAGTATTGATATCTCAAATGTCAATTGCTTTTCAATTTTGGAGTTCTAGTTATTAGATCTCCATCCAAGCTTTTCATTTTTAAGATTCTTCAATGGATTACATATACTTGCAGATTGAAGCACATGGACTTCCTTTAACACCAGATTCATTGACTCAACTTCATCCTTTTACATCAATCACCTTCAATGCTGAGGAAGCAAGTGGGCAAATTTGCAAGCCCGAAGTTGCAAAAACAGGACTGGGATCATCTGCAGCAATGACAACTGCTGTGGTTGCTGCTTTACTTCATTATCTTGGAGTGGTTGACCTTTCATCCTGTTCTAAAGACAAAAACCAGGAGCATCTTGATATTGTACACATTATAGCTCAAAGTGGCCATTGTATTGCACAAGGGAAAGTTGGTAGTGGGTTTGATGTGAGTTGTGCAGTTTATGGTAGTCAGCGTTATGTTCGCTTTTCGCCACAAGTTCTATCTTCTGCTCAGGTCTCTCTTTTTCTCTCTCTCTCATCCATTAGCACACCTCTGTACAGACATCAAGACTATATTTTGTCTGAATTTTACTCTGAAATTAGAGTTCAAGTGTGTGTGCAAGATTCACAATTATTTTCAAGATGAATGTAGGCTGCCCATCACTCATATCATCTTGGGTTCAATATTACATTTGCATCCGGTTGATAAGAGGCTACTCTATGTACCAACATTATTTTTTTGGTTTTTAGTGCACGAATATCCCTGTTGACAACATGGTCTCAGGCCCATCTGATATCCAAAATCAATTCACATATCAATGGCAATTCTACAATCTGGATGCTTTGAAAAACTTAGATTTCTAAATAGATGCTAAGAGTTTTACATTGCTCTCTTTTATATGATACTTTCAACTTCTTCCTATACTTTTTACTCTTACTTATACACTGCCGTTCCTTTCGACTCTCAATCATTGAAATTGGTGTTTAAATGGATATAGAATATTTATTTGATTCATATTTTATGCCTATCTTCTAAGAGACATGGAGGACAGATTTTATGAAGGAACGGCTGGCAAATGTGACTGGAAGATCAATCCGGATACTGCATAAATGATGCATTGATATTGAACCTGTGTTAGCTAAGCCAATAGGCAATGCTTCAATTTCAATAGAAAATCTATTTGAATAGCCCCCAAACAATATGTTTATTCAAGAAACTATTTAACCCAAAAATTATACAGTTGGGTTAGCCTAAAAAGTTATCTTTTATAGCTCTGAAATGCTCCTTATGGGCTAGAAGCTTGGAAAAATCACTGGCCTACCCTACAACATGCTGAAACTGAAAATTAAGCTTTACATGACATGGTAGCATGATGAATTTGAGAGCTTTTTGTGATAAGACTATGATCCTATATTAAGAAACTATTCAACAATAAAATAATATCATGCGTGATGAATTCAACAGTTTTTACTGATAAGAATATGATCCTATGTGAAGAAATTGTTTAATCCTAAAGTATATGTTGTTATGTAAGACTTGGGAATGGATCATATATAACTCTTATGTATTATTTGCAATGGAGCTTTGAGAACTTACAAAGAATAAATTGTTTAAGACATCCTTTATTTGTAGCAACTTCCATGTTAATTGTGATATTCCCAATGATTGGTGGTTTCTAAACATTCTAGGGTTCTGACATTGTTACTGTGAGTTTGTCAATTTTGACACTGATGCCATGCTTTGAGCAACAGGAGAAGTATAGCAAGGAAATGATCATTTGAGAAGATATTAAATAAATCTTTTACTTGTCATCTTCATTAACGTTACTATCACAGGAAAGATTACACTTGTAATGGTTGCTGTTAAGAGAATACAGTTACGGTATAGTTAAATTTGTAATTTCTCTTTCCTGTACCCACTTATATAGATAATATATTCATGGTGGTTAGCATTTAACCTATTCACACTCTTTTTACACAGTATCAGAGCTGACGTAAAAAGCAGTTGCAAAAGTTGAGTTTCTGCTTTAAACAGTATTGAGCACCCTTAACCTATTTTGAAATAAAGAAACTTGATGAACTGTAATCTTTTTGTTTTTTCAAAAAATACTGTGATGAAGGTAATTTGCATATGTAAGCTGTCTCTTTGGATTTACAAACTGTTATTTGGAAGTCACGTTTAAATTTACTACCATTACCTATTCTGGTGTAAATGTGAAGGATGCAGCAAAAGGAGTACCACTAGAGGATGTTATTGCTGATATCTTGAATGGAAAGTGGGACCATGAGAGGACTGAATTTTCTTTGCCACCATTAATGACCTTGGTAAATATCTTATGCCACAGTGTATATTGTTTCTTATAGATATCTATCTTTCTATCTTATGGTCACATTGATGTTATGCTAAAATTCTTCATTTTTCTTTGATTCTAAGCGTATGATTTCACCAAGAGCTTCCCTTCAATATTTCCTTATTTGCCAGACAGTAGCTTTTAGTTTTGCTCATTAATTTTGTTTCTTCAGAACCTTAGCGGGAAGCATAGTGAACTCTATCCCTATTCATTCTCTGCTTTATAAATCTTGTAATGGAAGTCATGTGATTCATTCAAGAAGCTTCTACTTCCATGGCTATGTCTATGCATCTAAACACGCTAGACGTCATAACTGTTGAAGAATTGAAGCATTTATCTGCCGTTTGTTTGTAGGCTATCTAAAGGAAATTTGTGAACTGTACATTGGACCATGGTATTTTTGGCTTCTACTTTTCCCCAATGTTGTAACACCAAATTTGTTTATCGCAAACATTTCACCGCTCATTCAATGGTAGTTCAGTTCTGATAATTAAAATGCTTTTTGAAGTTGCTGGGAGAGCCTGGAATTGGTGGATCATCCACACCATCCATGGTTGGTGCTGTGAAGAAGTGGCAGAAGTCTGACCCTCTAAAGTCCCTAGAAACATGGAGACAATTGTCAGAGGCAAATTCAGCCCTTGAAGCGCAATTCAATGTTTTGACCAGGCTTGCAAAAGAACATTGGGAGACATATAAATGTGTGATAGAGAGATGTAGCACACAGAGGTCAGAGAAGGTATTGCTTAACTCTAATTTATCTTTCTATTTCAGCTCGACTCCTTTTTCCCTTGGTGTTATTACTCTGTTCCTTGTAAGATTGATGCTGTCACTAATGAATTGCAAGAGCAGTGGATGGGGCAGGCTACAGAAGCGAGCGAAGAAGCAGTAGTTCGAGCTTTATTAGGAGCAAGAAATGCCATGCTTGATATTAGACATCACATGTGTAACATGGGCAAGGCTGCAGGTGTCCCGGTATGCTAGTCTTTTGTACTTGGACATTAATCAGTTATATTTTTATTCATACATTTGAGTGTTGTATGCAAAAGTACAGCTAGAATGATAGCTTTTGTTAACTGTTTTTCCCAAAGGTATCCAGAGTTGTTTATTGTAAGGATTTCCTTTCTGTAAGCACGCCATAAATGTTCACTCGACCTATGAACAAGTACTAATTAGAATTCCTCTCATTCTTTAAGGATTCAATTTCACTGTAAATTGATGATCCGGGTCTACTTTCATCAAACTTACTTTCTTGTTCACTTCATAAACTTATTGATTCACATGTCAATTCAATTATCTTTTTTCATATAATATTTGAGATATATGTAAACATCCTAAAAGAAGGAAAGTTCTTCTCATCTCTCCTTTCTTTAGCTCGTATCCTGTGTCAATTAATGCATGAAAGCATTCTCTTCACCATGGACAATTTTTTACTAGGAGCTGAATCACGAAATAACAGCTAGGTTTCCTCATTTCTTTTTTTTTTGGTGTTGATTGGAGAATAAAACCAGTATATATTGTAGTTTGTTATCTATTTGGGAATATCACCAGATTCTCATGGTGACAATCTCTTTTCATTTTCCTATCTGCAGATAGAGCCTGAATCACAGACTAGACTTCTGGATGTCACCATGAATGTGGAAGGAGTTCTGTTGGCTGGAGTTCCAGGAGCTGGTGGCTTTGATGCAATATTTGCCATTACCTTGGGAAACTCCAGCAATGTCACAACAGTTTGGAGTTCCCTCAATGTTCTGGCATTATTAGTAAGGGAAGATCCTCGTGGTGTTGCTTTAGAAAATGGTGATCCAAGGACTGAAAATATTACATCAGGTGTCTCTGCAGTTCATATTCATTAAGTTAGATTTCTGAGTTCTGTTTGATAAGTTGGTACTGGTCATTTGAGTGGTAGAAATTTAACTTCCACGCTGAAGTGTTGGATTTGTTGAATTAATTAGCCGGAGATGGGAGACTCAAAAGAAAAAGAACAGTAGTAGTATACTGAACAATGGTGTAGATTTTTCAAATCTTCTAATATCTTGAATAAATTTATAGCAATGCAGTTTCTTTCCTGTGGTATTGAGTAGTGTTGCATGTGCTTAAACTCGCTACTTTAACTGAGATGTTCAGCTCTGGTCAATTTAATCTAGTTAAAGACATCTCAACTAGGAAGCCATCTAATAAAAGGATGAGCCTGTTGTAGTATCGTCCCATGAGGTAGTCTCTTAGAATCATTTCAGCAGCAGCCCGGAAGATATAGCGGTCCCTTCGTATAAATAAACCTGCCATCTCTGAGAGAAGCTATGGCTAACTTTGACTGTAAGCTTTCAGTCTCTGCTGCTTCTCTTCTTCATCTTACTTTCAGCAGCATTCATGATATATCTGGCGAGTACCCTTCAAATTTCAAGTTCCAAATTTTCGTTAAGAATAATAACGAGTAATGCCAAATTAAAACCATAAATTATCTAAGTTTTATTTTAAAAAGGTATAGTCTTATATGAAAATATGAAGCCATTAACTAAAAAATATATTTTTAGTTATTTCAAAACATTTTTAAATGAATTGTTGGTATAAGATAAATTTATTGACCTATTAAATACTTGATATATTAAAATAAGTTAGACTAGGAAAACTATTTCGGTATTTCTATTAGATGCTTATTGCCCAAGTATTATATTCTTACAATAACATTCACTAAAAATTTCGCTAATACAAGAACTCTGAAAAAGTTTAATTAGTAGATAGGTTCTTTATACTCTTACTAGTATAATAGATATATTACAATTCATTGAACGACAACTCAAAGATTAACTAGTCTTTTTATTATTAAGAACATGACCGTATTAAATGATATATTTAAATAAATGTATTTAATATAACCAAAAATTGCAAGTATGCCTTATTAAAGTATATTTAATTACCAATTTCGTGACATCAGTTTTGTTTATTGAAGTACATTGATAAAATACTTTTCAAAAAAAATTACATCATTAAATCATCAAAGGAGAATTTCAATGGACACTTATTATCTATGTGAGTGTTGTCTGTGTTAGTGAATATATAAAACCAATTAAGTTGGCCTCACATAACAGCTTAAAGCTCTTGTGGTGAAACAGTCACTTAATATGGTATCAGAGTCTTTGTGATCAAATGGTCGTGAGTTCAAATCTTACCACCCACCTATTATTCAGCACAAGGTAGAGTGAGTCTGTGCAAGTTTCAAGCCCAAAAAGCTTTCACTTGAGAGGGTGTGTTAGTGAATAAAATCAATTAAGTTGGCCTCACACAACAGCTTAAGTTATTATGATAAAATGGTCACTTAACAGTCTAAACCTATGTTATGTGTTCTTATTTACCATTTAAAGCATTAGTGAATGATCATATATATATATATATGATTTTGTAATATTTTCTTTTGTTTTTCTTTATTCACAAGCTTAAATGATAAGCATGATGTTATTATTGACTCTAATAGTGATGAACAAAGATCTTTCTATAAGGTTTGAAAAAAAAAGCAAATAAACTAGTGTTAGAACAAGAAGGAACATCAAGCTAATGTTCTATAAGAATGATAGTTTTAGAAAGTTTACCGAGTATGTTAAAAGCATGTCTTATTTTGATATTGTTATAATTCAGTTGATGGTACACTAATGAGTATATTAACTACTAAAATTAAAAATACAGAAGCAAGATTGAAATATATAGGATTGAAACTGATTGCAAGTTTCCTTCCACAATTTATCATAAACTTCTTGCCTCTTTAATATGGCCCATTCCAAATAAATTATAGCACTGTTAAGGATAAATAACATGTAACAAAATTACAAAGTATGGTTCTTCAAGAGGAAGTAATACTTAAGAAGTAAGGAATTTACTTAATTAATCCCATAAGTCAGGAAGAAGCTAAAAAAAAATCAGGAAAAGGGTAATAAAGGACACTAAAGTTAAATTAATCCATCATTTGTCCAAATCCATAAGAAGGAACAAAAAAAAAAGGTAAGTGTTGTTTTTGTGAAAAGGCTAAATATTATCATAAAGATTACTTGAAATAGAAGGTATGGTTCGAAAAAAAAGTTAAGCATATTGTTTTTGTATGATTTGAATCAAATTTAAAAGTTCCTTTTTAACACTTACAGACTGATTATACTTACACCACTCATATTTCAAATATGAAGCAAAGATTCCTTATAAACCAAATCATAAACCTAAATGAAACTTTTGTATTTATGAGTAATTGAGTCAAAATTGAAGTTAAATCCATCGAAACTTATCGTTTAAGTTTAGATATTAGGTATCAATTAGATTTGTTACAAACACTTTATGTTCCTATTATTTGTCAAAGTTTAATTTCTTTCACTAAACTTAACATAATTGGATTTTCTTTTAAGTTTGAAAATTGATGGTACAAAATATTTACGAATAATCATTTTGTCAGTTCCATTATTCTTTGTGATGGCTTATACAAATCAAAGCTTGATAATCTTTTTTGTTGAGACTCTGCTAACTTTACATTATAATGTTGACATTAAATGTAGTTTAGTGGATGAAAGTTCATATTACTTGGAAAATAATCATTTAGGTCATATATTCAAAGAAATAATACAAAGATTGGTAAAAAAAAAAAGAAGAAATCTTTCATAACTGGAATTTTTTATCTAAGTATATATACGAATTGTATTAAGGAAAAGTATATAAAAATACAAAATTAAAAAAAGTGACCATAAGAAGCAAACAACTCCTTGAACTTGTACACACTGATATGTGTGGGCCTTTTAATGT
>JAOQMR010000001.1:14854292-14855445 GCA_027563865.1 Erythroxylum pelleterianum
TGTAGCAAATTGTGAAAACATATAGGGGTTACCAAAAATATGGACTGAAGCACTTAAATCAAGGACCTAAGGTCTTAAGGAAGATGAATGAGAAAGGCAAGCAACCAAATTACTAGTGTGGGCAACAGTGACTGAAGGGGCAGTAGAGGAAGAGCGTTGCTTGAACTTAAGGTACTCTTCATAATTAGCACTAGTACAAGTTAAGGATGGCGGTGACTGGGCATTAAACTGAGAATCTTCAAAATGAGCAACATTAGCCCGAGGAGGACATCATGTAGCTTGTAACATTTCTCCTTCGTATGTCCCTAGTTATTACAATAATTACATTTGGAGAGATTTCTCCGATTACCCCCATGATCATCCTTCTATTTACCTCGACCACTATCCTAAGCTTGAGAAGTTAAGACTGAATTCTCACGAAGATAACCACTTGATATTGTAGGAATTGAGGAAACACGAAGAAGGAAAGCAAAAGCATCATCTATAATGGACACAGAAGGATTAATAAGAATTTGGTTACGAATCGGAGCAAGTTCAGGGCCCAGAGTTGCAAAGGTACAAACCATAAAGAATTTATCCCTTTGAGTTAGATCCTCCAACATAGTTTAACCCTCAGGTAAAAGAGAATTATACTCAGCTTTGATGGACGTCATCCGACTAAGAAAATCTAGAAGTGCCATAACCTGCTGCTGCAAATTAATCAATTCAGACACAATAGAATATAGGCGTTGGATGTTGTTAGTATAAAGTGTCACAATCCGATGTCACATCGGGCCTATGACAACCGCCGCATACCTGAGTTAAGGACACTAATAGTATCCTTAATCCGACTATGCAAGGCTAACTGAATATCTTTCTTTTTTTTGAAAAATTTGGGCATCACAATGACTGTATTTTTAAAAACCTCAAAACTCAATTAAATACCTGCAAACAATTTTAAACACACTTTTGTATTCACATCAAAAATTTTACCACAACTTTAGGACTTTAAATGTTGGATCCCGTTTCCGGAATTCCAACCTCTGTTCACGACTGCACATGACCGCTATGCGGGAATGTGTAGTACGTCCTGTTAGGACCGACCCAAACCATTTGATGTGTTATGTGATTTTGCTCTTTGTGTATTGTGATGCATTCATATTTGAAATTGTGC
>JAOQMR010000001.1:14858449-14909700 GCA_027563865.1 Erythroxylum pelleterianum
CCAACAACAGCTCCTTCCAAATGAATTTCACATAAGAACAGCTCATAAACAAGTGATCCCGAGACTCAGAACCATCAAAACAGTGCAAGCAAGCTCCATCAGTAACCAAGCCCCAACTGCTCAACCTGTCCTTTGTAGGCATTTGGTTATTGATTTCTTTTGGCTAGAGGATTGTGAAGTAGTTTGTCATTGTTGCATCTATTATAGAAGTTGATTGTGGCATCCTTTGAGATAAAATGAATTATGACTTTGGAACTTTATTCCAAGACTTAAGTGTCAATAGTATTGTTATTCTGCTAAAAATTTATTGTGGCAATGTAATAACATAATTGTCTTTTTTTCTTTCTAAAAACGATAAGTATTCAAATGGTGCTATGTACATAAAAATGAAATACTTTATCATTAAAAAGAGAATTTTGATATAAAGAGTATCAATTGAACATATTAATATCAATCTCGTGATTGTAAATATGTTGATAAAGGATTGCAACCAAAGACATTCAATAAACATGTTAAAAGAATGAGAATTACTAAAGCTCATTATTGATATTATAATTACATTATATATTTTTTGAGCTCAATATGTTAGCTAGTGTTTATACATAAATGAATTATGTTGGTATAGCAGGAATTGTCTTTAACATAGACATAATTGTTAAACCATTATGGTATCTCTCATTACATGCCATATTGAGTATAAAATTGATACTGTGACACACAGAAGGGAATATATCAATCTAATGATATACAATCGTTATGGTCTTATTAATTTTTTAATTAATAATAATTTATGATTTGGCCAATTAAGAGAGGATTTTGGCTTATAATTAAACATTGTATGTTATTATTAAACAAGAAAGTTGAATAGTGTCACATGAAGTGAGAGAATGTTAAATATTTTATGGTAGTTCACATAACATATTCTAATTGATTATCTTTTATTTAGTTTAATAATTATTAAGTTTCAAAATTGTATTAATCAATGAAGATATATTTTCTTTAATTACCCACATATTGATGGTACATGTAATATACAAAAAAAAAAGAGATTAGAAATGGTTCCCTCTCAATCTATTATGATAACTTTCTCTTGTTAAAAAAAGTATGTCGTCAAACTTAAAAGAGAGAACTATAATTTTTTTAAATTTTTCTTTGATTGAATGTTGTCTTTAAGAGTCTTATCATAAAATTATGTATATTGTTCTAGGGATGGGAATGAGCTGGCCCATGGGTCAGTCTCACCAATTTATTTAAAATAAAATTTAAAATTAAAAGTATAAAATAACGTCTTTTTTTTAATTAGGTTCAGGTTTATCTAATGTCCAACTCTTCTAATCAAAATGATGTCATTTTATTTAGAATAGTTGAGCCTCGGGTTAGTATGAGCCTGAGCCTGGCCCTATGGACCGATGCGCCGACTCATTACTATCCCTAGTTTATTCTCTTGTAAATGATTGAATTATAATAATCATATAGTTATAAGATCTTAAATGTTATGTTTATGCACATCGAAGGTTTGATTTGCATAACTAAAATATTTTAACAATTTTTCATTCTGTTCAAACGTGATGTTCTTTTTTGGTTTAAGAGATATTTGTTTTTTCATTCAATTTTTAATAATAACTTATTAGAATATGTTTGGTTAAGTAAATTTGAATAATATTATGGTCAAATCGTGATAATTATTAATCAATAACACGACGTTGAATAATTGAGAATGACAGCTGACCGGACAAGTATTGAAAATTGAAAATCACAATTAGTAACATATGAAAATAATAAGTTAGGTATTTTAATTGATTATTTATTTAATATACGTAATAAAGACAGATTCAGACAAAGTATAAACAACGTTGCAAGAAAATGTCTTTCGTTGTCACTTGAATCCGTCTAGACTTTAGATCCTGTCATTCTCAATCAAATAAAAACAGATTTGAGTGTTGAATGTAAAATTAATAATGATTATTAATGAAATAGTCATTGCGACGAAACAATGACAGAGGATATAATTAATAATGATTATGACTTATCTGAACCAAAAACCTATGTAAGAAAGTATATCTCTACGATTAACTAACAAAAAGATAAGTACATCTCTAAGATTGACACAATCTGAAGAAGTTGTAATAAAATGCAAGGGTTAAACAAAAGCACTAGAATGCTCTAAATTATGTACCAAGGAAACTTGAAAAATAAAAAAAGATAAAGATGTTGCAAATAAATTAGGAAGCAATGGTTTTGGATCACATGTCTTAGGAGACTTGGTTGTAGAGATTACAATAGGTCGGGCTGCTAGAAAATAATGTTTTTTGATCACATAGTTTAGGAGATTTGGTTTTCAAGATAACAACGGGCTAGTCAGTCTGAGATGAGATTTTCTGTCCATTTTATACTATTCCTATCCTGTCCTATGAATCTCAACCATTTATTTATACGGGGTTTATTCAAGATCCACATAAATAAATAGCTGAGATTAATAGAACATGATAATAACAAGATAAATAGACAAAAGATTCTAACTCGTCGACCCTACCTAAAGCAGCCCAACGTAGGTCCTATTTGAGACGATTGACCGAATAACTTTTTTGCAATTTATTGGGCTTCGAGTTGAGCACGGCTAGGATAACTCGAGCCCAAGATTTTAGCATCATCTGTTAGGCCTCAGGTCAGGCTTACTAGGGTAGCTAGCTTGAGCACTAGCATAAACAATTGCAACATAATTTTTTAAAAAATGTTTATTAAATTTTATCTATTTTAAATTTAAAATAACATATTATTAGTATTTGTTATATTAGATATTAAATATGATGTCGATTTTTATTATAAATAAATAAAAATTTAATAAAATATATAGAAATTTTTTTGTTTAATTTACTATTGAAAGATTTTTATAATTAAAAAATTGAAAATGTACTTATATTTTGTTAAATGGTTTAAATAATTCTCCTTTTTAAAATGTAGTTCTATAAAATAAATTATTGTAAAGAAAATGTGTAAATTATTTTTAAAAAATACACGACTTTTATACTAATAACTCATTGTTAACACCTCCTCTGATATTAATATCTATACAAGATAAAATAAAAGGCAAATTAATAAATTTGGTCAAAAGAAAAAAAAATGAAAAACGTTGGGTACTAATGAGGCCTACCCGAAAACAACGCGCTCCGCCAAAGCGCGTGAATTAGAAAAGTCAAAATACGCAAAAACAAATATCTTGGTCGTGCGGTTAAGTTAGTGCACTCGTGTAGCGGCCCAGTCGCTGGCACTAACGCGTGCTTCCACTCTCAATAACTGTAGGTAGGGTCCAAGAAGCCAAACAAATAAAGAAGCATAGAAAACTGAAACCTCAATGTGGTCCCCACCTGCTTCTCCTCTGAGCTTTTGTACCCATCGCTATGTCTTCTCTCTTGTGTCTTGTGTGTAGTTTTCTCCGCATCATCTCTCATCTCTCATTGCCCTCCGCTCTTCCTTCTGAAAGGGTTTTCACTTTTTGGTTGAACCACAAAGCATGTAGAAGAGAGAGCTCTGAAATCAAAGTGTTTCTTTTTTTTTCGTTCTCAAGCTCAATCTTTCCGTCTCCATTTTTGTCCCTTTCCCTTTGGTATCATATCCTCTCTTTGTGTGTGTGTTAAAGTTTGTGTCTTTTTCCGTCTCGTCTTACTCTCTAGAAAGTTTGGGGCTTTCACTGAAAAGTTTATTTGTGAAGTTCTCATTGATTCTCTTTTTCTAGGGTGATCATTTCTGGGATCTTTCGTCTTGTGATTTGATTGGGGCTAATTGATCTTGAGTGTAGTTGGATTGATTTTAGGTTTCCTTTTTCGGGTATTTGTTATGGTTGCTTAAAACCCTTGATTGGACCGTGAATAGGGTGGAATTTTGGTACTTTTCAACTTGAATATGTCTTGTTTGACTGTGATAATATTCAACTTTGGATGGCATTTCCCACTTTATCGTATAAAAGTTGTACTTGCTCTATGAATAAACGATTTGACTTTTGCCTAATTCTTTTGGAATAGGATAGCTTTCTGGATCAAGCTATAAGTTACTTTCAAAGGATAACTATGCTGCTGGGTGTTATTCCATGCGAAGGGTGCCCTCTAGAATTTCCCTTCTGCTTTGTTAAGTGGTTCTTTATTTGGAATCTTCAAGAGACCATCATTTATTGATTATTTTCTGATGGTTTTTTTTATGAAGGTACGATCCTGTGAGCAGTCAGTAGTTTGATGCCGTGATTGAAGGTATAGTTAATTAGTAGTTGTGGTGGAAATGGAGCAAAGTGAGGGAGAGAGCTGGAGGAGATTGATGCAAAAGATGCTCCCTCCAGGAGCTTCCATCCCTGAGAATGAGGCTGAACTTGATTATTCTATAGCTTTGGAGTACGAGGGCCCACCAGTGTCCTATGAAGTCCCCAAAGTTGAACCCCTGGATGTAAATTCAGACGCAATCCCAATGGCCGAGCCTCTTTCAGAATCGCACAGATCAGTTGCAAGTTTTGGTCTTCATACTGCAGAGCCAATTCCCTTACCAGTGTCTCGCATTCCCGGTTTGACAAGGGCACTAACTCAAAGTCCTAGAGGATCTGCCAGCTCGGAATCAGTTGTTTCTGTATTGCAAAACCCTGATTGTTCTTCAGCCTCAGCTTCAGCTTCTCCTGGTTCGGTCCACAATCCTCCTAATAATCATTCAAACCCACTGGGCAATGAAGTAAAGAGAGTTTCAGTTGTGACATTTAATACTGTTGATGGATCGTACAAGAAAGATGTTGAAATGCAGAAGCCGGTATATCCGGAGTATGTTGGGGTTTCGAAAGAAAAGAAGAAGAAAAGGAGTAGACTTTGTTACAGGTGTGGAAAAGGGAAGTGGGAAACCAAGGAGTCGTGCTTAGTTTGTGATGCCAAGTATTGTAGCAATTGTGTTCTTAGAGCAATGGGATCGATGCCTGAAGGCCGCAAGTGTGTTACATGCATTAGACAACCCATAGATGAATCAAAGCGGTCAAAGTTGGGAAGCCATTCAAGAGTTTTATCTCGCTTGCTCAGTCCTTTGGAAGTTAAGCAAATTATGAAAGCAGAGAAGGAATGCTCTGCGAATCAGCTTCGACCAGAGCAACTAATTGTGAATGGATTCCCTCTGAGGCCAGAAGAAATGGCAGAATTGCTTGGATGTCCATTGGCTCCTGGGAAGTTAAAGCCTGGCAGATATTGGTATGATAAAGAGTCTGGACTTTGGGGAAAGGTGAGTGGGTCTTCAACATGAGCATTTAGATAAATTAGATTAGGACTTGGAGTTGTGTTAATTGGAGAGTTTTAGAAAGTTCTTTTAACATACTAACTTGCTGGCTTACAGGAGGGAGAGAAACCAGACAGAATCATTAGTTCAAACTTGAATTTCACTGGGAAATTGAGCCCTGATGCAAGCAATGGGAACACTGAAGTTTATATGAATGGCCGAGAGATTACTAAACTCGAACTCAGGGTATTAAAAGTAAGTACTTACTATTTTCTTATTTTTGTTCTCATGCAAGTAGCTAGGTTGAATTATTTCAACATGAGCGTGACAGCGGCATTTAGGTTGGTCAACAATCCCCTTCTGTTCAATGGATTAACAGAGTCTGTAAAGCATTAAAGGCCTGTAATTGAGTTTCTGTGGTTGATTTATCTGTAATCCTCATATTCTATGGAGATACTCTTGAATTTGGTAAAAGAAATCTTTAATCCTCATCCCGTTTGTTTCATGAAAACACTGATAACAAGGAGCTCATAATTTTCCTTCAACCAAGATGTCAATTATTCAACGAAGCCTGTTATTGGGCCTATCAGGTCTGTCTTGTCCTGAACAAAGTAGGGTGTTCTTAGTTAGCTCAATGTACACATCAAGATTGGATTCAAGCGCAAGCCCCTGTATCTACAAAAATCCGTTAATTTCCCTTGTTTGTTAGTCAGCTAGTAGTTTTGTGGTGTGATCTTCAATCACATGCACTCACTTTACCTGTGGTGCATCCATCAACCTTTAAGTAGCAACTATCCTCCAGCATTGATTGTTAATGGGCTATAGTTAATTACATAAACCTTCATTTTTTCTGATTAGTTCCAATATGGCTGCTCTCTCATATTTCTCATATAGCTTACATTTTATTATGGTCTGCATGATAGTTTGTTGAGTTTGACCTACTTTATGAGTGCTTGTGCTTTTTTTTTTATCATTTTGTTCTTATATTGTCGAGCTTCCTGATTAGTGATTAATAGGCAAGTTTAGTTTTCATTTACAAGATATTTGATGCATTTTTCTTGCCTTCAATAAGTAAAAAGTAGATACAACACTTCACAAAGGATCTGTCCAACTTCTATGAGCAATTATCTTTTTCTTGCTTCAAAAGCTTTATCATTACCAAGAATTCACAGGGACATGTTATCCAGTGTTTGATCATCTGTCTCCATGGAAACAGTATCCAAACTTTTGATTATCTGTGTGTTTGCATGTGCACACTGTTCACATCCTCATCTTTTTGTGTCCATGTTTAGGAAGATGCTGGCACTCTCACCTGTTGTTCTTATAGTATCTGCTTTGTTGTACTTATTTATATGGATGAATGTGCAACATTATGCCTACTTTGATGTTACTCGCTATCCATGTTTGGTGAAAGTATAGATCAAGCCATTTTTGAAATAGTTCATCAAGCATTGGATTCATGGGGTCCCTTACTAAATAATGCGAGGCTTAGATATTTATGTACCTTCCAAATCAATTGTTAGCTGTAAACTGAGTTTATTTTCTAGATCATCATCCTTTTGTAGAATGTTATCAATTTTTCTTGGTGCTCTATGTGTCATCTACACTCTGTTTATGGCCTATGAACCCACTAACCTGATTTTGGATGTTCTCAGCTAGCAAGAGTGCAGTGTCCACGTGATACTCATTTTTGGGTTTATGATGATGGCCGTTATGAAGAGGAAGGTCAAAATAATATCAGGGGAAACATTTGGGAGAAGGTATATATTTGAAACTTTACTGCCAACAATTTGAGAGCTGCTACAAATTATTGATCTTGAATAAAAACATTCTGGATTTGATTTTTGCTAGACAGGCATTAACACGGTTTGTCTGTGCATTATTCTCACTACCTGTGCCACACGGTCAACCTAATTTATTGAGAGATGAAGCTAGCAATTATACTACAGTTCCAAACTATCTAGAGCAGACAAAAGCACAAAAACTCCTTTTGCTTGGTCTTCAAGGCTCTGGAACCAGCACTATCTTGAAGCAGGTTTGTCCACTCATTTCAGTGTTCTTATTTGGAAAGTTTTGAATGCAGGTAATCCTCTAAATATAGAGCTTCCAACATTAATTCTAATCCATCTTTGATACTTTTGTTTTTGTTTGGTATGTTTTTGTGTTGAAGAAAGAAGTTAAATAGACTGGAGTGTGATTTTATTTTTCCACAGGAATATATACTCTTTTACTTATTATTACTTTATATGGACCTGGTAAAAAATCCTTAATGCCATATGTATAGAATGCTATGGTGAGTCAATGCTGCAGAATAGTCTTAAATCCATATGTTTTTTGACAAGATAACTCGGCGAGTGCTTGATATCAGCGATATCCTACTGTTGCTTTAGTATGGTAGCTGGACAATATAAAATATGTCAAACCACAGTTATGCCAAACCTTGCTATGTATTTAGATTAGTGAGGGTATTGGGGTTCTGGTGCATATGAGGTGCTACATTGGTGTCTTTGGGGAAGATAACTCTGTGCTCTAGAACATCATCTTCATATGTGATTGCAACTTATGATGTTAGGCTTTTGTGCATGGATGATCATTTAAGTTCTTTTGTCAGATTTCTTAATTGAATAAAGATTCAGCGTTCATGTAGTAATCTCAACAAGCATTCTAGAGGTGGATGGTCTAACTGCTGCAGAGAATTATAGAGAACTCTTTAAGTTTGGGTGGATTGAATATAACTTTTGCTATATTCAAACCACCCAAACTTTTTGTGTGAACATTTGAATCTTTTTATTCTATTTCTTCTCTTTGAGTCCTCTCGTTCTCTCTTTATACCACCAGTTTGGTTTGTCCTCATTGTCTTGGGTCATTTGCTGAATGCAACAATTTCATGTACGTCTCTGTTATTATGCAACTATATTCAATTCATGCCAATTTGGCTTTAGCCAATTGTGATAGAGGAATCGTATCAATCAGTTACCAGCAACTTGACTCCATAATCCATATGTTGGGTATAAAATTTTAGGTTAACCTGAACTACATCAATATAAAGGGTATGGGCGGCTTTTCTAGCACTTCAAGCAGTCATCGGGAGAACTCTTAAAGTACATGAAAAGAAAATTTTTATTAGTTCTCCAATACATTAATGGGGCATGATGCTTTTGGTTTATTGTTGTTGGATTGGCAATTTTTGATAAAGGAATGGACAAGAGAAATTGAGTCATTATAAATTCATTATGCTTCCTGTAGTGGGAAATTTGCTGTCATTTTCTCAAGAATTATTAGTTTTTATGTTCAAAACCACAGATTCCATCTCATTAAAAAAGTTCTTGTACTTGACTCAACAGTCCAAATTTCTGTATGGGAACAATTTTACGGTAGAAGAACTGCAGGATATTAAGTTGATGATTCAGAGCAACATGTATAGATATCTCAGTATATTGCTGGATGGAAGGGAACGTTTTGAGGAGGAGGCAATGTCTAGAATCAAAGAACTGGATTCTCAAGATCACAACTCTGAAGCAGGTAATAATAGTAATACATATTTAAATAGGGTTATTTGATATAGTTCTTTTGTGGTCTCCTATGATTTGTTGTCGCCAGTTTGGTATGATTTATTGTATTTGCTTGTTCTGAAGTGCTTCATTGAGGGGCATCTAGGCCACCTCTTGTTTGTCAAGTTTAAAGTCTGTAGTATGTTATGGAATAGTGTAGACTTGGTAACATATTGGGTCTTCAAGTCACAGTTTTGATTCCAACTTTGCTTCAGGTGGCGAGGTTGATTCTGTTGAAACTAATCCATGTGTCTACTCCATCAACCCAAGGTTGAAGCATTTCTCAGACTGGCTGCTGGACATTATAGCCACTGGAGATTTGGATGCATTTTTCCCTGCAGCAACCCGCGAATATGCTCCATTAGTTGAGGAGGTGTGGAAAGATCCTGCCATACAGGAAACTTATAAAAGGAAGGATGAGCTTCATTTCCTTCCTGATGTTGCAGAGTATTTCTTAGGCCGGGTATTTCATCACCTTCCTAGTTACTCATAGCAACTTGACATTTGCTTCCTTAAGTTTGTTTACTGTTGTAATTTCTCATAATTACCACTTTCTTATCAACAAATAATAATTTTTTTTTTTAGAAAACAAATAATTATAGTTTGTCCCACATTGGATTTGCTTTTGTGTCTGGGTTGATAAGCTTATGAGCACTTTTGATGTTGAATGACTAATTAAGATGATATTTTTTCAGGCTGTAGAGATCTCAAGCAATGAGTATGAACCTTCAGAGCGTGATATTCTTTATGCGGAAGGTGTAACCCAAGGAAATGGTTTGGCTTTCATAGAATTCTCACTTGATGATCGCAGTCCAATGTCTGAGACTTACATAGATAATGTTGAAGCCCCACCACCCCCTCTAACCAGGTAAAATTTTTTCCTTCTTTATAGGAAGACGGAATTCTTGTCCGATGTCTATAAACAAACAAGTTTGTCAGCTCTTTTTCAGAGCTTGATTAGTCCTTTGTGATATAAAAAGCGACATGAGTTTGACTAGTCCTTTGTTGAGTTATTTGCTATAAATCCCTTGAAATCATGAATTGAAATCAGTTTGACTTTTGTTTGGTCATCAGGTACCAACTTATCAGAGTAAATGCCAAGGGTATGAATGATGGGTGTAAATGGGTGGAAATGTTTGAAGACGTGAGAGTTGTAGTATTCTGTGTAGCACTTAGTGACTACGATCGAGTGTGGCCTTCACCTGAGAATAGTGGCAGTGGTTCATTACTGGAAAACAAGATGATGCAATCCAAGGATCTGTTCGGTGCAATGATTAGACACCCTTGCTTTAAAGATACGCCTTTTGTCTTGATACTTAACAAGTATGATCTCTTTGAAGAGAAGATCAGTAAGGTGCCGCTTAGTACCTGCGAATGGTTCAGTGAGTTCAGTCCTGTGCGTCCTCACCACAACAGTCAATCGCTTGCACACCAGGCTTACTTCTACGTCGCAAAGAAGTTCAAAGATCTCTATGCTTCCCTTACAGGTCGCAAACTTTTTGTATGGCAAGCAAGGGCCAGGGACCGAGTGACTATCCATGAAGCATTCAAGTACATAAGAGAGGTTGTGAAATGGGATGAGGAGAAAGAAGATACTTATTATGGTGGGGTTGAGGACTCGTTTTACAGTACAACCGATGTCAGCTCCCTTCCATTTGTGAGGCAAGAGTGATTCACTTCCATCTTATAATAGGGGAGTCAAAATGTACACACCCGACTTCTCTAGGCTTGCTTTATATAGTCCTTTCTTTTTTCCTTTCATTTTTCACTATTATCAATTTTAGTGCAATATTGATGAATCCTTTACCCTATGTAAAATTAATTGTGATGGAGATGTTTTTAATGTAAAATTGTTCTGAGATTTATGTCAGCAGAGATACAAATGCTGTTAAGGTTCATATGCTCCTTGTAAATTATACAACGTCACACGACATCTCTGGGAACAAGAAATTTCTCAAGTCTATTTCTCGTCGTGCGAAATCTACATTCATTGGGGTGCATCTTCAAACAAAACCGGTCCACTTAACGCAACCAGGACCTTACTAATAAATTAGTTGCTCCCTTTAGAACACTAAAAACATAGTAATGTTAAATAATCCACTAACTTGGACATTTGATTCAGAACAGAAAGTGTATAAGAAGCCAATGTTCTAGCAGACAACCAAGTCATACTGTCCTAAAAGCTAAGCAGGCGATTATGAGAAACAAAAGTTCCACCCACATAAGTGGATCACATTCCATGTTACCCGAGAAAAATCCCAATGGCAATAAAATAACAAACACCCTAATTACGGACCGCTGCTCCAAGTAGAATTCAGAAATTGAACGGTACACAAGGTGCTCCTTTTAGAAAATTGTTTCATTCAAAATGATTGGCCCTACCACCCACCCAAATTATCTACGCTTGATTCTCCATTTTGCAGCATCTGAAAAGTCTCAACCTTGGGTAAAGATATTGTTACAACTGGGCAGATCAGATCAGAAGGGGAGAGGAGAGAGAAAATCAAGCTGCAACGAGATCAGGAGTCTCAGCTTCAATGGATATCAAGGCAGTGTGTACTTTATCCAACCAACCGTCCAGTCGATCACGCAAAGATTTGATTTGAGGAATTCCCAGAACTCTTGGCTGCACCCAGGACACATATACTGTTCCCTCAACTTGATCAATTATACCCTCGATAAGATGGACCTGCAGTAAAACATAAGAGTTCACGCTGGTAAGAGAGTATCATCTCAGTGATGTAAATTAGGTAGGAAAAAAGAAAGCCACCAGCCTAAAACAAATCACAGACGTGCTATTTTGCTTTTGTATTCCTAGATTGTGCCACAACCAGAACCGAGGCTTAAAGTGGGTATATAATGTATTCACCATCCAGGTTAATCCACGAGAATACATGCAACCCATCAACCTGGGCAGCTGTCTAGTTAGGTCAAAGGGAAAACTCAGCCTCCACAATAACAGTAGGATTTTCCCAAAAAAAAAGCAGCTTGAACCACTACAGCAATGAGAAACTATAGGTGAATCCAGCAGAGTTGAACTGTTTTTTTTTATTACTATTATTTTTCTTGTTAATATTGTCCTGATACAGAAATGAGAAAAAAAATAAAAAAGTGCCCCGTAAATCACAACCGGGTAACACCATAATGTCTCATCTTCAGGTATCAGTTTCATCTCTTATATAATTGGTGGATTTTACCTTTACCATCAGAATTAGGTTAAGTACTTACAGAGAGACTCTTCATAAGCAGATGTTCCACATCCTCAATGGAAAGTTTTGTCCGTTCAGCAATAACATTTAGTGGAATAGTTCGATCTTCCGAAGGACGGCTGCAGGCCCAAGAACAAGTGGCGTTTGTAAACAACTTTGATACTGCCCATATATATCAAATGTAGAAGTGTATCAGAACATCATTTATACCTGAAGATAATTTCCATCAGGCAGAGGATGTTGATCTTCTCTAATAGCTTCTGCTCATTCTCAACTAATGCTGGTTGAGCTCTCAGGGCATTATTGTGTACACGGCATAATTCTTGATAGCGAACTAAATCACCAGCATTAAATGCCTGAAGAATATAGTAGAGCCACTCAACCTGAGTCCCCAGAAGACTATTTATCTGTGAATGATATTTCACGGTCAATTTTTCACAAAAGTAACTCCAGAATAAGTCATTTGAAAACAATCATAAATGAAATATCAGGACCCAAATTTAATCCACCCTCATAAATTGCTCTTGAACAAAAGAATTCAAGTGATACAAAATTAATGCAAGGGAAGGAAAATAATATGCATCATTTATCCGCTTGCTCAACAATCAGCACTTATGTGGTTATAAAATAAAAGTCTTTTATACTGTCCATTACATGTAAAATTAAACTATTTTTCCAGACGAGACACATCTTTCAGTCATTGCCATCCCATCCAGATACAACCCCTAGCATTACCCATATCTTGTATCTTTCAAAACTGCATTCCACTTTGTAATGACTTCCTAAACATCCAATCCCAGACACATGAATAGAAAGCACCTCATAGCAGGAAAGCAACTAGAATTGCATAGATCTAGTTTACACAAATGCTAAATCTGATATGTAGTCATTGAAGCTAAAAAAGGAAAAGAATGGTTAACAGAGACAAATGTGATAGCTCTTACATTCAATTATCATAGATATATGCAGTTCGGATGTACTCAACAAAACTTGTGGGAGGGCAAAGAATTAAGAAAGAAGGTGTTCTTACAATTGGATGAGCAAGCAGTTCACCAAAGTTGTAGATATTCTCCCCCAAAAGTGCAGAAAGAGATAGGTCAAATGCCAAATCCTGAAATACACAATTGAAAGGATATGCCAAATTCAAGTAATTACACAATATCAATAATTCAAACATCCAACATGAATGCATGCAGGGAAATAAAAGCATATGATCATAGTAATTTCTTTATATTCACAAACAACATTTAAATTCTGGAAACAAGAGATTACCAACAGGCACTCTAACCTAACAAAGAAATATTAAACCTCCAAATCTAGCTATTCGGTGAGACAGAAGTTCTTTCTATGTAAGGTTTGACCTTGTCATCTTAATATTCCGATAGATTCAGCAGCAAAATCCTGTACTAGACGTATCTCAAAACAAATGGCACTACAACATGCAAACAAAAGTGCAAACACTTGTGCTCCTTCAGGCTTAAACGATATTCCATTAATAATTTGGTTGCAGATGGGAAAAGAAATGACTCTGTAAAGTAATTCAATATTTTAATTTTGCAGGCAATAAGATGCTCCAATTATGGGGAAAAAGAAGTCCAGGAGTGATTATAATATAAAAATAGCATCAGACAATGCCTTCCTACATTGATGTTCCTACATGCAACCTGACAAAAAAATCATCATGAATGATACCACAATAGAATTAGACTAGTACATACCAGCTTAAATGAATCTGAAAGGGACTCCACTGATGTGTATGCAAGATATAGAAGAGCACTTTTGTAGAACTCAGCAAACTCCTGACGATACTTATGGTACTGAGAAGAAACCCAATAATAACTTGCATAAACAGATGGATCTATGTCAGTCATACTGTCCAGAGAACTCTTTCCATCTTCTAGAAGTTTCTTGCACTCTTTTTGGTCCCCTTGCTCAAGCTTGAACAAAGCTATTTGCATCTTAATATAAAGAATTGGCTCTTCAATCCGTTGCTGTCTTGTTGCTTGAAGTTTTTCAATGACCCCTTCCAGATAGCTGATTGCAGCTTCTTTCTCTGCATACTGCCTAGAAACTATGACAGCAAAGTGTGCAAGCTTGAGAAGGTTGATCTTGGTCTCAAAGTCGGTGATAAAATTGTGATATAACTGTATCAGAGCATCACCAGCCTGCATAAAATAAACGTGAAAAGTCAAATTTCAAGTATTATTGTAACTAGATTGGAGAAGTGACAGAAGCTGTAATAAAAAGCGCAATATGTAGTTCCTAGAGCTTCCCGTATTGAGAAATAAGCATGAAAAAACAATCTTCAATGCTTCCACATCCAGAAATATACAAAATAAGGAGATTGATACAAGGAGGAATGTGAATCAGAGAAAAAGAGTAAAGACATAATCATAGGAGTATGTTAAATCAACACCTTCCCTTTCTCTTGTTCTTTCCGGTTTATCTGTGTGACAAGTTCACCCTTTAGATCTTGTCATTCAATCTTTAATTCTGAGCAGTGAATAACATGCTCTAACACCCATATTACCCAACAAAAAGAAAAGAAAAGAAAGAAGAAGAAGCAGAGGCAGAGCCATTAGCCAAGCTCGTAAATCTAATTTCCAGTGCTGAAACCACCAAGTTAATCTACCTCTTTCTTAGAACAGCTGCAAAATACCAAAAACTGATTCGCTTCAAGACATAAATGACTACTTATCAAGCTTATCCAAAGCCATGTATTCTCAATCCTTTCGACGAATAACAACAATACCATTAATCTACATAACAAGTTTACAATTTCACCAAAACTATCAAAACCCTAACTGTCCAACATAAACCCTAATTCTTGAACAAAGACACCAAATTCCGAAACTCCAGAAGCTCAAAACTCGAAATCACAAAAAAAGCAGCAATTACATAACCGACCTCTGTAGGAGATCTATCAAACCTAAATCGAGAAGAAATAAAAGAGGCAGGGAGAGATTTGGACCTGACAGACGGCGAGAGCAACGAACTGTTCAAGCTTGAGAGTGAGCTGGTGCCAGAGCTTCTTCTGGTAGAGATCTGCGAGGGTGTTGTACCAGTCAGCCAGCTCCGGATTGGCATTTCGCAGGGACTCCAAATACTGAAGAGCGGCCATGTTGCGGAGGCGAGAGGTTTCGTGCGCGTTAAGGGGTTCTTGAGAAGTTCCTTAAATTAAATCTGAACAACCCACCATCCTTTTGTCTTGGGCTCAAAGAAAAGAATATTAGAATTACTATTACTACTAATCGTAAACAAGACGACGGTCAAGACGGAAAATGTTAAATTGGTATTAATCCTAATTATAATCCCATTATAACTTTGGTTTCAAATATTTAGGATACGAGCTATATTTATCGATGTTTTCAAAATTGACCGATGAAATAAAAAATTTAATTGATATTATATCGTTATAAAATTAGTTAAAAGTTAAATAAATTAAAATTTTTTAAATAATTAAAAAATTTATGCACTTGCGTGTGCTCATAGATTTAAGTGTATGAAATTTGACATAAAAAAGAACGTAATAATGTTGTAAAGGTGTAAGATGTTAAACAAAATTTTGAAACTTTATACAAAAAGTTTGGCAAATCACATAAAACAGTCTCTGTGATATACTTGATTATTCATCTTAGCGCCTGTGTTTTTAATTTGTTCACCTTAACCCCTGTGTTTTCCATTCTCATTCAAGATACCTCAAGTGGGTATTTTTAATATCTTGATTCCAAGGGCAAATTTGTCCGAAAATGCCCAATTGGGATATCTTGAATGAGAATAAAAAAATACAGGGGCTAAGGTGAACGAACTAAAAATACAAGGGCTAAGATGAATAATCAAGTATATCACATAAGCTCTTTTATGTGATTTGCCAAAAAAATTTGATAATTGTCAAAAGTATAGGGTTTGAATTGGTTTATTTCTTACAAAAAGAACTTCACATTTGATGAAATGGACTTTAGCCCAAGAACGGGAGAAGATTAATATTATATCAGGCTTCGGAAACTGAAAAGTCTAGTATAATATCTTTACCAAGTGTATGCAATTATTTGAACAAACTAATATTTTGTAGAAGCAACAGAAAGCATACATATATAAACTATCACAACACACTATGGCTAGTTTTGGTAACAGAACTAACTTAGTCTAGCTTAACCAATTCACCCACTCCTTCCTTGGGTCATTTATAAAGATTCGCTTTCACTCAGGATCGTAACATCTAACTTCTGGGATGTGCTTAATTTTCCAGTAGTCTTCTCCATTTCTTCCTTCTTCAGTCGCGTACATTCTGTTCACTTGAAAGTTGAAGCTTAGAAAGATGTTCGATTCACAAGGGCACCGTCTATAGTAATTCGCATATAGCAATTCGTAGCAATTAAAGATTAGGCATTGCACCTTTCTCAATTTCCACATTTCGTAAAGTTCCACCTGTAATCTCTACTTCTAGACTCTTGAGCCTTTGAAAGCCATGACTCTCAAACTTAAGGTCTCTATTAGGGGAAGTCAGATCCTCTGCCCCTACCCTGGACCTGCTCTGGCCCCTGGCCATCCACTTGTGTGGAACCCACATGAGTGGATGGGCCTGATGGCCAGGGGCCAGAGCAAGGCCAGGGCAAGGGGGACAGAGGATCCCTGCCTCTATTAGGAGGGAACAGATCACATGTTCCATAATTGCTGTGCCAGTGCTGTTCTATTGCATCTGGTCCATACATTTATATGGGACCCACAAAAATATATGGACCAGATACAATGGAAAAGCATTGGCACAGCAATTATGTAACAGGTGATTTCATTCCCTATTAGGAACCCATTATCACCAATTTCAAGTTGTGTCAAATTTGGCAGAACTTGAATGGACTCCAATTAAGGTTTTGAAATCCAAACCGGATGTCAAATCGGAAGTTTTATTGGTTACCGATTCGACCATCGGTCGAATCAGTGTGACGTCAATAAATATAATTACGCAATAATTATATATAATATTAGTAATATTAAAAATAGAAAATATATTAAATAATATTAAAATATTAAAAAATAAAAATTTATTGAATCAGTGATCGAACCGGTTCAACCAGTCCTAGCTCGACCGATCAATTGACCGGTTCTCACTGGTTCAATTGGAGATTAGGGGTCACCCGAACCGAATAGTCGACCAGTTATCGGTCGAACCGGCCAGTCTAGTCTGGATTTCAAAATCATGACTCCAATACATTGTTCGATTCCCTTAATCCACACCCTATTAGAGATAATCTGGATAAATTCCCAAGACAAGCCAGCCATGGTTGTAACACCTTCTCTTCCACCTTTCCCTCCAGGTATAATCGTTGAAGAAACTTCATATACCTAGTAGAAGAAATCAAATATTAACCGTTTGTCATCCATGAAACCAAATATTTGCTATTTGGCAAAAGGGCCATATTTAACTTTAAGGTTAAAATCCTATGACAAATTTAACCCAAATGTTTTAGAGAATATAGATTAAGCCCTATCATTTTACAAATGTTAAAATTTAACCCTAAATTAATAGAGAAATTGATAGTAATGTAATGACATCAATTTTTCCAGGTCAGTAATTTCCATACTGTCACGTCTAGTGTAGGATCCCGTGTACATAAATTATAAAATTTAAAATTGAATTAATATTTTAAATTGTGGGACCCACTTAGACATTAAAATGTTATAAAATATTTAAAATAGAAACAGTATTTTTAAATTTGTCAGAGATTGTTAACTTTATGGTTAAATATGACTCTTTCGTCTTAACTACTTTTGTACTGTTACATTATGTCTTGTTCGTGTATATATATATATATATATATATATACATGTTTTGCCTACAATATTAATTTAAATAATAAAAATGAGATATTAAAAATTAAATGTAAACTTAATATTAAAATTTCTTACATTTCTTTATTTCTTATAATCGTACATTTCATCTTGTTTTTCTCGATAAGGACAACTACTTCTCTAGCTAATCTATTGTCCATAATCTATTCATTAACCTTTTTCATGTTATAGATATGTGTCTTATGCTCCTCCCATGTTGGAAAAACACAATTTACTCTTTTTAAATTAAAAGTTGTTTCTTCACGTATGATTTCTTAGGTGGTTTACCTTTTTGATACATTAAATACAAAGCTTCTACTGCATTCATTGTAGCATATGCACAAAAGAGTTTCAATAAGAAATTTGCAATATAATTATTAAAACTATTTATAAAATATTTTAAATAAAATTATAATGAATAACAAATAGTTAGATTATAGCTTTTTAATGTTTGAAAAACTTTTGTATACTTCTACAATCCTTACAACCGGCTGCTTCAAGATAATTTTTAAAAGTTCAATGTTATCAACTGTTTCCTTCACATCAAAATCAGATATGTATACAACTTATTTTGCCTAAAATAGTAACTTAAATAATAAAATTTAGAAATAAAAAATTAAACATAAATTAAATATTAAAATTTCTTACATTCTTTTTTTTCTTCTTGTAATCGTACTTTTTATCTCGTTTTCCTTAATAGGGAAAATATGCTTCTTTAGTTAATCCGTTGTCTTGAAGACATTTAGAAGCCTTTTTCATGTTATGAATGTGTATCTTATCTTCCAATGTTGGCAAAACACAATTTACTATTTCTTAACTTAAAAGTTCTTTCTTATCGTATGGTTTCAAAGGTAGTTTACCCTTTTTATCCATATTGTATATGACTTTGACTTCATCACTTGCCCAACAAGTATTTTTTAAAAAAATTTAATTGTAAAAAGTACTATAACTTTTGTTTAATGTAATTAGTAAAAAGTAATATAAGTGCAAGTGCCCAATTAGAACTAGTGCCTTTGATGATACATTTGATGTATTATATATATATATACATACATAAGTTTGCTTTGCCTACAATAGTAATTTAAAAAATAAAAATAAGATATTAAAAATTAAATGTAAACTTAATATTAAAATTTCTTACATTCCTTTATTTCTTATAATCATACTTTTCATCTTGTTTTCCTCAATAAGACAACTGCTTCTCTAGCTAATTGATTGTCTAGAATCTATTCATAAATCTTTTTCATGTTATAGATATGTGTCCTATCCTCCTCCGATGAAATCCTCCTCCGATGTTGAAAAAACACAATTTACCAATTTTTAAATTAAAAGTTGTTTCTTCATGTATGGTTTCTTAGGTGGTTTACCTTTTTGATACATTAAATACAAGGTCATATATCCCAAAGAGTTTCAATTATAAATTTACAATATAATATTTAAAGCTATTTATAAACAATATTTTAAATAAATTTATAATGAATAATAAATAGTTACATTATACCTTTTTTCATGTTTGAAAAACTTTTGTATTCTTCTATAATCCTTACAACTGGCTGTTTCAAGATAATTTTTAAAAGTTCAATGTTATCAACTGTTTCCTTCATTTCAAAATTTGATATGTATACAACTTATTTTGACTAGAATAGCACTTTAAATAATTAAAATTAGAAGTAAAAAATTGAACGTAAATTAAATATTAAAATTTCTTACATTCCTTTTTTTTCTTGTAATCATACTTTTTATCTCTTTTTCCTTAATAGGAAAAATATGCTTCTTTAGTTAATCCATTGTCTTGAAGCCATTTTGAAACCTTTTTCATGTTATGCATGTGTCATATCTTCCAATGTTGGCAAAATACAATTTACTATTTCTTTACTTAGAAGTTCTTTCTTATCGTACGGTTTCAAAAGTAGTTTATTCTTTTTATCCATATTATTTATGACTTTTACTGCATCACTTGCCCAACAAGTATTTTTTAAAAATATAATAGTAAAAAGTGCTACAACTTTTATTTAATGTAATTACTAAAAATAATATAAGTGCATGTGCCCATTTAGAACTAGTGCCTTTGATAATACGTTTACATACATGTAGCTTGCTTTGCCTACAATAGTAATTTAAATAATACAAATGAGATGTAAAAAATTAAATGTAAACTTAATATTAAAATTTCTTACATTCCTTTATTTCTTATAATCATACTTTTCATCTTGTTTTCCTCGATAAGGACAACTACTTCTCTAGCTAATTTATTATCTACAATCTATTCATAAACCTTTTTCATGTTATAGATATGTGTCATATCCTGCTACGATGTTGGAAAAATACAATTTACTAATTTTTAAATTAAAAGTTGCTTCTTCATGTATGTTTTGTTAGGTGGTTTACCTTTTTTGATGTATTAAATACAAGGCTTCTACTGCATTCGTTATAGCATATGCCTAAAAGAGTTTCAATAAGAAATTTGCAATATAATGTTTAAAATTATTTATAAACAATATTTTAAATAAATTTATAATGAATAATAAATAGTTACATTATACCTTTTTCATATTTGAAAAACTTTTGTATGCTTCTATAATCCTTACAACCTGCAACTTCAAGAAAATTTTTAAAAGTTCAATGTTATCAGCTGTTTCCTTCACTTCAAAATCAGATATGTGTAAATTAAACATTAAAATTTCCTACATTCCTTTTTTTTCCTTGTAATCATACTTTTTATCTCGTTTTCCTTAATAGGAAAAATATGCTTCTTTAGTTAATCTATTGTCTTGAAGACATTTTGAAGCCATGTTCATGTTATGAATGTGTGTCCTATCTTCCAATGTTGGCAAAACACAATTTACTATTTGTTAACTTAAAAGTTATTTCTTATCGTAAGGTTTCAAAGGTAGTTTACCCTTTTTATCTATATTATATATGACTTTGACTGCATCACTTGCCTAACAAGTATTTTTTTTAAAATACAATAGTAAAAAGTACTACAACTTTTGTTTAATGTAATTAGTAAAAATAATATAAGTGCATGTACCCAATTAGAACTAGTGCCTTTCGTGATACATTTGATGTATTATATATATATGCTTTGCCTACAATAGTAATTTAAATAATAATTAAATGTCTTTTTCAAAAAAAATTAAATGTAAACTTAATATTAAAATTTCTTACATTTCTTTATTTCTCATAATCATACTTTTCATCTTGTTTTCCTCGATAAGGACAACTGCTTCTTTAGCTAATCTATTGTCTAGAATCTATTCATAAACCTTTTTCATGTTATAGATACGTGCCATATCCTCCTCCAATGTTGGAAAAACACAATTTACTAATTTTTAAATTAAAAATTGTTTCTTCATGTATAGTTTCTTGAGTAGTTTACCTTTTTGATGCATTAAATACAAAGCCTTTGCTGCGTTCATTGTGGCATAAGCCCAAAAGAGTTTCAATGCAAAATTTGCAATATAAAGTTTAAAACTATTTATAAATAATATTTTTAATAAATTTATAATGAATAGTAAATAGTTAGATGATACCTTTTTCATGTTTGAAAAACTTTTGTATGCTTCTATAATCCTTACAACCGGCTACTTCAAGATAATTTTTAAAAGTTCAATGTTATCAATCGTTTCCTTCACTTCAAATCAGATACGTGTACAACTTATTTTGCCTAAAATAATAATTTAAATAATAAAATTACAAATAAAAAATGAAATGTAAATTAAATATTAAAATTTCTTACATTCCTTTTCTTTTTTGTAATAATAATTTTTAGCCCGTTTTCCTTAATATGGAAAATATTCTTTTTTTAGTTAATCTACTGTTTTGAAGACATTTAGAAGCCTTTTTCTTGTTATGAATGTGTGTCTTATCTTCTAATGTTGGCAAAACACCTGGTTGGGTCGGATATATTGGGCCCAAGCCCAATCTCATAGGCCGATCGATCAATCTCACCCCATAGACTGATTTGGGCTTAGTCCACACATTCACAGCCCATTAGCATAAAGACGCCGTTCACGCTGATACATAGAGAGCTCAAAACCTAGCAAGAACTCCTATATAAGGTATCACTTTCTCTTCACAGAGGTATGCCATCTAAAACCTAGCCGTTTCTCTATATTCTTGGAACCCTTCCTCCACCAAATCACTAACTTGAGCGTCGGAGGGGCCATTTGGGATCTCACCCCCGACGTGCCTTCTTCTATTTTACAGGTACATTCACGACAGGTTCATCACCGAGGACAACCAGCTCATGGATCCAAGCACCAACCTTTCGTTCGGCCAGAATCAGGCTGAACCAACACCATTTACTATTTGTTAACTTAAAAGTTCTTTCTTATCGTACAATTTCAAAGGTAGTTGACCCATTATCCATATTATATATGACTTTTACTCCATCACTTGCCCAACAAGTATTTTTTTAAAATATAATAGCAATAAGTACTATAACTTTTTTTAATGTAATTAGTAAAAAGTAATATAAGTGCACGTGCTTAATTAGAACTAGTGCCTTTGATGACACATTTGATGTATTATATATATATATATATAGATATATCTTGTTTTGCCTATAATAGTAATTTAAATAACAAAAGATGAGATATTAAAAATTAAATGTAAACTTAATATTAAAATTTTTTACAATTCTTTATTTCTTATAATCATACTTTTCATCTTGTATTACACGATAAGTACAAGTGTACAACTGCTTCTCTAGTTCATAAACCCTTTTCTTGTTATAGATATGTGTCCTATCCTCCTCCGATGTTGGTAAAACACAATTTACTAATTTTTAAACTAAAATTTGTTTCTTCATCTAAGGTTTCTTAGGTGGTTTACCTTTTTGATGCAGTAAATACAAGGCCATATATCCCAAAGAGTTTCAATAAGAAATTTGCAATATAATGTTTAAAACTATTTATAATTATGTAAATAGTTATAATTATGTAAATAAAATGTGGTTGTCATTTCCGATCTGAAAATGGGGTCGTCATCTTCAGTGCTCACGTTTTCTGCTACACCCTTACGAATCAGCTCCACAATAAAGCAAGCATCAACTAGCATTATTCCTAAGAAGTCATCAGCCCCTCTTTCTTCTAAAAATAGTTCCTCATAACTATTCTTAGCTCTTTTGATTAATTTGCTAAGAGCCCCAATATACTTTGCAATGATACTCTCGTCTCTTCGTTGAAGAAGAAGTCTGAGATAACGAAACTTGTGCTCATCCACGACAGCTAAATGATCTTTCCCTCGGTGGTATAGACCGACTGGAATTATGTCAAGTTCATAGGCTTCACTCATAACTCTTCGCAGATGATTAGGCACTCTTAGTAAAATTCGATCTGATTGCGTTGAAGGTAGGTGATTGAGCACGTTCTCTATATTAGTGACGATCTCGTTCATGTCAGACATGGCTTTGTCTTCTACAGGGTCATAAACACCTTGAGACGCATCTTCCTGTTTGGAGCTTATTTCTTTCGAGTCTCGCTCACTTCATATCATTTCTTCAAATCATTTCCTACAATTTACTAATTTTTAAATTAAAAGTTGTTTCTTTATGTAAGGTTTCTTAGGTTGTTTACCTTTTTGATGCAGTAAATACAAGGCAATATATCCCAGAGTTTCAATAAGAAATTTGCAATATAATGTTTAAAACTATTTATAATTATGTAAATAGTTATAATTATGTAAATAAAATGTGGACGTCATTTCCGATCTGAAAATGGGGTCGTCATCTTCATGCCTCACGTTTTCTGCTACACCCTTACAAATAAGCTCCATAATAAAGAACGTATCAACCAACATTGTTTCCAAGAAGTCACCAGGCTATCTTTCTTATAAAAATCGTTCCCCATAACTATTATTAGCCCTTTTGTTTAATTTGCTGAGAGCCCCAACATAGTTTGCAACGCTTCTCTCGTCTTTTCATTGAAAAAGAAGTTTGAGATAACGAAGTTTAAGATTAAAAGAAGTTTAAGATTAAAAATTAAATGTAATCTTAATATTAAAATTTCTTACAATCCTTTATATCTTATAATCATACTTTTCATCTTGTCTTCTTGAATGCACATTCAACGTCTCTTTCGTCCAATATGACATTGCTTTCCTGGTGCTCCTCCGTGACGTCACCCTACTCCATCACTGACTCCTCCATCCCCTCCATCTCCGACCGTTTCGTGTCAGGAAGTCCCATCTTCCATCGGGCCAGGCCCCAAATCTGTGTACCTACCCTGCCCCAATTATGGTGTTTTCCGTAACTTGGTGCAAGAAGTTAAGTAGAGAGAAATGTCGAAAATCAGAACTTTATGTTATTTTTCCACAACCTAGTGCAATTGGTATTAACAAATGACTTTTACATGACTTGTAGAACATGCAACGCGATAGAGTGTAGATATTCATTCAGCTCAAGCACTACATCACATGGCTAGGATTTTTGAATGGATATTAATATCAGATAGAGATAACCCAGTCCAAAAATATACAGACAAAAGTTAAACAAGAGACAATTAATATGCAATATCAATATGATCAATCACAAATGCAAAGAACAAACTATGAAATAACAAAATTATATTACCAAGTGAGTTGCTGAATTTCAATTTATTAATTTATTAAATTACGTATTAACAATACGTAATTTATAATCAGTGATTTAATTGAATAATATTGGTTAAGATGTGAAAAAATAAAATAGAAACAAAATTATAATAATACTATGTTAGTCTTTTAATTTGAATGTTGTGTAATTGTACAGTGTCTTGCAATTTTGGAGTTAGGCTACATGTTGATCTTGTAGTAGTTTAAATATCAATGGATCAAAAGATAAGAATAACATAAAAATGTTAGAAGTGATAATATCAAAACAATGACTATTAACCCAAGGGGTATGGTTGAGTGGTAGAGACTCATCCATCCTTAACCAAAGGTCAGGGATTTAATCCTTGACTTTGGGTATGGAGCAGTCTTAAATCCTTGGACCAGCTGTCCCACCATGTAAGGTGCCTATAAACCAGCGAGGGGATTAATCACTGAGTCCGTCAGTAGATACCCTGATCTAAGACCCAAAAAAATGACTATTATCATTTTTTTCAATTGGAATAAGCAATGTTTTAAAAACAATGACTATTATCGTTTTTATCAATTAGAATATGCAATGTTTTAAAAATGATTTAACTGATTTTACAATAAAAATTTTGAATTGGCTAATTTTTTGTTCAATTTTTAATTTTTCAGTTTAACAATTTCTATTGTTAAGAAATTATTATTTTATTAATTAATAACAAATTTTTGTAAAATAATCAGTTTTTATAAACTAAAATAAATCAATTAATAATCTATTTTTAATTAAATTTTAAATTTTCGGTAAGTAAGGACATTTTTTAATTATTTTTTTAATTATTCAATTTTATTAAATCTTTAATCAATTTTATATTAAAATTTAAATTTATTATCTTATTAATTTAAACTTATTAACCTTAGATCCGTTTCGAAAACATTACTAATACAGCCAAATGTCTGAATCTTGAGAATTACAAGAATGTGTCAGGTAAGGCGGTATCCCATCGCATCAAGCTTGCTTAGCCTGGGGTCCAAGTACAACTACTAGGGCGATTAGTTTAAGAATTTAATAAATTAACTAACTAGAATGCACTTGAAAAACGCAACCCGACCGAACAGACGTGCCAACTTTTTCTTTCGCTCTAAATTGTGCGATTCTTGAGCCCACATTTCGGAGATCTGAAGAAAGGAAGCAGAAAATGAGTCGCTACCACAACGATCCTAACCCCTTCGATGAAGATGAAGTTAATCCTTTCTCGGTATTCCCTCAGATCTGCTTCTATTTTTAGATACTGCATTCAAGTTTAGCGGTTGTCATGTTCCTTAGGGGAGGGAGTAGGATAGGTATTTGGTTTATTCATCTGGATCTGTACATTGTGGATTTTCGTGTTTGTTAATTGGTAAACTAAATAATCTATTCTAATTGAGAATTATAGGTTGAGTGATTTTGCAGTAAAAAGGAATTTAAAAAGATAAACTAAGTTTTATTGAGTTAAGTAATTCAAATATCCAATGGATAAAATAGTCCTCGTATTCGTAATGATGTTGAGTTATTGAAGACTTTGGTTTCTAGTAGTGAAGTAAGAGTAATGCTACGTCTCTGGACCTGAATTCGAACAATTTTAACTGTTATGGCTGGTTTGTACACCTAACCGGAAGAACTCCAATCTTGAATACCAGACGAGTGTGTTAACGTCCTGATTCGTTGTTTCTGTAAACTTCTTACAATACATGTTCCCAGACGAAATTCTTGCTTTAAGAAGCCAGACACTAGTATTTTGCTGTTTTCTTATGGCAGATTATTTCTGTTTGCACTCAATCTTGTCTAAATTTTGATAATTTGAAAATTAAATGGGGAATGAATGAAAAAGAGGAAGTAAGTTAGCACTTTGGCACTTGATTGGTATGTGCTTGGCACACAAGGAGCTGTTAAGTCGGTGTGCATGCTTGATAAGTCAACTTGTGCATGCATTTCGAACTCTTACCAGGTGCACAAGGCTGTTAAAAGTCGTGCACAATGAACTTTTAGGGAAGAATGTGTACCTTACAAATTTACAGAAGTGATGCCCAAGTCTTTCAGAAAACTTGAAATTTGGCGCCAGCACTTGGCACATGCACATCAAGGCACATGATTTAGTTTGGGCGCACACAGGGAGTAGTTGAGGTGGAAAGGACTTAAAGGGCTGGCGTAGACTCCAGGAAGCTGACAAGGTTGGTCCTCATGCTGTGATAGCCAAAGTAACTGGAGAAGACATTTTTGGAGGTATCTGGTATCAGCATACAATGTCTGATAAAGCAAAGATGAACACACACAAGGATATTGTCATCAAGTTGGATTTGGCTCCAGACCGGGAGTTTATCTGAGACTAGTGCTGGTTATGAAATGTACATGTGAAATAAAATCCCAGGCTGTCAAAAAGTGTTCACCAGAAGTAACTTGGGCAGCAGTTGTGAAACGTGTGTGTGCATGCGAGAAAGCAGAACATTTGAACTCATGAAAGCAAGCACAAAAGGGTGTAGAGAAAAAAACTTGGAAAAGAGGAAAACATGGAATTGAGAATGTGGCGTGTAACTAGATACCCAGAAACCAACATGGACATGGTGAAGAGTGGGACACCGCTTAACAAGTAGGACACCACTATCATTAAGCTATCTTTCTAAAAAACTACTAATTGAGTTGCCATGTTAAATAACAGTCTCTTCAGTTGTATATAAATAGGAGTTATAACACTTAGTTAGAAACCTAAACACAAAAATAATTTCACATGGGCTTATATTCTTGTTTTTACCACTTAGGCTTGTTTTTCTCTTTTCTTTTTTCTTATTAATTCAAATCCCAGTTGTATCTTAATTTGCCTTTGATTTGCACTCTTTATGTGCCTGCAAGAGGTAGAACCCTTCTTAAGGAGTTCTCCTTTTGAAATTGTTTTTAACAACTTCAAATCCTAATTGAAATCCCTGCTGCTTTATAACAAAAAAAAAAAGTTGATTTAGTTGCAGTTGGTATGATGACTTAGTTGTACTTATGACAGAATGGCTCTTCAGCTCCTGGATCAAGGGCACGCATGCCTCCCCTGGGATCCCAGCCTTTTGGGTTTGGACACAATGATGCAACTGTGGACATTCCACTTGATACGATGAATGTAATGACGTTTAAAAAGTCTATTTGTTTTTCCTTGTATAGATCAGCTTAGGATATATTTTACCTGATGCATCATGCAGGATTCGAAGAAAAAGGAGAGAGAGCTTGCTAATTGGGAAGCAGAGCTTAAAAGAAAGGAACAGGTTAGTCTGGACTTGTATGATTTAAATGCATTTTGTTATTGGATTGTGGTTTTTGAAAATAGGATCTCTTTGCCTTCTGTGGAGCATAAATTTTGGATATGTTTCTACGACAACATTTGAATAATTATTTGATGATGGCTTGTGACACATGTATCGGGAATAATAAACTATTGGCTTTGTTATGTATAGGAAATCAAAAGGAGAGAAGATGCTGTTTCTAAAGGTTAGAATCGAGATGGCAACCCACAGCATTTTGTGCTTTAGACTTGTTTATAAGTGGTTTTACATTCTGATTCTGTAACTAACTGTTTTACTTCCAATTTCACTATCAGCTGGTGTCCCTGTAGATGATAGAAATTGGCCTGCTTTCTTTCCTTTAATCCATCATGATATAGCAAATGAAATACCTATTCATGCCCAGAAGCTACAATATTTGGCTTTTGCCAGTTGGCTAGGTACTGGAGTTCTTCCTGTTCTTCTTTCAATCTAATCTACATGGCGTTTTTCTTTCTTTTGCATTTTAATTAATTGGAAATTATTATGCTGTCTGGTATGTGTAAATGCCAAAGGAGTCTCAGATGATACTGAATATTTGGCAGAGAAAACGACTGCTTCAACTTTACAGGTCTAATAATGAGAGGGCCAACTATGGATATAGAAGTCCTCAAAGCTCTTGTTGCTGACTTCTGAGTTGGGATGTGCAGTCGGATTTTTTTGTCTACTTTCTTCTAAATGTAAATTTTTTTAAAAGAAAAAAGAAAATTCTCTAATTAGTATTTAAGGCATCGATCTATGTTTGTGTTGTAAGTACTGTGTCTGACAGAAAAGGTTATTAACAATGATACAGTTCTTATTAACTTAAATGCTAATCCTTGGTGGCAAACGACTAATCTTCTTTCTGTGACACTTGCAGGTATAGTGTTCTGTCTTTCATATAATGTACTTGCTGTAATGGTCTGCTGGATTAAAGGTGGAGGTGAGTATTCTATTTCCAATTATTATAGTGTATTGGTCATAAGTTTTATGTTCAAGGACAAAGGTTTATCATTATCTGAAAAAGCTGAGTACACGTAGGACCCAAGATATTTCTCCTATCAACAATATATGCTCTGCTTGGATGCCCTCTTTCATATGTGCTATGGTATAGGCCCCTATATCGAGCAATGAGGCAAGTATCATGACCCTGTTTCTTTCTATTTTATGACACAGAGCATTTGTTAAGCTCGCTTTATCTTGTCCAATTGCTTTTTTCATCTTCATAAAAGTAATGCGAGTAAAGTCGTGTGCTTGGCTTAGCTTCAGACATCTGCTTTAAAGTTGTACAATGAATTCTTGTTTGAACTTGCAGGACGGACAGTGCATTAAAATTTGGCTGGTTTTTCTTGTTCTACATGGTGAGTTTGTCCATCTTCTGTCAATGGATGGTTCATTTGCTTCCTATTGTTGATCATTTTCTGGCAATTATTGATAAATGCTCAAATGCAGCTTCATATTGCATTCTCTGTATTTGCTACAATTGCTCCACCTGTCGTTTTCCACGGGAAGTCCTTGGCGTAAGTGCATAGGGTCTCAATTTCAATTTGATACCACTGAGGACATTATGGGGAATTGATTGATTATTGTAATTCTCACGTAAAGTCAAATGTGGCGGCATGTTTCAGCTCTAATTTCCCATATTTTCGGCTGCAGGGGCATTCTTCCGGCAATTGATGTCATTTCTGATAGTGTGTTGGTTGGGGTAAGTTCTGTGGTGTTGTCATTTCCCCAAAGATTTGCTTTCTTTCTTAACAGCTTTAAGGAAACTACCTGACAGCAGTCAGCAAATAGTGCCTATTAGTTCATTTTTTAATGTTTTTCTAGATATATCTGTTGTTTGCATAAGAGTTCTTTATAATAATCTCAAATTACAATTGCTACTTCTGAATCGAGGTTTGTTTAGTTTACATATCATTGTAAGTGATTCTACAGAACTGCATCCACTCCCTGAAGAAATTTAGTGCATTATTTTCCTTAGTAGAAATTCCTTTTAAATGCTTACTTTGACACCATTGGCATAAAGATCCTTTCTTGTTCATCAAATGTCGTACTAAGTATTTTTCTTCGCACCTGCAGACTAATTGCAGACTTAGTACTTGTATATTTCCTGCTTATGCAAAATGTTGGATTCTTAGTTCACTTAATAACAATTGTGGAGACAAGTTAATGTGGCTTTCTGTGTTTATGGACATGTAATGAAAGAATAATTTTTTTAGGGTCCAAGAATGAGCTAAGATCTAGTATTGTTTTCGTTGGCTGATTTAGGTAAATCAAAATTTAGAGAATGGAACATGAAAATATAACTGATCTTCTACTGAAGTATAGAACATGCCACTGAATAAATAATCAAGAACAAAATACTAAGTTACGATAATTTATACACAGTGAATCTAATGTCACATCATTTTATTGTGCTCGATGTTATATTTTCATGTCTAACTAATACTCGTTTGTCATGACAAGAGAACATCACTGGATAAATGATTAAGAATAAAGATACCAATTGATACTACTTTGTATGCAGTCAATCTAATGATATCACATGATTTTCTTCTATTCAATGTGATTGATTTTCATGTCCAACTAAGGCTCGTTTGTCTTGCAGATTTTCTACTTTTTAGGTTTTGGCTTTTTTTGTTTGGAGTCACTTCTTAGCTTGTGGGTTCTTCAGGTGACTGCTAATGCTTCTTAATTTTCTTATTGTTATGCCATTATCATTCGTGTGAATACCCAAAATCAATAAAGTCCAAGTTGATCGGATTTCAGGCTGGGCCTGGATTCGGGAGAGTCAGCCCGACCCCATCTGAACCAGTTTGGAACAAAAACTTCGTTTGTTTTAATGGCTGAAGAATCATGTGGCCAAAACAAAGTTGTTTTATTAAGTTTTAACAAAATGACGTTCAGGTTTCGGGTCTGACTGGGTTCATTGCCATGTATAGGTATAGGGTGTGAACGTTTGCAATCATTACTATGTAAGGTGCCCCAAGATGTTAGATACTTGAATTGGAACAGAAAGGAAATACTAGGAGGAACTTTTTCAACTTTGATGTAGACTATTTTTAGCTGTAAAATATTTTATATGGTATCTATCGTCAAAATTCTGCTACTTGCATTGTCGAATTTGCTAGTTGATTTCACATGTTTCTAACGATTGCATATCTCTGACTCGCTTGGTTTCTTTGGGTTGTGCAGAAAATTTATATGTACTTCAGAGGGCATAAATGAGATCCTTGAGGGGAGTTGGGGTAATCCTGAATCAGATTTTGCCTTGGCCTTGCTACTTTCTTTGGGGTTTTAGTATATTCTTCACGTATCTTCCTTCCGTATATGCTTTTTCTCTTTTTCGTTTATGGTGATAAAATTAGTTCATGTACTGACGATAGTACTTTGGCTTTTTCTACACAAATAATGTTCTGAGCTTGAAGACGGCAAATATATATATATATATAATATTAATTCTTTCTGGATAGTTGGATCTGAAGATTGGTTCAACAGCAAGGTTCATCAAGTGGTTAAAACTGTGAAGAAACACTTCTGTGATTTTATTTTAAGATTAGTTTATTATCTTGAAATTTTTACATTACAGAATTAGAATAAGCATATATTTTTACTCTAATATTATCGCACTATAAGACCATCTTACGTTTAGGTTTATCAAAAATAGTCTCTTTATTAAGTAAGAGTTGTAACTAGCAGACCTCTTCAGACCTTATAATTAAGTGAAATTTTTATTTATGGTTGATAACGGTGACAAGTATCGCACTAGAAGAGAACTTGCCTTTCTAATAATACTGGACAGCACCATCTAATTAATTCCCTCATGCAAGTGTTAAAACAAATGCTTGTGTTGAGCTATCGTTAGAAATAGAATTTTGAAAAATTAACATTTGAAAAATATTTAGTTTGATTTTTAACGGTTTGATTTATTTTAATAATTTTTGTTGTTAAAAGTAGATCAATTTGTTAATTAATAAATCAAATTTTGTGAATTAATACAATTTTATAAATTAAAATTAATTAATTAATTTTTAATTAAAATTTAAAATTTTAATAGATAAGGATAGTTTTTAATCATATTTTAAAATTTAAATTTAATCTTTAAATTAAACTTTTAAAATTTAAACATGTTGCTGGTTTAAGCTTTATCTAATTTTTAAATTATTGAAAAAAAAGTTTAGCAATTTGCTAGGCAAAACTTATGAACCCCAAAAAATTTTGTGGCAAAAGACCATGTTATTTTTTTTGGTCTTAGACTATGGTATTCACTGGCAGACTCAGTGACTAATCATCTGGCTGATTTGTAGGCACCTCACAGGATGAGACAACTAGCTCAAAGATTTAAGGCTGCTCCATACCTAAAATCAAGGTTCAAACTCCTAATCTTTAATTAAGTATGAATGAGTCCCTGCTACCCAACTACACGACTTGAGTAGCAAAAGACCATATTATAAGTGATAAGGAAGGGAGCAAAAACATTTCAAAAGGACGCCCACAAACTCGTACGATATCAGAGTCCACAGATTGAATTGGCAAGAAACAGGTCCCATACCTTCTTCTTTCGCTCCACACCCCAAACCCCTCATCCTCATCTATACACTATCTGAATGCCACGTGTCCTTCTAAATATCCAAATTGCAACGAATAACCACCAAGCAAGTCTCCATGCCTCTTCCTATCCCAAACTCATCAACAATTCCATCAATTAAAATAACTATCTATTCTAGCTCCACAGTAGCTTAACAGAGATGGGGGGAAATTCGTAGTTAAATGACAACTTCGCCCTTGATTCCTTGGTTTAATACCCATCCAATCACGTCCATTTCTGCATTAATATTATCTCCAAGTTTGTCCAAACCAAGGGTAGTCACAGAAACCCATAAACAAGAAGCGTAAGACGCACAAGACAAAGGAACACGGAGTCACTTCTTGCCATACAGGTTGCCATCGGTTTTTCTTCAACCCTTTCCTTTCCTTTTCTCTGATGGAAAGCCATCCACACAACACTTTGTACTGAAACGAAAACAAATTCAACAAAAAGTTTTGTGCTTTGAAAGCCGCCTCCTCTTCTTGGTCTTCTCAAAAGCAACATCCCCCTCTGCTTCTGAGAAAGAATGGCTGCTACTGTTTGCACAGTCTACACAACCCAGTCCCTCAATTCAGCATGCTCTATCTCAACACCGTCGAAGACCCACTTGGGCTTTACTCAGAAGCATGTATTGCTCTTTAGCAGTAGTGGGAAGAAGACCAACAGGAGGAGTAGTAAAAGTGTCATAACATGCGCAGGAGATACTGTGGTGATTGGTCTAGCAGCAGACTCTGGGTGTGGTAAGAGTACCTTCATGAGGAGGTTGACAAGTGTTTTTGGCGGCGCGGCAGAGCCACCAAAAGGTGGCAACCCAGACTCAAACACACTCATAAGTGACACAACCACTGTCATCTGCTTGGATGATTATCACTCACTTGATAGGACTGGGAGGAAGGAAAAGGGTGTGACTGCTCTTGACCCGAGAGCTAACGACTTTGATCTCAT
This sequence comes from Erythroxylum pelleterianum, assembly GCA_027563865.1. NCBI lineage: Eukaryota > Viridiplantae > Streptophyta > Magnoliopsida > Malpighiales > Erythroxylaceae > Erythroxylum > Erythroxylum pelleterianum. The sequence goes on from JAOQMR010000001.1 coordinate 14,891,677, forward strand.
GTATGAACAAGTTAAGGCTATTAAGGATGGAATTGCTGTTGAGAAGCCTATTTACAATCATGTTACTGGTCTTTTGGATCCTCCTGAGCTCATCAAGCCTCCTAAGATCCTTGTCATTGAAGGTCTGCATCCAATGTAAGTACAACATTCCATCTCTCTCTCTAGTCTCTACCATAGACGTGCTTGTGAAACCTTGAAATTATCTATGCAAGTTTTCCTTTTCGTCTTGTTGTTTTAAACTTTCCTTTTCCTATTAAAGAAACAACACTTTTTCTCTTGTTTCAGTAAACAATTATACTAAAGATTCCACGAACTTGATACTTTTCGTTTCTGCCAATAGAAGGATGTTAACTCTACAACATCAAATCTTATTTCTGTTTCTGTTTCTTTGCTGAAGCTGTTTTAGACATTGAGATTCTCAAATCTTTTTTAAGAGTTGATACTGACAGTTTCATGTACTATATGCTTGTTGACCAACGAATGTACATGGGTCATAGGAAATGTAAGAAGAGCTGCTCGATAGTTTGTGAAGTGGAAACGAAACAAGCAAAACGCTTATAGTAGACATTGTTAAAGCAAGCTCTTGAACTCAGTTGCAAGTTTGAGTCTGTAGAGGCTAATGGTCCCTAAGAAAAACACTTACATTAATGAATCGCCACTTCAGTTCTACAGTAATGTTTTATGAATCCACTAATTCCACTGACCAAAACATGTAGGTTTGATGAGCGTGTAAGAAAACTGTTGGACTTTAGCATTTACTTGGACATCAGCAATGAAGTTAAGTTTGCATGGAAGATTCAGGTTTGCCCCTCCGCAGATTTTATAGAAGTCTTTCATAGAGATATACTTTAGGTTTTGTGAACTAACCATCTAAACGAATAAATGCAGCGAGATATGGCAGAGCGAGGACACAGTCTTGAAAGCATTAAAGCTAGCATTGAAGCTCGCAAGCCAGATTTTGATGCTTATATCGGTATCATTCTAATAATCGCCTCTTCTTAAACTCTGAAGTGGATTGATATTAATAGCATTGTTTCTTCTAGATGAAGGGTTCCTCATTAACTTCATATGGATTCGTGTTGTTTATGACAATGGTGTGTGACATAGTTATGCTTCTTCATTTATGACCTGGTTACAGATCCACAAAAGCAATATGCTGATGCTGTTATAGAAGTTCTGCCAACCCAGCTCATTCCAGATGACAATGAGGGGAAGACCCTGAGAGTTAAGTTGATAATGAAAGAAGGGGTTCAGTTCTTTAGCCCTGTTTATCTGTTTGATGAAGGCTCTACCATCTCATGGATACCATGTGGAAGGAAGCTTACTTGTTCATACCCAGGCATCAAGTTCTACTACGGACCCGATACTTACTATGGACATGAGGTATCTGCTTTAAAACTTCTGAACATGAATCTTTATTGATCTGCATTACAAGCCATGTGAAAAGTGTTTCGAGTTAATGCACTGAACAAGTCTGGACTTCCTCTTTTCTTGGCACCCCCAGGAAAAGTAAAACAAATTCTACTCAAAAGTTTTTATTTTCTTTCTTGTGTTTCAATCCCAGGTGTCTGTTTTAGAGATGGATGGACAGTTTGATAGATTAGATGAGCTGATCTATGTTGAAAGCCACTTGAGCAGCATCTCCACCAAATTCTATGGAGAAGTGACCCAACAAATGTTAAAGCATTCTGATTTCCCTGGAAGTAACAATGGAACAGGTCTCTTCCAAACAATCGTAGGATTGAAAATAAGGGATCTTTTTGAGCAAATTGTTGCCAGCAAGGCCAAGACCCCAGTAGAAGCCACAAAAGCCTAAAATATTAAACTGCCTTAATCAAAAGCCCCTTCCTTTCTTTTCTTAGGTAATCCCTTATAAGAATGAAATCTATTCCATGTTGAAATACTGTGGAGTATCTGTATAATGTAGAGAATGAAAAGCAAAGATGATATTGCAGTTGAGAATTTTTATAAAAGAATGGATCTTCACCTCCAGATTTCGATTCTTGTTACGCTACTACTACTACTTTTCTTGCAACAACCCCCTCATTAACATCCTTTGATTTCTTTTCTGACAGTTACAAATTGTTTGTTGGAAAAAGAATGATTTAAGCAAGAGTCTTTAACTTGGCGTGCATGATTATGGATTTACTTGTACGCAAAAATGCCTCATGAGTGTTTTGATCTGCATGAAGCCAGAAAGAATAACAATCATGAGTGTTTTGATCTGCTTGAAGCCAGAAAGAATAACAATCGTCAAGTGCTTATACTGATTTTTCTAAGTTAAAACCGTCTTCGTCACTAGTACATCAGAAAAGTAAAATAAAAGGGCTCGAATTATTATAATTACCATTCGGAATGCATCAACAGCAAAATTAGTTGAGGCTAGTGGAGCTGTAATCAAAAACTGGTTAATGCATTCATCATGAACTAAAGATCATTAACTCCTCAAAATAATACAGAGAAAGCTAGCAAACAAACGGGATGCTTACAAGACAGTAAACACCCTTCATGGTAATAGGAATCTCCATCCATGGTTCATACCAGGAAATGGTTCCAGACATTTGGTAAACACTAGAGACACTATATCTACAAACTAGACAATAGACATACGTACAACACACCAATAATTACATTTCACAGGATGATGGGAGTTAAACTTGAAATTTATACACCATCTCTCCACATCTTTTACTTGATTGTCACAAACTTGTTGGTGCCATGTCTAGCCCAGTGTTCTTTTAAGTCAACTGACTGGGATAGATCATAACCTTCCGCTGCCAATTTCAATAGAAGTTTCGAATATGCCCCGTTGCTCATTTTCCTCCCAGCCATACGAGCTCCAGGCCTTGTAGAGCTCATGGGAAGGGGATATTCTGAAATGCTAATAGTGCAGCATGAGGATTGCCATCCGCCAGCACCCCACTTATAGCAATTTCTAGCCACACCTGTGCAAGAACAGTAGGGGGTAGGCACCCCAGAGAAATCAAAATTTGCTTGGTCAATATCGATATTTAGATTCTTTTTCTCCCGTTTTGCTTCAGGAATGATCCGTCCCTTAGTCTTTTTGGAAGAATGCTTTTTTGGTTGCTTAGGTTTCAAAGGATCGACAGGAACTTTATTAGAAGCCTTCAAGGAGGACTTCTGTTTCTTTGCCGTTGGAGGTATAGTCACTGAGTTGTTATTATTTGCAGTCTCAGTCGCTGCAGTAACAGATTGAAGAGGTTGGACAGAAAGACTTGGCTGTGGGTTAAATTGAGTTCCTGAAGGTGGCCTTGGATGGTTTTTTGGAACAGATAAGAAGCTTCCTGGATAGAACCAGGTAAAGTGGGATACAGATGCCCCTGAACTAGCTTCTAGTGGCAGATGGTTTCTATTGGAATATGTCCCCATCTTCCTGCAGAACTATTTAATCGATGCCTCAGCAACAGTTGTAAGTCAGGATCAGGAAACTGTTTTAAAAAAATCAAAATTCCATCATTCAATTGCCTTTCACTCTATATCATCAATCAAGTGCCTAAGACAAATGCAATATCGATACATAAATTCAACCCAGTAACTGGCCCAAGGATGATGCCTAATTTGCAAAGTTCTGAGATTTTAAAAAGTAAAATAACCAACATTAATATATAGGATAACTTTATGTTGAAAATAGAAATGTCCCCATGTTCAGGATTTGAGTGGAAAAGTCTAAACTGGTTAGGTTAAATTCAATTTTGAGAAGAAATTGATATAGTTATAGCACAATGGATCGCATAGTAAGAGAAAACTCATCCAACTGTATTTTCTAATGCATACTTATATTACACACTGAAGCTACAACAGCATTTATAAACCTCCATCAGTAAATTGATTAAAGATATTAAAGCATGCTAAGAAAAGAAAAATGGACATCAATGAACACACAAGTTGTTAGAAGATGATTAGAACTTGTCTTTAGGAACTATCACACATAATAATTACAAAAGGGCCCAGGTAGTCACCCATGAAAAATGTGTAAAATAACAAGACTTTATCCTTCTGTGAAAGAAAAAGCTGCCATTCTAACCCAACAGCCCCCTTTCTCCCCAACTCTAGGGTCTCCAACCAATCACCCAGCAGACACAGCCACCGGTTAAAACCTCATAAATAGGCATCCATTCACTAGAAATTCCACGAGAGAATCATGAAATTGAGTGTAAAACCTCATTAATTTGTTAATGGCTAAAAATCATCTACAAAGAACAAAACTTTGAAAAAGTAGCAACATACATGATATAAACCCAATCCATTGCTGGAAAATACTAAAAGGAAGTGGAAAACTAGCCAGTTCAATCAACTGACTTCGCCAAACATAAGAGTTGGAGATTCACTGGAAACAAGATGATTGAGTGTAAAGAATAACACCATAGCACTAACAGCAAAAATGCAGACTGTCTCCAGCTTCCACCAAACAGATCAAACTCATAACAAAACCTATAATCCGAAAACCAATTAAAACCCACCAAAAGAAATCCACCTATTGCTTCAAAAATCACTACGAAAAACTCTACACCAAAGCACAACATACTAGCCCAACACCATGAAGTACGAAAAAAAAAAAGAAAGGAAGGAAACTAGCATCCAAAAAGACAACCTTTAAAACGAAACAAAACAATTTACACAAAAGAAAGAATTTTTAAGATAAAAGGAGCTTACAAGCTTGGAAGATCTATGCAAGGCTGCTGCTTTTTCACTTATTGCCTCCTAAAAACTGTTTTTAGTAACTGCGAGTAAGGGAGTGAAAGTGTTTATTAGTTCCAAGTTCTGGAACCAAACTAAGGTAGCAGGTTGTGTCTACTGTCTACTGTCTCTCACCTATGCTCGCTGCTCATATCTCAAAGATGTTGTTTAGTTAAATAATGTTTTATCGAATCTCGAAAACTTGCAGTGCCTTGCTCTCCTTCACTTGCCTCTTCTCTCGTGCGAACCACGCTCCGATCATCAGTTCAGGAGTTAAAAGATATTCTTATTGTTTAAAATTTACTTAAATCGAAGTAGCAAAAAGAAAAAAGAAATTCTACTTAGTTTTAATTATTTATTTTAATATACTTGTTACTAAAATTAGGTTTATTTAACATCCAGTTTTATTTAAAATAATTTAACAAGATTCTATAAAAAATTCAATTTTAACATTTTAAATATTATAAAATATTTTTAGATAATTAACAAAAACAACCAATAAAAACTTCCGTTGAAATGTGAAATTAGTTGAAATGTGAAATTAGTATAGTAGTACGTAGTTTTATTCTTAACTAATAGAAAGATTGTTTCGGAATTTGACAAAATTTGACGAATGAATAATTGTTATTAACAAACATCAATAATTATTTCAGTATTTTCTTCCAATGTGTTTCTGTGAGTGGTCCTTAGATTAAAACATCTCTAATACTATATTTCATTTTATTTGTTATAATCTTTGTACATACATCTCTTTTTTTTGGAATTCAGCCCGCAATTGCCAACAAGCTTTGTCTAACCACCGGAACAGAGCAAATTACAGAGCCAAATATACCAGTAAGAGCATATGCTATGGCACAAAAAGGAAGTGCCTCTGGTTCGTTTGCTGACAGTGCTGCTGTTCCAAGTCCATGAGCACTGCAAATCAAGAAGATTGGACGCTACTATGGTTAGAACTTTTTGGTTCAAGACAAGAACAAGCATTATAGCGCTAGGTAGTTTAACTGTTCTTGGGAAATAGAAATTGCAAGTGCTGTTATCTAACTGCATATTGGATACCATGTTGGACATTTTGCATAGCAAGAATCATCCATTATTATCACTTCCAGAGCAATCTCAAGCTTGATCTCATGCTCAAGCTCGAGGAAGGTTGAATTAGGATCTTGCTCTGTCATTTCATTTAACTGTAAGAAACATTTAATACCTGGAAGCAGTTGCTATCCCCCGAGCAATAGGATCTCGAAACTTTAACTTATCAAGTGTTGCTTGCACAAAATTTGCTCCAATAAGACCGGTTACTACAACTACGGCAGCAGTGACAGATGCATTGGCACCTACAGGGAAAATTCTTGGATCAGTATCTCTAGAGTTGGCAATAAACCAGTAGGCATATATATAATATATACAACAGATCACTATACCTTCAAAGAATGAGATTATACTGAGGGCTAGCGCCACAGTAATGCATCTGGGCAGAATAGATATAGTCAAGACTGGTTCTAGCCCGACAAGACGTCCGATAAGAGCAGTAGAGTACAATGAGAATAAGGTTGATAAGATGACAGATGTGAAAATCTCAGCTGCGTGTCTTTTAACAAGCTGCATGATCAGGAACTCAATAGTTTAGATCAGTCTGATGATAAAACGCTCGTCAAACTAGAATGGGCCTAATTGTGGTATTACTAAGCTTCAACATAGCCAAGCAGGATAAATGGAAGAGTCAGCTGAACTAACAAATCAAGAATGAAACAGCAGCTATAGAAACTCAGTAACTAGGTGAGTAATGTGCAGAAGAACAGCTGTAGCTGAGACTCCACTGATCATCTGTCATGATTCATTTGTATTTTATTGGTAGTTAGTTCCTCCCTATTGTGATTTCCACCAAGGACATACAGATTATTTCAGTCAAGTTTCTACATACAGATTATTTCAGTCAAGTTTCTATGTTTTTCCCTCGTCTTTACAATGCTATCCACTGTAAATTCTTTACCTTCTGCTGTGTTCCACTTAGTCTTCCTTTTCTCTTTTGGAATTCTGTTAACCTCCACTTGAATGCATCAGAGTGTAGAGTATAATGCAAGAAAATATAGATTCTTGGTATTTAACCACAATATTTTCCCCAAACTACTTTTCGCTGAGAAATAATAAGCTTCTTAAATAGTTCTAACTGCAATTAAAAAGGAACCAATTTGTCCAAAAACTTATCGAAGCAGTGATTGATAATTCCAATCGTTAAAAACTGCTAAAATTTCTACCTTTGAATGTGATAATTGTTATTACCTTTCTCTGTTTGAACATTGAGAAGGCAAATGAAAGAATGACAGATCCCAGAAATCCCATTAGCACATCACCAGCTCCAGGATTAGATGATGCTTTTGTCAGATAATACCCTGTTCAGATAACATTCAGAGAAAACATTAACATATATATAAACTAAGATGTAACTTGTAAGTAGACTAAATACATAAACTAAGATGTAAGTAAACTAAGTACGAAGCAGCATACTATGAAATAATCTTGATGAAGAAATTTGTCTGCAAATAGACAGTGAAATAGGAGAAACAGAGAGCTTGCTACTAACAAAAGACATTCTTTTTATATATACGAATTCATTAGATAATTAGCAGCTAGGAAAATAGATGTTTCTATATGCAACTTGGCCCATGATCCTCAGTCCTTGGATTTGAAGATATCTGCAGTACAGGATACTAGATTCTGGTCATCTAGAGCATCATGTTTGAATTCTTAGACAACAAAGAAAAAATCATGACAACTGCAAGATCAACCAATAATTATTTTTTAATATTAATACAGTTTGAAGGTTTATCCATATTGTGATACTTACATAATCCCCGGATGGTATGTCATATTTTGTTCTGTAAAATTCTTGATCAAGAGCCAAAACATGTGTTTGTGGATAATGTCCCTAAAAACTACACTCACCAAAGAGCTATATGGCTCCTCCAGTTCCTACTGCTTCGCCTCTATAATTTCTTAGTATAAGGAACAAGTTGTTGACTAAAATGTTAAGGTAGTACCTAGAACAGGGTCAAGTCCCGATCGTGAAAGATAACCAAAGGCTAATGCTGCCAAGTCTGCTGACAGAGCACAGCAAATAATAGGATGGAAAACTTTCTTCAGGTTAGAAGGAAACCTGGAAACCAGAAAATACAACAAACTTGAGGACAATGGACAAATAAAGATGCAAATAGTTACAAATGAAAACAGTATTCCTATCAATGTCAATGCACATCGTGCTTATGGGGACATAGCATTTTACCCGGAACCAACCATGTAACCCAACACAGTGGATGCCAATAAGAATGGTAGGCATGTTCGAGCACTTGTCCCTAGTGAAGTTGGGTACAACAATGCTGCAACAAATGATATAACAAAGATTCCACTCCATGTCAAAATTTCCACCCAAGAAAATGGGGACGGTTTGGCCATTGGCTCAGCATCCATCATTTCTGTTTTTACAAGTTTTCTCACAGTAATGGCAGCAAATCCTGCCACGCAAAGTGAGGCAAGCCAGCCTCCAGCTGCGCAAAGTTCAAAGATAGTTATAACTGAGCATATGCACTTAACTCTATCTCTACCTCTCTCAACGCATGCATACTCAAACTAGGAGAGAAACAAGCATGACAATATCCATAATCACTTGAAGAGTTATCATACCGCAATTACAGTTGGGTAATGTTATTGAATGCTTAATATTGTTAGATATGAATTTGCAATGATAAAATGATCTTAACAATCAAACTACAATAAAGCATGGTAAACTGGAATCTTTTCTCTTACCGATTATGAAGCAAATCTTGATTCCTGAAGCTGCAGGGATATCCTTAACAGAAAGTGGCAATACAACCAACGCTGGAACGTAGAACAAGGGAAGCCATCTCTGAATAAACAAAAGGGCTGGCTCGAAGAAGTTCATCAAACTTGTAGCAGCGGCGGGAATAGTAGTGTCAAGAATCATTAGAACTGAGAATATGCAGAACATGCCAAATAGCGCACTTGGGAACTTAATAGCAGCAGCCACAAATGCCTTTTTCAACAATATATCCATTGCAAGGATAATTCCAAGAGAAACAAGCAAATGAAGAACTCCGATCACCTAGCATAATCATCTAAAGATTGGATAGGTATCCAAACAATGAAAAACATCTAAACGATTTTTAAAAGAACAAATTTTTGGACAAACAAACAACAAACCATGGACGGATTTGGTACGTACAGTTTGAGACAGAGAGGAAGAGCTAGGGGTGCCATCTGTGCTCGTAGATTTCAACAAAGTCGTTCGAGCAGAACAAGTTTCTGGAGAATGCATTTGCAAGAATCTCGAATTAGGCTCAAAACCTCTGATGTGTATTAAAGACCTCTGCGAACTGGAATCGTTATGTGAGTTTTGGCCACCATTAAATGCAAGAACTGATTTGTTCAGCCGAGAACTATTCACTGACAACAGTGGCTTGTAAGTCACGCGCTGTGAGTTGTGTTGACTTCTGAAGGTACAAAAATATTGAGTTGTCGCTAAAGGAGTAGCCATAGAGAAGCTATCATATACAGAAATTTGTGTGGGCTGTAGCCAAAGGAGTAGCCATAGAGAAGTAGCTAAAGAGTAGCCATAGAGAAGCTATCATATACAGAAATTTGTGTGGGCTGTAGCTAAGGGAGTAGCCATAGAGAAGCTATCATACAGAAATTTGTGTGGGGGAGAAGACAGAGAAGAAGTAATTTCAAATTCCTGGTGGGGTCTTGAAAGTTTTGTATGGACATAAAATAACGCCGGATTCTTTGGAGATGAGATTCATTTGCTCTATTTATTCTCCTCCTCTCAAAATGCTTTTCTGGACGGACACTAAGAGGATTTCACCCGGGAATTTTGAAAGACAGTCGCTTTTCATTCTGGCACCGGCTACTGAAATGATCCTGATCTAGTATCAACCAATACCTGTTTTCTGAGGTTTGATTCATAGTTGGTCGTCTCCAGCATTCATGTCCTGTCTTGTTTTCTTTGGGTACAAAGATTTGATCTCATTTACTTACCCACATGTTCAGAAGAAACAGACTATTCCTCCTCTTTCTCGAAGGGAAATTATTTCGTTTTAACTCCTTTTTATTATCGACACCAAGGCCTGGGACCCGAAAGGGACGCAGAGTACGAGATTAAGTTGCTTTTGCACTTAAACGCTTCGTTTCGATACTATCTTCGGTACGCAAAAATATAACGCGACAAAAATTTAGAGACAGAATAGAATAAAAATTGTAGATAGTGAGATATTTAGTTGCGATAGACATAACAGAAAAAACTGTCTCTGTTTCAAAGACAGAAATGTGTCTGGTTGCAGTGGACAGAACAAAAATACAATATCAATAACAAAAATGCCCCTACAATATAATATGATTAGAAAGATATAATTCTTTAATTATTTTATAATTTTATCAATATTTATTTGAAGTGTATTTGTAAACTTTTAATTGTATCAATAATAAGAAAGTTAATTTTGTATAATAATAATAATTATTATTATTATTGTTATAACAAAATTTATAATAATAATTAATAATAAAAAGAATAATAATAAGAAGAAAATTTATAAAAATAATTATTAATAATAACAATAATTAATAAGAAGAAGAAGAAGTAATTTAAAATTAATAATAATAATAATAAATTTAAAATTTAGTATTATAATAATAATAATTATTAATAACAATAATTAATAATTAGTAGTTAATAATAATAATAATAATAAGTTTAATAATATAATTAAGAATAAAAATTGCTTACACGAGAGAAGGAATATTTCTGACATTTCCTTATGTATTTCCTTATGTATTGTGTTTTTGTCGCTAGGACAAGAATTCTTGTACCACAATTTTAAAAGGAACAAAAGCTTCTATTCTTGTCCTCCGAAGACGGAACAAAAATAAATGAAAACAACAAGCAAACAAAACGGAAGATTGTATGTCCTTGTCAACTATCCTCGGCCATGAGAACAGCAACCAAACGTAGGACAAATGCATGGTCTTTCAACTGCAAGGTTTACAATCATTTTTGGTGACCACGTATATTTTATCAAACAACTTGCGGATTTCCTGCTGAATGGTTTTATATTTACACAATGAGGGAAAACTTGAAGCCTCTAACATTTAAGTGTCTCCTGCTAGATTCTAACCAAGGAATTTCCCTGGCAATCAAACGAAGCACCAGTGGGATTACAAGCATGTTGCAAGTACCGTAAACTGATGAGATTTACATTTCGAAACCCATAATTACAGATGGAAGACACACAACTCAAGTTAGCAGTGCTAAGTAGACAAAAAGAATAGGAAGAAAGTGGAGTTAGCAGCACTGCTATGGAGAATAACGGTTATTCTCATAATGGTATGCATAATGAGTCGGTGAAGGTGTTTCATAGATGTAATCAGGATGGAATGCTGAATACTGGAGATGCCGAGGAAGAGAAGGGGGATCGTAGGCCTGATGAGTTGGTGAGTAAGAATGATGATAGATATGCTGTGGTGGGGAAGAAGGATGATCAACATGATGCGGAGGAGATGGAGAGCTGACTTCTCTTGTTGGTTCGACAGTAACATGTGCTTTGTGTTTGTCGAGTCTGACCTCAACTAACTCCTCTTCCTCGAACGAATGGAAAATCGGGTGCAAATAAGCATCAGCCAGGCATGCCTTCAAATTTATGTCATGTTCTGCAGTCTGATCTGATATGTCTTTTTCCATTGCTTCCTATAAAAGTACCAAAAGAAACGAGTAAAGCAAACATCCACACGTGCAAGCAGCCTCTGATGTAAACATAATTTGACTGCATAAAGATTGCAAAATACCTCAAGTGGGTACTTTCTGAATGCAGGCTCGAACCGATGCTGGCAGTACTTGTGGAAGGCTATTGTCAATATTGGTAATACAACTAGAAATGGAGTGGAGTTAGCAGCTTTTTTGGTACTGAGCAGACCCATCAATAGAAGCTGAGAAATCAATAAGCCTCCCATTATCCGGCTATGTACATGGGGCCAGAATGCGGCGGCACTCTCGTACTTCTGATTGTACACATTAATAATCTGCAAAGTTCAGCAATTAGTGGCATATAGCAGATCAGAATAGGTAACTCTATGATGGGCTTTTAAACAGTATCCAATGTCAATTAATTTCCTTACAGGTTTTTAAACAGCATCCAATGTCAACTGAACTTGTAAGTCATGATTAATATACAATGGAAGATGGAAAAGTAGGAACAGCATGGAGAATAAACTGACCTGGTGACGGTAAACCAAGTACGCAAAAGCAAAGAAGACCACTATAAAAGGGAGCAGGATAGGGGTGATCACAGAATAGACAATCCCCAAAAGGAAGTATAGCTGGAGACTAGGGAGAGTCTCAGGGAAGTCCACACTACCAGGGTCCATTGCCTTCTCCCTATCTCTAGCAGTCTTTACCAAAAACACATTCTTAAGATGAAATATGACCAAAGGCTTCAACCGAAGAATCTCGCCAGCTATACCAGCCCATCCATCAACCATTATGTATGTAATGAAAAAGGTGGCTTTCATTGGTATTGAGACCCCAATTGTTCTTGGAATCCTGCAATAAATGGATGCATCATAGATTATGATTGGTACTCAACAGAATAATTCTGTGGATGACAAGTATCAATTTCCTTAGATTGGGTAATTCAAGAACTATAAGCTAAGAGACAAGCTACTCATTAGGGACCTTAGATAACATTGCCTCATAGATGCTAAGTGACTGTCATTGCTCATGCCAAGTCTACTTTTCAATCAAAAGGGATAAATCAAGATCTACATACTAGGATTTTTTTCATGTCAAATGCTCTTTTCGATTACTGGGGAATCATAAATGGGGGTCAAATCTCATATATGCTAATATCAGGATTTTATGCTTGTCATGTGCAAAGATGTTAATGATTCTTGTATATTCTTCAATTAGAAAACTGAAAATGAGAAGAATATGAGAAGGCTGGAGAATATCATGCAATGATAATTTTTTTTTTAAAATATCATGCTATGATGCTCCAATAAGCATTTTCATTTACTATGTCTTGCTTTTCATCACTTAAAAGAGCACATAAAACAACTCTGAAAAATGTGCAACAATCAATCAAGACTTTCTTAAAATGCACACCCATTATATTTTAAGACAGTGAGATGCACTAGTAAGAACAGCAGTCCGACAATAAGAATAAATAAACAAATATGTGTCATATCCATGCATTCAAATGATAGCAGGCAATCAAGCAACTAGAGTTTTTGGAATGGTTCCTCAAAAGTTTAGAATGTAACATCACTTGGAAATAATTTAGAAGCCAGAAAAAGAACATTTATGAAGAATTACTTTGCATCTTAACCCCAAGCAAGATCTTTTATATTATCGTGGTTGAGCCAATTAGCAACAATAGCCTCTAAAGCATCGACGAAGGACATAAGATTTATCAATTGAAGGCTCAAACAATAAACGTGCTTTCAAAAAAATAGTTAGCAAAAGTTGGTACAATCTAGAAGTTAAGTTTCAACTGAAGTTCTATCAGGCGACATCAATGACTTGGTGGATGAATATAATGGATATTGCAATAGAAAAGAATACACCTACTATCTACCAAAAGAGTAAATAACAATATATCAAGCCATTAGGGGATAGAATATTACTGAGTCGGTGACTGATGAAGGAAGGCATCAAGCTGCTCAAAAGCTGTTCCAGTTATTATACTCCCCAAAAACACATTCACCAACATAAAGTAATAATATTTGGCCGCTGCTTTCCGTTCTAGAGTTGAACGTGCAATATATCCCTCAAATTTCGACATGATCATCAATATTGTTGGTAGAATATACAAAAATATTTTCAGAGCTAGACCAGGAAGGAAACCCTGTAGGAATGACTTGATGAATTTCCTGCATTACCAGTGAACTCAGGGTAACAAGTAGAACTAAAATAGCTAAAGTTCGCATGCAGACATGTGTTTTCAATCAATCTGACATTCACTACTGTAAAAAGCGTTTAGTAAACCATGCAACAACCAAACACACTACACTACGATAACCAAATTCAAACTTCATAATTGTACAAAAACAAGGCAAGCAATATGATCAAATAAACCTAAGTAAGCAATAAGTCAACTGCATTTTCTAAATTGCAATGAAGCATAGAAATCTCAAATTCCAAGAAACAAGGACAAAAATATTCTGTAGAATACTATCAAACGAATTAAATAAGCAAATAAAAAGAAAAAGTAACACATTGTAAACATTGTCACTAGAGACTAAAACAACAAACACCAGGATTTGTTTACTTACAACTCTATTACTGGTCTGAGGAAAGGGGCAACCTTTTCAAGTCCCTCCAAATTTGCAAGGGATTGCACAAAAGCAATGGGTATCATGTAAAAGAAAACCAAAGCAAATACTGATACAGATATAATAAGTTTCCGGATGGTCAATGAAACGAATGGAATAGCCAAGTTACGCCAATAGATATCACGAGGCTCTGGGGCCCAATTTGTCAACCATAATGTAGGGTTCTTGCTTTGTTGAGTCTGTGCACAAACAGCAGCCCCCCAGCGTGAATTAAATGAAACAAAAGCAACTGGCAAAGTGGATTTTGAGTCTTTGATAATTTTCTCACGTTCTGATGCCATCTGAAATAAAAAGGCAAATGATACATGCATTAGAAAACAACAGAAAATTTTATAGCCAAAATCAGTCTACACAAATAATTATACTACTGTTACCTAGTTAATATATGATAAGAATAGCAACTGGAATGACTGTCATGAAGTACTTACTCTTTTTTCGAATTCCTTTATTTGATGCTTGTAATAGTCAATAGAATCAACTCTTTCACCAAAGAGCCCGCAAAATCCTGTCTGAAAATGAAGAAGTTTGAAGCATAAATCAAATGACCCAAATAGCGTGTAAGATTTTGAGACAATGATACAAGTAATGGAAGTATGCGCAAATTCATGCTTTATTCAGTTAAAGAATTAGAGTTTTTCAAATTTCTTTTGTACAATTTAGCTTTCATCCAACTGCCTGTTTAGTGTAATGTTTTGCAAATATAGGATATTCTGTCAATTTTCAGATTTTACGTATTAGCCAGTAAAGTTTTGTCCAACGACACATATCGAGCACAAGTGATTAGTTATCTTGTGCACAAGGAATGGGCAATGCACCCCACTTTACATGAACTTATGAGCACTTATTCATATACAGTTAAGCAATCCAACAGATCTAAACTTAGTTTGGTAGATAGAAGCTACCTTTCGAGTAGGTCTTTTGTCTGGATGCCTCTCAAACTTATGCTGGTTATAGTCAAGCCAATTTTGGAGCCTGTTTCTTCTCCTCACAAACTTTGCAAACTTGTTTGCATTATAGACTGCCTGAAAACAATATCAATTTTTGTTCATACTTTTGGATTATATACTAGTTTTCACACAGAATGCTAGAAAATTGTAGAATAGATAAATCATATTAGCTGTACCTGCTGACAGAGGTAGGTATTTGGGTGGTTTTTCTTGAAAAACTGCTCGACAGTGTCTGACGTTGACTGACCAGAAACACGCGGCACATTTCTGACTACTACCTGGAAAAGTTATGAACAGATTAAGAACAACATCAAGAGAAGTCCTTGAAGCCAGGTAGCTTCATGATTCATTTTCCAGGACTTAGACGACAGAAACCATACCAAAAACAAATATGAAACCAAAGTTTTGTACTGTGAGATTAGAAGTTGAATTATACAATAAGATCATGAAAAAAAATGAAGATATTAAATTTACTCTGTTAATATCCAGAAGAGGGGAATTAAAATTTAGATAGTAGTTGTTTTTGGTCAAATTGGTAATATTGCTGAAATGCTCAACTCACAGTGAACTGCTCCGCAAGCCTGCGTTGTGAAGCCAAGAAACGCAATCTCATTGATGCCACATTGTCATATTCCTTATAAAGCATGAAGCAAGTCCATAGGGTGAACAAGTACTGGAGTCCTATGTGAACAAAAAATCTGCAGTTGACCAAGACAGATGCCATGAAGTTTGTTGAGACTATTTCTGCTTTAACAAAAGTTGTTACTTTACATATGCACTCTGCCCACAAAGAAATAGACTTACCTTATAGATTTTGGACGAACATTTGATATTGAGAGCTTGTCGATATTACTCACAACCAATTCTTTCCTTAAAAAGAACAGTGTTCCACTTGAGACATTCACTGGAATGAGTATAAGCAGTGCTACAACCGTAATCGGTATAAAAATCTTTAACCTGCAAGAACATTGATCAATATTAAACCCTCAAAGAGCAAGACAATATAAAACTTTTTCCACCCTATTCCTAGAGGTTGGAAATGTGGATCCTTTTATATCAATTTTACAATGTTTATCATCAAATATTTTGCATCATAATGCTTGATCATTGTTAGCGAGTTCACACACATTAATTTCCCAAGGAAGAGTTCGACCCAGTGTGTAAATTATAATAGGATCACTTATACTACAGATTCTAGTGTTTCATGTTTCTTCATTTAATGTGCCAGTACATCCATCCAAGTTTTGAATCCAATGTCTGGAAATTTATTGCGACATTAGGGATAACATTCAAACACACTCAAATTCGAGGTAAGATTTCTTCGAACCCATAATATAACTCCAAACTTTGGACCGCAACTTTGGACTGTTCATCGAGATATTATTATATTGTTAAATCAAGTGCTGTCCTAATCTTTACCTAGAAACTGATAAGTTGCATATTTTTGACATACAAGCAGACAACAGAGTTCATAAACTAAATGCAAAATTTCACATCACTAGTAGGAGTATAACTCGTGACATAAAACTCGGTGAATTTCAGATAACAGGTTCTCCCTACATAGTATACAATCTCCTCGACAAAGAAGCACCAAGTAGCAACAGGGATTCAGAAATGTGATTGTTAAATGGTCTTCTACCAACCAACCCAAAAAAACAGAACAAAAAAAGCAAAAGGAGAAAACGACGTAAACTAAGAAACCCTGTAGTTGTAGCCCAACTGCGAGTACCCGGTAAAACAGCAGCGCGAAAGTCCAAATTTCTAACAAAGACGTCAGCTTTCACCTCTCGCACCCAGGAAAAAAAAAAGGGGTATTGCATGAACTTAAAAAACAAAAGACTCTTACTCAAAAAGAACAAGGGAAAAAAAAAGCAGGAAAAGAGAGATTACCCAAGAGAGTAAATCCTTAAAAAGGCAGCAGAGTCAAGACCAGCATGGTTAATAATCTCAGACTCGCTCATCTTCAGGGCCTGAGGCATCCAGTTCAAAAAAGTGAGGTAAGTCCTGAAATCTAGGTTCACAAACTTGCCCACAAAATTCCCACCCCTCCTTGGACTGCTTCTTCCTCCACTAATGTACCACTTGGGAAAGTAAACTCTATCATTGAAGGGTTGGATTCTTAGAATGGCAAAAGCTAGCAAGAAGGCAAAAGCAGTGAGTATGTTAATCAAAGCTGAGACCCCAATGTCCTGAAGAGTAGCCATTGGAGAGAAGAATGGAGAAGGGAAATATGCAGACTAAGGATGGCTATGGAAATGAAGGGTTTGGGGAGGAGACAGAGGAGTTTACAGACAGATAAGGAAAGGAGAAGGAGACGGTGATGCAAACGGTGAATGGAAATAGCAGAAAGGAAAGAATATAATCTTTAGGTAGTCATTTCCAACACTTTAAACGTACTTTTGTGAAAAGAAAGTGCAAGTTGTGAAGCAGTTAAAGTTGAGTTACCCTTTTGTTCTGGCTGGACGCCTTATCTAGTTAAAAGGTTGTTCAGATGCATGCTGCTGTTGTGTTGTGTGCTTCTCTGGTTTTTCTAGCTTCCTTGTTTCAATATTATTTAAAAAAGTTCTGTAACCAATAATTGGACTCATGCTCAAAACTACAACGTTAATAGGATATTGAGATACCGACGAGTATCTTATGTTTAATATTACGAAGTTTTATTGTGTTTGATAAATTTAAGCTATTTATTTATGCGAGTATCGCATTTATTTATGTGGGTCTTATGCAAAATTTACGTAAATAAATGGCTGAAATTTATATGACAGAATAAAATACTATAATATTAAAAAGAAATCAGAACTTGTAAGAGGTTGGCAAGTTATGCTATGTTTGGATGTGGGGGGAGGGATGGAAGGGAGTGGAATGGAATGGCCCAAATGACTCAGGCCATTGTTTGGGAGTCAATTTTAAAACAGGATGGAATGGCAATTGATGGCTTTGGAAGCCATCCTTTGCCATCCAAAATCTAATATTTTGTGACCCCCCAATT
>JAOQMR010000001.1:14916832-14954742 GCA_027563865.1 Erythroxylum pelleterianum
AGATTTGGAAAAAGATTGCAATAGCTTAGGATCACATTCGTAGTGATTTGTGTCTAGGATCGGGAGATACCTATCCACCCTACGTAACCACATTAAGATTGATTTGATAAAGCAATCAACGAATTATCACAATTTACCATAGAAATATAGGAAATTGGTTCAATGATTAGGATTACTAATGATCCGGGAGGGCTTAGTAGTTAACGCTGAATCTTAGGTTATCAAATCCGGTATATGAGTTAAACCGAGAAAATTTTGACACCGAGGTAAAATCAAAGGGGGAAGTTAAAATCCTAGATTTTCATTCCATTGATATTTCTATCTTGTTTTAATTCTCGTTTTTATTTCATTTTTCAAACCACAATCAATCAATCTTTTCTTTAACTTTTATATTATTAGCTTAAATTAGAAGTTATTACGAGTATTACTATTTAACTAATTTGGTCTCTGTGGAATCGATATTTTTACTACTTGACGATAGAAACGTGCACTTGCGTTCATCACCAACATTTACTGTTTCAGGAAAGAAAAGATAGGATGATGCCAAAAACAAGGGAAAAGGCAAAATTTCTTCTCAATTCAATATAAAGAAACCATCAAAGTGTTTCTTTTACAAGAAGAAGGGACATATGAAGAAAGACTACGCTAAATTTAAGAACTAACTTGAAAAGAAAGGTACTCCATTTTCATTTGTTTGTTATGAATCTAGTATGGTTAATGTTAATCATAACAAATAGTGGATTGATTCTGGTTCTACAATCCATGTTTCAAATACCTTGCAGGGTATGCAAAACCTAAGGAAGTTGGTGGGGAGTGAACAATACATCTATTTAAAAAGTAAGACGAGTTCACATGTAAAAGCCATTGACACACTTGCAGTTTAGTTTTAAGCAGTGACTTTATTTTGTGTTTGAAAAAGGCCTTTTATGTTCCAAATTTCTCTAGAAATTTGATTTTTGTATCAAGACTTGTACTTTTTGGTTTTTCATTTAATTTTTCATATTCTAGTTTCAGTTTATGTAATGGATATGAAGTTATTGGTTATGGTACATTATCTGATGGTCTTTATTCCATTCAGTTACAAAATGATAATGCTTATAATTCGATGCATGTCACTGCTGGGTTGAAAAGATGTATTATGAATGAAGAATTCTCTATGTTATGGCAATGTAGATTAGGACACATTCCCATTGAGAGAATTAAGAGATTAGTAAATTAAGGGGTACTTAGTATTTCGGATTACTAATAAAGGGGTATTAGTAAATCGGGGAAAAATAGGATGCTTTATTATGACAAATGAGTGGATTAATCAAAGATAGAGAAATTTAATTAATTTCTTAATTTACAATAATTTTAGAACAACTTTTATTAGGTCTATTGATACTTTTGATATGGTCAAAAGTGCTCGTACTTTATTTGAATTATTGTATTGGTCTTTATATTTGTTCATTGTACAAATCACATTTTAAACAATATTGGTTATATAGACCATATTTATAATCTTTATTTATGTATATATAAGATCATAATTTTTGTATATAATCCTTTTTTATTTTTTTTGGTTAAGAAAGTACGAAGATTGGGTTAAGATTGTGCATCATGCTGGTACAAGGTTTACAATTGCATTTATAAATTTGAAAATTGTTTATGATCATAAAATAAGTACTTCAAAATTTAATAAAAAGTTAGCAATTTTCAAGTCATAAATTATAAAATAAGTGTAAAAGGAAATGAGGTTTATGATATTATTCTAGATAATAATGTTTAGGATGTTTGCTTCATTATTGTGAAGATTGTGGCTCTACTTATAAGATTGTTAATGATTGTTGACTCAAAATGAGAAACCATTTTTGGAGTATATATATATGATAGTATGTATGTAATTCACAGAACAACTATGAATCTTTTAAAAGAAATGGAGAATTGTACAAATCTTATACAAATGTTATTAACCGGGATAAGTAATTTATTCAAAAGAATCTACTTAGCATCTTACTTTCTAAACCCAAATTACTTACCTAGTAAGATGTATATATAGATGTTGATATTATGAATGGTATTTTAAAAATAATTGAATACAAAAATATTTTCTCTCTTAAAGAGTAAAAAAAGAAACAATGAAATTAGATTGTATCACGAGGTTTAAGAAATTTTAGTAGACTTTTTGTAAAGGGAAAACTTACGATGAAAGAATTGCAACCTAATAAGTTTACATAAATTTAGTTTCATTGTTTATTTATTAATAATATAGTTTTATATTTTCATAAATTTTAATTTAAAACACAAATGAATGATAGAGATTATTTAGTGAAGGTGTCATAACATTGAAAAAACTTATTATTAGATTACACAATCAAGTTATGAACACAATTAGAATAACTTTTAACTTTATGCATTCGTTCAAAAAAAATAAATTCGTTTAGATATCAAAAACCCAATGACCTTATTTTCATTAGTTATAAGTTGAGGATGAAGAATTAGCAATTTATTGATTGAATTTTATTATAAAATAATTATACTTTTTTATTATGAATTTTATTTTTTTATTATACATTTAAAGTGCTTAGTAAGAAAAAAAATATGATCCAAGTAACTTTAATCGTATTAATTCTCGTAATTTTTAAATGAAAGAAAAAAATCATCGTGTGATTTTGATTATAATAAATTTGAAAAGGGCGTTTTACAAAGAAATGTATTTGTTATAATGAATAAATTAAAAAAATATATTGATGGTTAATTAACTTCCTACTTTAAACATATTTACAAACTAAAGTATAGTTTATTACAATAAAAATAAATTTAAATATTAATGATTTAAATTTTATTTAAATAAGTTGGAGGTGCAATGCACGTAATTTAGATAAAAGCGTATAAATTTTTAAATAGTATTAAAGAGTTTAAAACTTTTTATGAAGATGAGATATAACTTTATTAGGAAGCATAATTTTTTATGTTAAATTTAAATTTAAATTTAATTATTATACTATTATTTGATTATACATTAATAAATATTTAACAGATACCGGTATATTGTTTTTATTTTAATTAATTATTTAATTTAATAAACATTAGTGACACCGTTTTATGACGTGAACCAAAAAGAGAAGCTGACAGAACTTACATCGGTCTTCAGTTTATCCAAATTTGCATGCGCGAACTTTACAAGACTAAATAGGACCTACACCAGAACATGAGCAATACAAGAATTTTTGTCTTCACGGTTTCTGTCTATTTTCGAACAAAGGAAACCCCGCCGTAGTAATATGTGCCGTAAATTGCTATGTTTGCAGAAGAAGACAGCTTGGCATGATGCCAAGTTCGGTTCTTTGATTAAAGACATCGATGCACACTTTGAGTTTGTCGAAAACTTCGTAAAAATCTCTATGAGGCTGAGCTCGAGTACCAGCTGTAGATGAGCGAACTGGTAAACTGGCGCTGTGTAGACTTTACCAAAACAGGGTTTTTATCCCTTCTTATATCAAACTTTCTCCAATGCTTTCTAGATCCTAGCCTGTGCATTGAGTTTCTCTGCTGAGGCAAGCAAAAGGGTCCCTTGATCCATAGTGATCAGGAGCGACATGTTAGAGGGTCCAACAGAGGCGGAAAGTCCTGATCAAGAGGTCTCCTTCGCGAGGCCAAATGAAGATAACGATGAGCAAGATATCGCGACACCGGATTTGCATGATACTGCAATGAAAATTGAGAGGGCCTCAGAGGCTTACAAGGGTTGCACAGAGGTTGTGGATAATCCAAGTAAACCCGAGATTTGGATTTGGTATTTCTACGAGTTCTGTTCCTATTTCATTCATACAGTTCTTCTACCGGTTCTTTTCCCACTTCACATTAGTCCGATCAAGAAACTGCCTGAGCAACTTGCCAGGAACGGCAGGGGTTTATTGTGTACAAATAATGAAATGCACCTGTAAGCTTCTCATTCCTACTTCCACAAGCAGATCATATCTTATACACATGGTTTCTCAAAAATTGAGAGAACGTGGAACATTGTCCCAAAAGTTTAGTCATATGTTTCTGTCTTGTTAAGTAGATGTTGTACTCAAATTGCAGGTACGAAGCTTTGACACTTAGAACCATACCAGTCAGCAACTCGAAATTCTCCCCAATGGAGTGGACTTCCTTTTCATGGGCTATAGGGTTGTTTTTGGCTGCTATAATTATTGCATCCGTTTCCAGTCACTTTGACCATGGCAAGAAACAGATAGTAATTTCTGGTGCAGCAATTGCTACTGGGGCATTCTTTTGCCTGCCTACTGGATTCTTCAACGTTACATGGATGTTCCCTCCATATATTACAGCCATTGTCACAGCTTACATTATTGCAGCCACAGGCCATACTCGACACCTTGGAATAATGGTTCGAGGCTTCACAGGACCAAGCCTTCAGAAAAGCCAGTTTCATTTGCGCAGAAGGATATCTAACTGGCTCTCTCTATATGCTACTGCTGCTGGTAGCTTAGGTTCTGCTATTATATCAGCATTCGTTTACCATATGCTTAGAAAAAATGAAAAGTTCCTTAGTCTCTGGGTTGTCTCAATTTTCAGTGGCATTATCTGGATTCTTGGAATACCCCATATTTTCTTCTTCAAGCCTGGTCCAGCCAATATCTCTCGCGTTTCGTCAATAGCTCATTTCGTCTCCATTTTCAAGTTCCCACATGCCTATGGAAATCTTGTGGTTGCCTTCCTTGCCTCGTTCACAACAATGAGCATTTTCACTACTGTCGTGCTCTATCTGATAGGCCAATTATGCATTAAACCCATCTTCATACTCTTTCTTTGGTTAACTTATTTCACATTTCCATTGGTTGCTATGCCACTGGTGCAACCACTACAGCTACTTATCAAGTCGAATGGAATGAAAATGTATTTGCTCGGTTTCATCTTATCAACAGTCACCTCAGGATTCGGATTCTACTTTCGAGGAAAGATTTGGCAGAGGCTTCATATACTTATTTTTGCTGGATTACAAAGCACATCAGTTGGTTTACTATATACTTTTGGGAGAGTTCTTCTGCTAGATTGCGCCCCCCATGGTAGAGAAGGTGCTTTTTCTGCATGGCTTTCATGGATTAGATCTTTCGGAACTTGCGCTGGTTTTGCACTTGCATCAGCTATGCCTGAAAAGTCAGGCACTTGTTTTGCCATCACATTCTGCACTGCAGTGGGTGGCGGATTAATCTTGATTTACAGCAACATAAGCGACACAGGAGGAGCCAGAGCAGCTAGGATTGTCATTGAGGAAGGAGACGACTTCGGCTCACCTGTACAAGGACTGGACAATAGCATGGCAGAGCCATCAAAACAGTCCATTCATGAAGGAGCTCCTTAGAATCTGGAAAGACGTAGGTTTTTTAGATTGATTCTGAAATTTTTTAGTATAAGCAAAAATAATTAGATCGCCTTTGCCTTGTGTTCATCAGCAATTGTGAAAAATAATCTGTAAGTTCAATCTTTAATCATTGTTCGCTGGCTGAGATGCGGCGATTTGTGTGCCTCCATTCTATCAAATGTAGCTTTCAGGCACTTCATTCTTCTGAACCAAACTTTTTATTCTCTTTGTATTTTAGTCGATTCATCATCATCATGTCCATTATTCACTACCATTTATGAACACCGCAATTTGGCTGTCCACTAGGGGTGCCAACGCTTCCCCCATCTGGCACGATACAGGCTCGCTGACTTAAGATATTTGTAAAGCGTGATTGATTCGTCACCTGATGAGACTTGTCCAAAATACTATGTTGAGTTTTCTAATGCTTCTATGTTATCTTTCAAACACAAGACTGATAAAGAATTTGATATTTTACAGAAATGTAAATTGCAGAAAGTAAAATCACTTAATTTATAAGATTTTCTAAAGTGACATTATAGATAAAAAGTGATAAGTAAGTCTAATGTTGGGTTAAGTGATAATTGCTAGCGCCTACAAGCTACAAGAAAGAAAGTTACACTATACACAAGTTTAAGTGAAGTTTCATTTTAAAATTAATTGGCAATCGGTGGAGTAGCCCATTAGACTTATATATTAGTCTTTTTTCTCTCTTTTTTCAATATAGGACACATACATGTGGGTATTATCAACGTAGTTGTTAGTATTAAAAATTTAAAATGTCAAATAACAAAACAAAGATGAAATTAGTAAGAATAGATGTATATTTTATTATTTTCTATGTATAAATATAAATATAAATATATACTTTTGTACTTTAATCATATATTACATTATAATAATAAAAAAAAACAACTTTTAATATGCCTATTACTGTGCTTACATTCTAAATCTTTGAGTTATAAGAAAACAAAGATTGAAAATGTATAGTTACTTATAACTCTTGGAGATCCAATTTTACTTTTTTTGGTTAACTGATATTCCATTTTTTTTGATAATTGGAAAGGAGAACCAAGAACACTCAAGTTTAATAAAAGACAACACAATAATTACTAAATTTCTACTCTTTAGAGAAATTTTTGATGTGGACTCTCAAAGATTGCTGATTCTTTATTTCATCATCCAATATTTCATTCTCTAAATTCATATCTAGTGCCTGTTTTAGACCTCTTTGGTGGATATACATGTCTTCTATACATATGTGAATAGTATTTGGATACTTGAATATAAAAAGACACCAAGGAAAAACAAAATTTGATAAAATAAATAAATTTATTAAGAAAGTGTGATTGGACTATATTAATATGCTTTCAAGGACTAGTCACTATTTTGATGAAGTTTCCTCAACTTTTAGAATTTGACGAAGGTTTGTTTACCTTGGAATTTGTATTATAAATTCTGAATAAAGATTATCAATAATAAAAAAATGTATAATTATTAAAGAAAATTATTTTTATATTATAAAATATAATTGACTAAAAATTACAAAAAAAAGTTATTAAATTTTGAGATACAAAGAGATTTTAGTTTTATTAAATTAAAATTAATCATTCATTATATAAGTCGAAACGTGATTTTTAATATTGTTAATATCATAAAATAATATTAATCATTCATTAAAAAGAGGTTATTTATATAAGTCGAACGGTGATTTTTAATATTGTTAATATCATAAAATAATTTTTAGCATTTTAAACTATAATTTTTTGGAATAAATAAAACTACAATCTTTTGCCCTTTTCATATGAAGACAAAATATTGCAACTGATATATGCAGGAAAAATTATATAAAAATAAATATCCAATACTTATTCAGTATGTTTACCTTTACCACGTCTAGTACTTTTTTTTGTTAATTATTTTTTTGATACTATGATTCGAACCTAGATTTGTATTTTATATATTTTATTACTAATATATTGAATTACTAAAGTTTCTTAACAACAACTAAACATACTTAATTAAGCATTTATACTTTCTTACTTACCAAAGTAAAACCCTTGAAATTGAGTTTCATTACATACCAACAATTTATTCTCACATTTTCAAATGGATTTCTCTTACTAATTAATAATTAAATTTAAATTATGCTAAATACGTAGTTTAAATCTTTTTTCACTATACCTTTGACTTTAAAAGACTATAATTTACCTTTATAAAATTATATTTTTGTACCACGTAGACATTTGACATTATTCTTCATTAAAAGTTTTAATGAAGACAATTTCTCTACTAGTTAAAAGTAAAGTTGCATAATTAGGTACAATCAACACAAACAATATTATATTATTTTATCATTTTCTGTTAAAATATTTAATAGAGAATGATGTCAAAATTATGAATGATATAAAAAAGATCTTAAAAAGTTAAATAATAATTTTTCAAATTAAAAAATAAAATGACAACATCTTGTATTTGCATTAGAATGATGCGTTGGATTCGGGTCGTATCATTCAGATCCGTAAACCGGCCCGTCTATTTAGATCTTGGACAAACGCTTATCGGGCACTTGCAGGTAAACCCGCCTGCCAAGCACGCTCCAATCCCTGAAACGAGAAGGAATCCTTTCGGGCCAATACCTCGTCCATAGCCGAAGAGCTTGTCACAATGCACAGACTATCAAACCAACTGCGTGCTTTGGTAGCGCAATCGTCCCAATTTTCGAACTCTTCACATTCTCTTCGCTCTTGCTTGAGGCTTCTTCACCACCAGCCTCTCCGTACCGTTGCTCCCAATGTAAAATGGAGCCTTAGCAACTCACTTCTCAATGGATCTTCTTCGTCACTCATTAATTCAGTGGATTTTAAGCAATTTTCATTCCCTCTGCCTGTAAGATTTGTTGGTTTTGCTTCTTTTGGAGTTTTTGGCGTGGTTTCAACTGTATGTTGCTTATTGCCTGCAAGGTTACTGAGTAAATGCCACTAAAATGTTTCTTAGAAAGTGTCTGCTTTTCTATCTTTGGTGTTTCATGAATCATCCTCGTTTGCTTCAGTAGCTGTTCTTGCTTGTTGAATTGAAATATTAGAGTTTTTAACATACCCTTTTCACCTTTTGTCCGTTTGATTGCCCATGAAATTTCTTATTGATGCAACTCATGAACTTTGAACTTGTTTGAAATAAAAAATAAAAAATGGATAATCAATTTTCATTATTTTAGATGAGTAATGTGGGCTTTTGTCGTTGCTAGATAAACGAGAGCTAGCATTTGAGTGTTTTCCAATATCACAACATGCTAACTGGTCGTAACCTCGCGGGAGATTAGCTCTAGGGAGGATTGACCTAAAAATTTTCCATTTGGATGATAATTTTGTATAGTTTTGGTATGAAAATGTTGAGCTTTTCACTGGAATTAACATTTTAATATGAAAACAGTTGGTGCATGTGCGGCATGTTTCATCACGGGAGCGGCGAAAGAGGAAGAAGCCAATGACTCCAATCACATCCAAAGTGAAAAAAATCAAGATAAAATCTTATTCGTAGGTTTAAGCTGCTGAAGTCGTTTATTTTTCTGGCTGTTACTGCATCTTTAGGTTTATAGAACTACTGGTTTTGACACATACTTGTCAGGTCTTACAAATTGCGATTTCGGACTATGAATGATGGCTCAATTCGTCGTTGGAGGGAGGGCAAAAATCATAATGCACATGAGAAGGTATGCTTCTTTTTCTGCATTTCTTTGCCCCATCCTGAGCAAGTTGATGTCCAAGGCTGTTTTGGAAAAGGAATCTTTTCTCATGGATTTAATCATACAAAATGATGAATCACACAACATAAGAATTATTTGGATTTGGAAAGTAGAGCTTGCAATGTGCTGTGTATTTATTATTTGCAGCATGTAGAAGCATTGTGGTGTATTGGTATGATGAATGAGAAGAATAACCCTGATATTTTACATTTCGAAGTTAAAGATCCAGCATCTGTCAAGCCACCTGAGAATATACAATGTGATGCTGTCAACCTTGGATGAGGTTCAACGATTTATATTTTTCTCTGCTCATTTACAGCCTTATGAGACTTGGGACATCTTAAAGTGGGAATGTCATGAACTTTTGCCCTGCAAAAACTTGTCATGTGATTGGCAAAAATGAAATGCAAATGGATGTGGCAAAGTTTTAAGTACTTCTCTATAGAAGTCCATTTAGTTAGTTTTTATCTGGCAGCGAGAGCCAGGTGGTTGTATAATGCTTGTCTATTGACGAAGTTAGGGATCTAAGCAAGTAAGCAACCTGTTCTGTTTCTATGGTTCTATTTCACCACGGCGTATTGCTTGCCATTTTGAACAGCCATAATGACATGCATTGCACTATTAATTTCCTGAACATGCCTGTTAGAATTCATCATCCTGGGATGATGAATGCTTCTTGTTGATATCTACCTTCTTAATTGATAAAAAGTTCAAATGAGCATTACATTTCATTATTTACTTAGTCCTTTGGGTGTAATTTTGACTCTAGGTAGGGATCTCTCATTTGAGAGCTTTTTATTTGTTTCCTCTTTGCATTGAAACTTAGTTCACTTCTAAACTAATGCAGTTTCTTTTATGCAGTCAAAGAAATCAAAACGTAGACTTAGACAGCCTGCTACTGTTCCCACAGCTTATGCCAAAGTTATGAAACGACTTAATTTCTGTGGTTGAAATTGTCACTTGGGCATGGTCTGCTAGTCAGTTGATGGAGAGGGAAGTACTTATGAACCGGATCAGAAAGACTGGTATTTATTTTAGCCATGTCTAACAAAAAATGATAGACATCTGATAATTTTTGGACGTGTGGAACTACTGTTATACTTCGGATTTCAGTGTCTACAACTGTTCATTAATCAATGAGTTCATTGAATAGGAAACTTTTGTTTACAATAATCAATGAGTTCATTGAATAGGAAACTTTTATTTACAATACTAAGCCTCCCAATGATGCTGTGTCTGCAACGGTACATTAGACGTGACGTGAGTCAGACACGAGCGTGCATGTGCATTCTCACTTTGAAATCCGGTGCCATAATACACTTCCCTCTCCCCCATCCATGCATTGCATTCCTTACGCTTGCGTCATTGACACTCCCTGGGCCTTGAAAATATGTTCATCTTACTACACTGTTTGTAATTTCGTGTAGTAATGTGAATATGAGATTGAAGAAGGTTTCCTCTTACTTTTTATTTTATTTTAAACAATAAAAATAAGAAACGTAAATTAATAAAAATATATTATTTAATAATTTTTAATAGTAATTATTTCTTTTAATCTTAACATCCTTTTCTTCAAATTCATTTATTATAATCTACAAAAAAATTGTATATAATTAATAATATTTTGTATTATTCTTCCAAACCCTGGTAATAATTTTTTTATATTATTAATAATAAATTGTATATAATTAATAAAAAATTGATAATTAATAAATAAAAATAAAATATTCTTTAATTGTTTTTATATATTTTTATATAAATAAATTATTTTTAAATATAAATCACATATAATAGAATGACATAAAATATATTAAATAATTAATAATAATATTTTATATAATTAATAATAAATTGTATAAAGCTAATAATAAAATAATAAAACTTTTATTAAAATTTTTATTATTTTAAAATAAGAAAATAAACAAATAATTTGTCATGATTTTGGCTTGAACCGTTACTTTTTAATTGGACATAATTTCTGTTTTAAAATTATAGCTTTAAACCTCCTGTGACAACCATTTTAATATCAGGAGTATAATAGTCATTTATTTTACATTACATTCTATTTCATTCATCTTCCAAACAACATTTCACTACGTTACATTATGAACCCTTCCATCCCTCCCAAATAACTTTTTACTATATTTCATTCCATTCCTTTATAAACCGTTCCGTTCTGTTTCATTTCATTCCATTCCAGTTATTAATATTCAACCAAACAAGCCCTGAAGGAATGTAGAAAAAGGATTCAACTCTATGTTTAATAAAAAATATATGTTTTATATGTTGTTTTTCTTATTATAATTAAAATAAAAGTAATTAGAGAATGTAAATCAGTTGTGAAATAAAAACTTTAAGAAATATGAACAGTTTTATCTTATTATCTCAAAATAAATAGTTTACAAATTATCATCATCATCAGTACTCAATTGAACTCTCACTAAAGTGTGGAGTTTAGAGAGATCCGATAGCATGCAGCATTACTCTTACTAAGTAATGTTTGTGAATTCAAACATTAAAATACTTGTTATTTTTGTGTGTATTAATTTAATTATTTTACAATGTTGGAACTTATCAATGACGTAACCCATAATAAAAAACATTGGCGTGGTAAGAATCAGGTAAAAGATCGCTCGTAAGTAGTTCTCTTATATTTTCTAACTCTTGCCTATTATAGTTAGCTCTA
Source organism: Erythroxylum pelleterianum (assembly GCA_027563865.1). NCBI lineage: Eukaryota > Viridiplantae > Streptophyta > Magnoliopsida > Malpighiales > Erythroxylaceae > Erythroxylum > Erythroxylum pelleterianum. Next base: position 14,928,611 of record JAOQMR010000001.1, read on the forward strand.
GTGGTGATAATAATAATAATTATTATAACTATAATGATTGTTGTTGTTGCGGTTATTGTTATTATTAGTATTATTATTAATATCTTTATTATTAGCATTAGCATTAGCATTAGCATTAATATTAATATTTTTATTATTATTATGTTTATGATTATAAATGTTACAATGATTATTATAATTATTAGTATTTCTAGTTTTATAATTATTTTTTTACTATTATTTATATATATTAGGTATTTTTATTGTATTTAATTTTTTCCTATTATTATTATTATTATTATCATGTTTATTTTATGTTTTTCTTCTAATTTTCCTTTCATTTATTATTTATTTATTTAACTATTTATTTTTTTCCATTTTTATTTTTATTTTCATTAATGAACTTGGATCATTCGTAAACAATCTCTCTACTAGTTAAGGGTAAAACTGCATACTACTAGACTTCTCTGTATCTTGTAGTGATTTCTATTTGGTATTGTTGTATATTAATTTAGTTATTAAAATCAAATAATAAATTTAATTATGTGATAAATTTAATTTAACTAAATAATAATAATACTCATTAGTATTTAATTAGGTGGGAGATTATAAAATTTGAAACTGATCTATTTAAAAAAAATTCTAAATATAGATTTCAAGTTTATTTTTTAAAATTTCTAATTGGGCTTAACCCAATAATTAAGTCATACAAACCCTGAGTTAGATGCTTAACTTTTGTTGTTAGTGGCTGTCCGCCGCATTTGTCAAAATAATTTTTTCCAATTTATACCCAATTTTCCTCATTCGTCACTTTTTTAGTTTTTTTTACAATTTTTCTTTTAAAGAAACGTCGCTTCCTCTTCTCAATTTTAGTTCTCAGGATTCGTAACCCTTTCTCTGTGGAGCTCACAATGAGCTCACCAACTACTCCAGTGTCTTTAGATCTGATCTTGGTTGATAATGGGAGTAGCTGCGAACCAGTTCCCTTGAATAGCTACGACCCCAAGAAACTGAGAAGATCCTCAAGATTCACCCCATCTCCTACTAAAACCCGCAATGTGGGTGACCGTATAAAGAAATCCAACAAATGGCACATCCAAATGAGAAGATCTCCAAGATTCTGTTCCCCCATTTCGCGAAACGTTTCGAACGGAACTGTTGAATTCAAAGTCTTGACGAGGTCTCAGAGGTTGAGAAACGGATGTGCAGAGACCAGTGTGGTTGAATTCGGACAAAAGGCTGGTGGGAAGAGAAAGAGAGAGCTTAAGAATGGTGAGGAACAATTCGAAGAAATGTACGTGAGAAGGTCACCAAGGCTGACTCCATCATCTTGTGCTAGTGTTCGACTTCGTAAATTCAAGATGAAGTCCCCTACAATTAAGGTACGTATCGTAATCCTCCACTTTTGCATGTTTACATATTTCAATTCTGCTTCGTTTGGGCTCTTAATGTCCAGGCTTGCCGTCATTTATCAATGCCTGTCGGTGGTCAACCGACGGCGGTTTGTAGCAGAATGCTGATTTCTTTTTCAGATACTAGTAGACAATTGTCGGCGACAGCTGAGTTCTCGTTATGAGATGGGAAATTGTTGTCTTTCGTGTCTTTTATTGATTTGCTGCCGATTTTTGTTGCATCGGGTTTTCAACCCTAAAAGCCTTGCATTGCGCTTGCCTTCTTTTGGGGGTCCTCAAATGGGTTGGCTTGACCTCACCTAAATTCTAATCCTGGAATTGGATATCCATTTGTTTTGGTTCTAATTTTCTTTTTGTTACACTAAGAAAACAGCTAGAAATTCTAAGATACAGTAAACTTTATAGCATGAAAACACAATTTCAAGGTATTAATAATCACACGGGAATTGAATCAATTCATTTCATTAAATCATCAAAGTTGCTTGGTCCTTCTCTGCTTGATGATCCTCCAAATATTTGCTTTGGAGCTAAAAAGGAAATATTTGCTTTCAGTTTTAACAAGAAAAGATTACTATAGATTTGTGGATCACTCAGTATCGAATTCAAGTCAACTTCAAGATTTTCCGATGTTTTCCGTCGTTACTGTCTTTGTTTGTGTTGTAACTCTAGTTTTTCTTTTTATTGCGGTTTTTTATTAGCTTATAAAATTTTAATAAATTATTTACTTAGTTAATTTTTATTAAAATATAATAATTTTTATTAATATTTATTACTATAAACTAATACTATTTATTTAATTAATTCATAAAATTAATTATTTTAAATTTTATTTAATGTTTAATTATTACTAATAATAAAAATGTAATATATTAATATTAAAAATTAAACATGTTATTTTTCTTTTTGTTTAAAAGATAAAAATTAGGAAACAAAAACCAAAACTAATAAGTGAACCAAACTGCTGGTACTGGTGAACAAGTTTTGATTTGATCAAGAGTGGGACCAACACTAAGTATCTTGGGCCTTGTAAGAAATTGACTTTTTAACTGAACTGTGTCAAACGAAAAACTAAACATTTGAATAACGGGTTTGTGCTTGGTTGTTTCTGATGATGTTCTTTTGTGATCAACTCAAGCTAGGTTCTTTAGTCTGGATGTTATTACCTCAATTTTCTTTGTTTTTTGTCTTCATTTTTGAGTTTTTGATCCAAAAGTTTCAAGCCAAAAAAAAAAAGTTTCGAATGATTTCAACTTTCTGCCAAACCTCGGTTTGAATCCCAGCTTGGGATTCATCTAATATGGTTTTTGACAACATTACTCAAGCCTGAATTATTTGCTAGCGTGAGTCTTTATTCATTTACTAAAGTTTCCTGTAATTCTGGAGGCTTTGTTGCTCTATTTAGTTTTCCAAGGTAGAGCAATTTAATTGGGAAAAGTGTACGATGTTTTAAGCAATACTTGCACATACGGATGTACCCAACAAGAAACAAACTTACATCTTCACTTTACTTGTGATTTATGGTTATTCAGAGCCAAAGGTCCAAGTGTCGGGGCTTGATAGTGAAGTAAGTAACAATCACCATTATCTTTTACTCAATTTTATCATCTCATTTTTCGCCTTTCATGTGATAGTTTACCTATGATAGGCATCTTTGTGGCACTGGTTGTCCTGCAGGAAAGAAGAAGAAATTGAAGAAGGAAAAGTTGGTTCAAATGTGGACCGCTTGAATGAAAATGTGTTGAAGAGCCCTCTTAGGCAGGCAGACTTTATTGAAAATGACAATTTCGTAAAAGCTTTGCCTACAACATGTCATGTCTCAGGAGTCTGTGAAGAAACGCGACTGAGAAGCTCGACAGAATGTACTTTGGAAACTGAAAACAGTCCTAACAACCAATCTTCACAAATTTTTGTTGCCACTTTATCAAACAATAAATTGTTGCAAACTTATTCCGGAAGTATTCAGTTAGATGCTTCAGGGGAAAACGAAGAATGTGCAGATTCTTGTGGATTATCTGATTCTGTGAGAGAATGGCCTCTTAAGAGGATCAAAACTCACTCAGAAGATTTTGTTGTTGAAATGCTGGATGAAAAATTTTCTGAGCAATGCCCCAGAATGGTCGACTCTGGTCTTGATTCCGAAAATGACAAAATAGGTCATCTCACTGCCGATTTGTCTAAATCAGCTGAAGAAAGGACTGCGAAGATGTACTCTTCTGAGAAGACTAAACCCCAAACTTCAGGGAAAAAATGTAAGAAATTCAAACGTTGTTCCTTCATTGGAGATCCAGTCCCTAAAGATGAAGCTGAAGAAAGGTGGAATTGGCGGTATGAGATGAAGGTGATCCATAGTTCTCCAATTTTTATATGCTTTTTGATGTGATTTTATCTTCGGTATCAACAATTCTATTTTATGTCTAGACAACAATATTAGATTGGCTTCAAGAAACTGACTGGTAAGAATTTGTTCTGCTCAGATCAAAACATCATAGATCATCATCATCAATACCCAGTTGAATTCCTGCTGAGACGTGGGGTTCAGAACATCATAGATAATTGTGATAATATGTCAAGAGTTAATTTTCAGTTCAAAGCATGCTTATGCAGCTGAATATACTGTATTCTATGCTCTAGTTGATTAACCGTGGAGTTAACCCCTGCCACAGGCAGGCTAATTCTTGTTTTTTGTCTTCAGGTTTTCCTTTCGCACATCCATGACACTGTTGAAGTATTTTCAATTTGTTTTTGCTCTGCTACATTGTCTGAAAAAGAGAAAAAAGAGTGGGAAACCGTAGATGTGATCCAAGTTGAAATATTTCCTTTAAAACTTTTATATACAAGCTAAAGTAAAAACCGAAACTTTAAAAAAAGAATACTATGCAAATGCTCTTCTCTTCATATTTGACACGAAGAGCCTGTAAAGAATTTGCTTTCAAGCTTACATGTTTTTGGGACTGTGTCATAGTTTTGATTATTAGTTTGATTCTTTTTCTTGCAACATGTTGACTATGCATTTATTTGTTGTGCTAATCAAAACTCATAAGAGTATTTTAATTGTCAATTATTGGAATGTTTGATTTTACTGATGCTGGTTCTGATGCTAAAAGTCTTGGCGTTTACAGAGTCAAAGATCCAAATGCGAAAAGCTTCCTTCAGTGTAAGCAATACTCACAAGCTTTTCCTCATGTTAGTTTTTGTTCTTCATTTTTGTGGTACCAGCATGAAGTTCACCTTTGATGGGTTTTTGCTTGTGCTTTTTGTGTGCTTGTGTTATCAGTGACAACGATAATGATGAAGACAAAGTTGTTTGGAATGTGGAATGCCATTACAATCAAGCAGAAATTAATGGGTGCATATTTAGTCTCGGGGATTGTGCTTATGTAAAGGTGAATATGCTTAAATTGGTATCTAAAGAGATGGACAAACATTTTCACTTTTTTATCTTGTTACTCAACATTCCGAAATTTGGTTGTACTTTGTTTTCGTTTGCTTATGCATTTATCAACATTTGGATTCATTCTCCTACTGTTATAAAACTTAATCTAGCTATGAGGAATAATATCTGGGAAAGTGAATATATTTGCAACTGCATTATACCGATTATATTTTTGCAGAAGCAAATCCTTTTGAGGGTTTTCTAGTTTCAAATCATTGTTCAGATTTAACATTTATCTGCACTTATGCAGCTTTGTAACAAGTTGAACACATATTGGGGGCTCCATTGAACAAGTTTTTCCTTATTTTATATATCTTTGGTCATGTTTTCTGAAAGAAGATGTCATACTACACCTAGAGTGGCTTTAATCCAACTTGCATCCCTATAATACTGCAGTTTCCTTTCCTAAGTACGTGTATTATTTAGTATATCTAGGAGTCAGCTGGGAAGAGCACTCTCACCTATTGACTGTTCTACTTCTGCATTGACAACAAAAACCCCTTTCTCCTCTTATATATCTCTTTGCTGTTGTGTGATCTTTAAATGGAGGTTCAGTCGTCCGTAACTGCTTTTGAACTTCAAGGCCTTATCATATGCATGTACCTTATAATAATATTGCCTTACTTTTCATTCTTTGTTCATTAGTGAGCATCACTTGGTGAATTGACAAATTTTAAATTCTACCTTCATCCAAATGCTACTATTCACTTGCAGTCTTTAAATTTGTACTAGGCCTTTTACGATTAACAATTTGGGATTTTCTCTTCCCAAAATTCTTTAAACAAGGTATTTTTAATGAGCTTTTTAGTTTTATTATGAGCATGTGCTTCGCTGTACATGGAAAAACATGCTCACAGTTTGGGGTGCTTATCAGTACATCTTGTTTCACATTTCATGCTGTTGCTTGTGCATGAGATTGGATGTTTGCATTATTTGTTTAAAGAAGAGAAGTCATTTTTGCTTAAGAAGTCAACAACACATATTATCATAAAATTCTTGCAGGGAGAAGGAAAACAAAAACATATTGGTAGAATAGTGGAATTTTTCAAGACAACAGATATGGAAGATTACTTCAGGGTCCAATGGTTTTACAGAGCTGAAGATACTGTAAGTATATGTTTTCGCAATAGTAACTTTGACAGGCTTTTGTCAGTTATAAGTTTTACTTGTGCTTCTTGTTAACTAAAAATAATATTGCCATCTTACTTATGGGTCTAGGTTCCGTTTCGAATAATGCTTTTGAATTTATCACATTATGATTCAATATTTGTTGAAAGTTTTTCTGTCTGTATTACATTTGACCTTGCTTAAATTTTTTTTTTTTGTAATTGTTATTTAACCTTATGATCTGGTTGGGTGTTTTTTGATTTGCAGTCTATGTAAAATGAATCATGCTTTGACACTTATGCATTCATTTGTGTTTTCTCAGGTTATGAAAGATGAAGCTGCTTTTCACGATATTAAGCGTGTATTCTTTTCCACAATAATGAACGATAACCCACTTGATTGCATTATTTCTAAAATCACAGTTGTGCAGAAATTACCAAGGGTATGCTTGTTCTTTTTCATTTTTTTTCCCTTTATATGAGTTTATTAGAAGTTCTGGATTTTCAATTAGGCATTAGGGTATCTTTTCCTTTTGGCCAGGTCAATTTTTTTCAGTTACATCTGATGATCTTTTCTTTAATATTTTGTAACTTGTTTCAGCTAGGTGCAAAATCGCTTTCAGGACCATTATTTGACTTTTATTATGACATGGAGTACTGTGTGGACTATTCAACATTTCGAACTCTGCCTGCTGGTAAGTATATATATTAAACTCATGGTGCTATGTTGTTTGTTGAACCTTGTCAGTTGCATGAGAGCTTATTGTTAACAAAGTATAAAGAATTGGAAGTTTTGCATCAAGGTTAAGTGAATAACATAGAACCAAATTGTTTGGTAGGATAATCCATTATGTAGAAGCAGACTATTTTGATAGGATGAAAGGCAGAAACTATCTACTCCACGTCTTGCTGTGTTTCTTGAATTCTTATTTACAGTTTCCATGTGCTGATGGCAGCTGCATTCAAATGCATTTGAAGAAAACAAAATCATGAGACTTAAGGCATAATGTTATCTTGAGTTCTGATAGCTTACTAATACTTTTCTTATTGGAGCAGAAGTGGTTCTCATCAGCATATTTATATATATAAGTGTATATATATATATGTTTCTGATACTACATTGGTGCATAGCATTATTGATTTGTTTTGAACAGGAGTTTGTGGTTCATATAGTTATTGAAGTGATCTGCACTAGTTTTAATCTAACGTGTTACTGACATAAAGGTTTTTTTTTTTTGCCGTTCTGAATATATATATATATATTGGTGCATAGCATTATTGGAGATTTGTTTTGAATAGGAGTTTGCGGTTCACATAGTTATTGAAGTGATCTGCACTAGTTTTAATCTAACGTGTTTGAAATAAAGTTTTTTTTTTGGTGCTGGTGTTCTGATTTCCTCAGTTCGTTGGACTTTTAGTATTTAGACATGTTGCTTATGGTGCTATGTCAATAACAGTTTGTATTTTAATCTGTACTTCGTTTTGATATCAGCATAATAGTAAGATTTGCACATGGTCTTATGTTCTAGTCTGGGAAATCTCTTTATGATGCCTCTTTCACTTTTATAAATTAGCATATCCCTACCTACTCATCTTTGCATGGACTGCAGCCATTGCTTTGTACAATGGTGCAAATATCTTGGACTTTCAACCAGAAAGGTGAATGTTCAAGTCTTGAAAGCAGCTAATTTGTCCCTAAGAATTGAAGGGTGGGAATGCTCCTAACATTTTCTCCCAAAACATCATGGGAATACAAATGGGTAATGGATTAAAGGCCATCTTTGTGTCCCATCTTATGTATGAATGTAGATGCATAGGTGTCCTGGAATGATATTTTCCGTAGCTTTTGTGTGAGAGGAAGTCAATGGATGGACTGTTAGATAGTCCAACTAGGGCTTTGGATTTTTCAGTTTATGAAAAGGAAACTTTATTCATGGAACTCTTTAAGGATTAATATGTTCAATGCTAGGTAAAGGCTCATCCATAATAATTATGAACTTGAAAGTAAAGAGAAGGGAGAGAAACAATTTACACATTGATTAACATAGTTTGGCTGGCACGAGTTATGGCACCCTTCCTTTACACGAATTGGGGGCAAAGCAAAGGCTTTTGTTGGAAGAAAGATTGTAAATCAATCTCGGTCTGAAGGATTTTTGGTGTGCGTGAAGTGGGGTTGTTACATACAACCGAGGCAAAAACGTGGCTTATGATTGAATCTTCGAGGCATAGTATTGAAGGTTATGTTCTTTTTTGCTTTTACTTGGCCTTCTTTTCATTCGTCTTGAAGTCGACTTCCATGGACACAAAGACCACGAAGGTTATGAGGTGTATTATTCATTGTTTTTTACCCGTCTATCTATACTAGTAGGAAAGTAGAAGATTCTACAATGGTCAAATAAAATATTTGTAGATGATACCTAAACTACTTTATTGTTGGATATAGAAAACGTTTACTATATTAGATATATAAAAATATTCCTATACTAAATACTAAATTTCCATAATCTCCACCAAGAATTTTTCGCGCCTTTTAGAGATCTGATCTTCTTCTGCTTTTGATTTCCTGCCTTTTTCCCATTTCTATGATGCTTTCAATTTGTAAACTTTTCAATGTCTTTTTTCTGATGACCTCACATAAGTCTCCCACCTGAGAGGAAATATTTGTTTGTTAGTCTTAGATGCCTAAAACTGTTATTTTATGATGCTAGCATTTTCCTAAGCAATGAAAACAGATATTCTAGTGGGAAGAAGTTTGTTGTGTCCGCTTTTTGTTGTGCCCAAGAAAATTGTTCATTTTTTGATTCTGATTTTGATCTTGTCATGTGCTTGACCCTGGAACTGTCGCTAGAAAGTTTGTAAAATTGTAGGCTATAAATTTTCACAATATCATGTGGAAAATTAGGTCACATGTTGCAATTATACTTGGCACAAAATTGATACATAACCTGATATCTGTAGGTAATGCAATAAACCAACAGGAGTCCTCAGTTCTTGGGTCTGTGAAGAACGTATGCACAACAACCAGTAAACTTTCCTTGGAAGCATTTCTTAGTCTTGAAAGTCCCAAAGCTGAACTTGTGCTGTTAGATGTTTTTTCTGGCTGTGGTGGAATGTCGACTGGATTGTGCTTTGGAGCAAAAGTTTCGTCTGTTGATCTTGTTACGGTACTATTTCAAACCACTTAGTTTCAGTTCTTGGTGTCACTCTTATGCCACATTCAATTTTTTTTAGCTTTGTGCTTCATGCTTTCTCCCATTAACTTTAGAGATGGGCCCTCGATAGTGATAAGTCTGCCTGTGAAAGCTTGAAGTTAAATCATCCAGAGACATATGTGAGTGCACCTTAAGTTCCAGGACTTTTGTCAAGTTGGCAGCATCTGTGAATCATTGGGTATATGTTGATGGGCTGGTACTTCTGTGTAGGTCAGAAATGAAGCAGCTGAAGATTTTCTTCAACTCTTGAAGGAATGGGAAAAGTTATGCAAAAGGTATGTGATCAGTGATTCTGGAAAATCACGAACTTTGCGATCAGGCAACAAAAACCAAAAGTCTCTAAATGGAACTGGTGACCCTGATGAACTCGAGGTTGCAAGACTTGTTGATATTTGTTATGGTGATCCTGATAAAACAGGAAAGCATGGACTAAAATTCAAGGTATCTCATAAAAATGTATGTCTTCTGTCATTGTGCTGCCTGGTTGTGGTGTCTATGATGGATTGGCTTTTGGATGTTAGAAATATTTGATATACTATTAAGGAAATGATATCTTATTTTTGAGACAAAGACCCTATCCTGTTCATGTTGTTTTCGTTGTTTTCGGCTTAAGATTCAGGACTCTTTTGTATCAACATCTTATATGCTCTTATAAGTAAAACTAGGAGTATGAAAAATGTAGTCTCTGAAGAGTTGGAAACATGTTGAATGTGGAAGCCAGTGTTGTCAATGACCAAAATACATGGCCTTGAAGGATTAGTGCAGCTCTGAGATACAACTTGGGTCACGAGACTCTTCTCGTATGTTGCCAGTTTAATGTGTTTCATACATTAGTCATCAATATGGTCTGATTATTAGCTAATTGTAGCATGTTTTATAAATCATCTCTATCACTTCTAATCTTGCTGTCTCTATCTGCTTCAAGTGCTAGGAATTAAAGTTTAATTTCCTTAAATACTTCAGAAAATGGGGATTTATTGTTAACTGAATTGCAGTTTATTCAGTTTAGGTATACTCTACCACTACAGATTTTTTTTCCCACTTTGATTATCTCTGTTTCTGTAGGTGCAATGGAAAGGTTTTGATGCAAGTGAAGACACTTGGGAACCAATTGAAGGATTAAGGTACGATTCCATGCTGTGATTTACTAATTTTTGGTTGAGTTGCGGCTTTTCACTCTTTTGTAACTAATTTTTTAGGAACTGTGTAGAAAGTCTACGGAATTTCGTAAGAACTGGGTACAAATCCAAGATCTTGCCACTCCCAGTAAGTTTGGTTATTTAGAGGTTAGAAGCTTAATTTTTTGTATGAGTCATCCCTTACAAATCAAGATGTTCCAGGGAGATGTTGATGTCATATGCGGAGGCCCTCCTTGCCAAGGGATTAGTGGCTATAATCGTTTTAGAAATGTTGATTCGCCCCTCAAGGATGAAAGAAATCAGCAGATTATAGTTTTTATGGATATCGTGCAGTTCTTAAAACCAAAATTTGTGTTGATGGAAAATGTGTGTGACATTCTAAAATTTGACAAGGGTTCTCTTGGGAGATATGCCTTAAGTCGCTTGGTACACATGAGATACCAAGCAAGGCTTGGCATCATTGCAGCTGGTTGTTATGGTCTACCACAATTTCGATTGCGTGTTTTCTTATGGGGAGCTGATCCCAGCGAGGCAAGTTTCTTATTTCATGGGTTAAGATGGTGAATTGTTGGGTGTTGCTTGACCAGATTTCTTCTCATACTTTCTTTTTCGAAAATTAAAGATTTCATTGATTAAATATATTTACTTATAGAGTACAAAAGGACGAGGATAATCCAAAAGGTCTAGATTACAAATAGTTATAGTTCCTAGTAATTATCTACGTCTTGATTTCTAAGGGGTACTTATGAGACCACATACACTAGTATTACTCCAAACCCCATCTTCTCACACTTGATAGTACATTTAACTTATGCACTTTGAAAGAGTTTGAACTACTGAACAGAAATTGAGTAATGTTCTTAATACATTGTTTTGTGGCCTTCCTTTTTAACCTTCTAGTCCATGAAACTGGAAATCTAATAAGCATGCAATGAAAGTTGATGGTATTTAAGTGTATGCATGAAATAAAACATTAATGACTGCATGGTAGCTTGAATAGTATCAAGAGTTTCTATTTTCTCTGAAAAGTTCTTCAAGGGACAAAAAGAGAGAAAATTTAGTGTAGTGTCTATTTTGGCACAAATCTAAGGAGTAATTTTCGTAATTAGATTTGAATAAGTGCAAGTAAGGTTAACTTTGATTAATATTTATGAATTAAATCTATGTTTTTGATGATACCCAAATTTTAATGTTCTAACTTTCATCTAAAGCAAATGATCGTGAAAGCTTGGATTTAATTGCTTTTTATCTTTACCCCACGCAGAAACTGCCCAAATTTCCACTTCCCAGCCATGATGTTATTGTTAGATACTGGCCTCCACCAGAGTTTGAGGTATGGACTTCTTCTTCAAGCTTAACATCTTGTGGTGGATCTTTAGTATTGTAGCTATTTGATTAAGTTATTTCCATGCTTTTCAGCGTAATACGGTTGCTTATGATGAAGGCCAGCCTCGTGAACTAGAAAAAGCCATAGTTCTTCAAGATGCCATTTCTGATCTCCCAGCAGTAAATCTGATATTTTCCACTTTTCAATTGATGATTTACTAGTTTAATGAAATTCTATTGCATTCTCATTCACTTTTGTACTAATAGGTCACAAGTCATGAAACTCGAAAGGAAATGCGATATGCAATTTCTCCTGAAACTGACTTCCAAAGATATATAAGGTCAACAAGAAATGGTAATGTAATTGCTCTATGTTTTACAAGATTTGTTAAGTACAACATTGGAGCTTTTATATTGTTCTGATTAGGTTTTGAACAAAATCTGACCATGCTTAATTGGTTCCCAAATTGCTCTGTCTTCTGCCAGTGTTTTTTTTCTCCCTGTACAAAATTCTTATATTCTTATATTTTTGTTATTGTTTTCACTTTTTTGTCCCATGCCCCAAGAGCCCCAGTATCCAATCTGCTTTGTGCTTCTTTTGAAACTTTTCCTCACTTGTTTCATTTCTGTGGTTAGAGATGTTGGGTTCTGCACTGAACAGGGGTGCAAAAACTGATATACTCTATGACCATCGACCCTACTCATTGACTGAAGATGACTATGCTCGAGTTTGCCAGATTCCGAAAAGAAAGGTTGCACACTTATGAACCTTTGGTTATTCCTTTTTCTGATTCCATAGTAATTTAGAAATTTTGTTCAGGGAGCGAATTTCAGGGACCTTCCAGGCATAGTTGTAGGGGGTGATAATGTTGTCCGGCTAGATCCCACCCAAGAGAAGATTATGCTACCATCTGGAAAGCCACTGGTAAGTTAAGATTGTTCTCCCGAAACTTAATTGCTAGAGTTCTTTCCATCGCTGTTTGTGTCTGCAATTTTTAGATTACTATTCATTATTTATTTTTCGATGTTTTATTTTCCACAATGAGATTAGTGATGTGATAAAAAAAAACTTGTGTCAAGTTACTGTTGCCTGTGTGCAGTATTTCCAAAAAAAAATTGGTCAAACAAAAGATAACCCTGTAGTGTCAGAGTAAACACAATAACCCTGTAGTGTAAGAGTAAGCACTATCATCTTTAATGATGCATTTCTGGAGAGAAAGCTCTGAGCAATAACCAGGTTAGAATACTTAGGGCCCATAAAGTAGATTCCATTTTTCCTTTTAGTTTCAGCTTGCCGAATTGGAATTTGTCTCATTTAAAGTAAACCTAGTTCTCTGGCCTTTTGTCTTAAAAAAGGGCAAATTGCACATTATATACATCAAATAATCAGCTGCCCATTTTGTTGACCAGGCTTACGTCTATTGCATCAAGATTACTAACTCGAATGTGTTTATGTGAGGCGCAGGTCTTCTTTGCTTGCATATGTAACAGCATTCCATAATACAATGTTCTTGTCTGTGCCTCTAATTTTCACCATTGTTCGGCTAAAACAATTTTCTTTTTGATATTCATGGTTGCATATTTATTTTGTATTGTATATATATTATATCGTATTGTTTCAACAAGTTGAAACAAATAGATTAGACTTAAAAATATCACATGCGCAGATATCTGTTAAGGTAACTGATAGGACTAGACTGAATGAAATGAGATTGTTGAAAATGGTCGAATCTGTAATTCCCTGGTGAATGTTCCTGTAAATCAACGAGTCTAACTTTTCCGCACCAGATGTCACACTCAAACAGTTCAAAATAATCATAATCTGATGTTAGTTCTTTTTCTTTACCAACATTTCTAGGTACCAGATTTTGCTTTGAGGTTTGAGCAAGGGAAGTCTAAAAGGTTTGATTTGACCTCATACTGTCTCTTTGATCAGATTTTTCAAAGATTTAGCTGATCTGAGCACATTCATAGGCCCTATGCAAGATTATGGTGGGATGAAACTGTTTCCACTATCGTTACTTATCCGGATCTTCACAGCCAGGTCTCTTCGTGCTCTTTTTGAAGGTTGCAACATTTGTCCGCTATAATGTCTGTAATAAGATTATATTGGTGTTTAGGCAGTGATACATCCTGAGCAGGATCGCGTCCTCACCATGCGAGAGTGTGCAAGGCTGCAAGGTTTTCCTGATTATTATAGATTCAGTGGCACAGTTAAGGAAAGGTAAGAACATATCTTCACGTCCCATTCCAAACATCAAATCTGTCTTCTGTACCATACTGCCATCAAAGTTTAGGGAGGACTTTGTATAGTTATCCTACTGGAGAATTAGGGAGCTAAATGAGGACGATTGTCGGTTCACTGCATGCTTAGCTCATTTTTCATCTTCATCTTCATTACAGATGTCTTAACTGCAGTCGAAAATATTGTAAAATCCTTCATAATTTTGCCTTTTAAACCCATGTTGTCTTATGGTTGCTGCAACCAGTTATTTTCTCGGTTAACAAAATTGTAGTTTATGTGCAGGTATCGTCAGATTGGAAATGCAGTTGCAGTTCCTGTAGGACGAGCATTAGGATATTGCCTGGGGATGGCATTCCGAAAACTCGGCGGGGATGAACCATTGATGAAACTTGCACCAAAATTCTCACTTTCAACTTACCTTGACTTGGCAAATCCATTGGTTGTGGAGGACTCTGATTCATGACGTAACATACCATTACCATTCATTCATTAGTTCTTGACAGAAGCTCTCCTTGGTCAGCCATGGCTGTAACATTCAACTGGCTGGCTAGCCTAATTTCCATCCTGTAAAATCAGAATAGATTACAATTGATCATTTAAACTGCATTGCTCATTCTCATTTCTTTCTTTTCTCGGTGTTCCAGGTAAAGATTTCCTAAAGTACACCCTTTGTTATTAGGCTTTACCAAAAAAAACATTTGGTAAGTCGACGGACAAAAATTTCAAACCTTACTTAGAAGTGTTTTTATTCCTTTTCTTAGTCGATGGATTTAGACTTTTAATTTAGTTTAAGATTTGGTTATATTCAGGCTTAAATTGATAAAACAATCTCTTTATTAGTGACCTCAAATTTTACGTATTAGAGAGATTTATATTAAATGTCAAGTTTAAATCTATACTTTTTAATTATATTTTAAATTGAGTTTAATCATATAAATCGGAAGTAAATATATAGTAATGCACTTTATGAACTAAATAGATTTAAATATGTAGTTATTTACCAATTATTTTCACTAAATAAAAAAAGGAAAGAGAATAATTTTCAGAAAATAAAAATACAAAACATATTTCTTTCACAGCTTAAAAAAGAAATTGATAAAATGGATTCATGAAAATGCCAAATATGTTATAGGTCAAGTTGAAGCAAAGTGTTTTTGCCTTTTGGGTTTCTTTGGCGTTGATCTGACAAGGTTTTAGGTTTATTTGACTTCTATCTAAGCTGGGGTTTTGGGTTTACGGACACTGTTGCTCCTCATTAACAGTTACAGGAGAAAAAGATGGCGGCGAGGTTGTTAATCACTAAAACTACCTCGTCGATAGACCCTTCTCGGTTTTCGTCTCAGTTCCTCAGAAACCTTCATTCTCTGGCTTCTGGGCATTTCGGATCATGGCCCCGAAGAAGTGTAAGGAGCATGGTCTCGGTCTCCGATGCTAAGCTTCAAGAGGAAGCTTCTTCGACTGCTCCCGGCGTCGATAAACGCGTTCCTGCTACTGTTCTCACTGGCTTTCTTGGCTCGGGCAAGGTTCGGTTCATATGAGAGTATATTATGCATACACACAAGGAGAGAGAATGATTGCTTTTATTTTGCTGTGTTTCTGTGGTTTTTGGAATTTAAAAAGGCATCTTTTTGAGGTGCTCATTCACATTCAATTACAGAGCTTGGGTGAGGGATTGTTTGCGTGAACTGAACTTACTGTTATTGCTTCTTAAAAGCAGACAACTCTCCTCAACCATATACTGACGTCCCAACACGGCAAACGGATTGCAGTTATCGAAAACGAGGTATGGGACCTTCTTCATCTTGTTTATTTGGACTTTCTGTGACTTTGTGGTTCAATGGCTACAAGCATTTCATCAGGCCCTACAGGAAGATGGGTTCTTATATTTTGAGTACTAAATGTAGCACTAGCTTCCAGTGATTGACATCGAACTCCTCAGACCAGATATGGCTGTTTTGTGAATTTAATAAAGTACTACTTTATTAGGCCCTACAGGGAGAACTTTTGTCTATTACATTTTATGTTTATATGGTCCTCGAGCACGTGGCTGTAGTTTCTAGAAGGGATTGTTGGCTTCTGTTTACTAAATAAAGATTTTGATGTATACAACACAGTTTGGCGAGGTCGATATTGATGGATCCTTGGTTGCTAGCCATTCCTCTTCAAGTGATGACATTATCATGGTTAACAATGGTTGCTTGTGTTGTACTGTGAGAGGAGATCTAGTCAAAATGCTCTTGGAGTTGGTTAAGAAGAAAAGAGACAGATTTGATCACATTGTTATTGAAACAACAGGTGTGAGATATCTGTATCTTAGGTGCATTTTCTTGTTAACTACTTTTTCTCAATTAATGGGGTGATTATTTGAGGTAATATCATAATGAACTAAAACAATTCTATGTCTATGCTTTCAGTCATCAACTTAATATGTGAACTTAATATTCATGTCTCATGACAACCGTTCTTGATGACTTCTAAATTGAACAATTTTACTTCTTAGTGCTTTGTTCAAATTTTTAGATTATGAACTTATTGGTTTTCATTCATTTTGCATCAAGTTTCCAGAGCAACTTCATAACCACATTGCCCATTGCTTCTGGCAGGGTCAAGTAAACTAGTTTCTTTCAAATCTTCCAAGTGCATCACTAGTTTATTTGTTGATGGAATTTTGAGTCTATGTTTGCAGGACTAGCAAAGCCAGGCCCTGTTATTGAAACATTTTGTTCTGATGAACTTGTTTCCCGCTATGTGAAACTGGATGGAGTTGTTACTCTGGTAGATTCCAAACATGCCTTGCAACATTTAAATGAGGTGAAACCAAGATTTGTAGTGAATGAGGCAGTGGAGCAGGTTGCTTATGCTGATCGTATTGTGTTGAACAAGGTGGAATTTGTTTTTTAATTCTTAAATATGTTGTTATACACTTATTTTATTCTTTCTTACTGTTGACAACTTACTGACATTCTTTTCATGCTCTCAACACAGACCTGCTAACTGTTCAGTACCCTGTTTTGGCAGATAGATTTGGTCTCTGAGGATGAATTAAGTAGACTTACCAAGAGAATTAAGGTAGAGCTCCAGTTGTGCTGACAGCAAGACCATTTGAGAGGACATTTCATTTGTATGGTTTCGCTTGTACATATTTTGGCTCCCCCCAATTTCTTTTTTCATAATTAAAGCTGCTATGTCAGGCTTCCTTTTATTCTGATACTTAATTTTTGTGATTTACTATCATGCCCCATTCACAAAGCAGCGACATTAGGATAAGAAGGAAAGAGTTCTTTATTAACTTGTTGATAACTATTTTTCTGTGTTTTTTCAGTTATCTAACTCATGAAATCCGTTTAATTTCAAAAACTTAATATGTTTTAATCTTTTTGGCAGCATATCAATGGAATGGCGCCAATTAAGCTAGCCAAATATGGATCTGTTGACATGGACTTTGTCTTGGGTGTTGGAGGATATGATCTTGAAAGGTTTCTATGTTATATTTTTGAACTGGGATTCTGATCATGGACTGGTTACACAATTTGTTCTGCTGTATTTGCATATAATAATAGTATATGGACTTCATCATTCATATAGTTGATGTCTGTTTCATGAAGTTACTTTTTTGGATGTACGGATTCATGCAGAATTGATTCTGAAGTTCAGGTAGAGAATACCCCTAGCTCGACTCATCAGCATGAAACATCAGAAGGTTGTTTTTCCCTTTGACATTATGTCCATTTTTTCATGATCAATTTCCTTCTCTATCGTTCCTTGTTGAGCAATGGAAATTTGCTGTTGACAGAAATGAGAGGAATAATTATAAGCAATTGGATTAAATGTAAGGACCTTTTGTGTTCTTAAGAGTCACAAATCAGCAAATGTTGATCCCTGTGGATGTATTTTCTTCCCAGTTACATGTAGCAATGGAAGCCTATTTTTGCAAATATAAGAACTGCATTTAGTCAAGTCTTTGCCTCTAAAGCTTACCTTACATCCTAATAGCCCTTGGGGGAAGGGAAGTGCTGACTCCAACCCATGAACTCTTATGTGTGGAGGGGAGCCTTTACCTCTGTATCACTCCCCCCTCATCAAAGCTTTCATTCCTGTTGCCAATGAGTTAGCTGACATATTTATCCTTTGTTTCCTGCATCTAATCTGCAAAATCTCCCTGGAATTAATCAGTTCCTGTTTGCATTGTTCTCTTACACTGCCTATGGTTTGAAATGCAGATCACCATAAAGACCATCATCATGACCATGTCCATGATAGTACTGTCTCTAGTGTCAGTATTGTGTCGGAAGGAACTCTTGACCTTGATGAGGTTTGCGTTTCTCTTGATAACAAATTTCTATGTTTGTTGCATGTAATGGTGTTGAATGTTAACAGCTACATATTAGGGAGGTATGCAAAGCCACCTCTTCCTATAGGATCGGTTGTGCTATCTCAGTTCATTCTACAACTTTAGTGAATGCTTATAACGATTAGATGTAGACTAAAAATAATATGATGTCAGTGAAATTCAATTTTCTTTCCTGTCATGAACACAACAATCATTTTCACAGTTAATATTGAAATGCTAGAAAGTAAATATAATTGGTCAGCAATGACACATCAGTTTTTAAGTACAAATTCATTCAACACATGCAAGCAAAGATATTTTTGTGAAGTCCATGAAAATGATAAATATTGATGATCAAAATGCCATATTTAGTATGTTTTATGTTGCCATGCAACTAGCAATAATGGATTTGAGGAACATAAATTTTTTTTGTTAGATATGTTGTCATTGAGAGGAAACGTTCTTATTTAATTTTTGATGGACCAGCTTGATGATTGGCTTGAGCGACTAATTGAAGAAAAAGGAGAAGACCTTTACAGGATGAAAGGGGTCTTATCTGTGTCTGATTCTGATCAGCGGTATATCTTTCAGGTATCCTTCCTTCTTGATATTGTGCCTTCAAAGATAACAGACGCAAACTTATGATAAAAGTCAATGCAATCACGAAGGAACTGGCCCTTCCGACATGGGTGAATATTTTCAATGGCTGTAAGTTAGGACTCCACAAGTTGAAGCATAATGTAACGAACGCGATATGGACAGAATTAAAAGGAAAAAAATTGCAGCTTTAATTCAAGTTCTGTCAAGTTGTTTGCTGGATTTGCGTAATTAGTCGCACATGATGCATGAAGTTGGGATGTTATTTTCAGTGGTGGAATATGTGAACAAAGATTTGGTGGATAATTCACAATGGCATGTACAGTTTCATCTTGCAACGAGTTTTTCTTGCTCCTTATAGTTGTGCTACTTGTTTCAGGGTGTGCATTCTATGTTGGATGGCAGCCCAGGCAAAGCATGGGAACCTGAAGAGAAGAGAGTAAACAAGCTGGTGTTCATAGGAAGGAATTTAGATGAAACTGCACTTAGAAAAGGTTTTAGAGGTTGTCTTGTGTAAATTCCCAAATACCTTATAATAGTCTTATAAATTTATTAACAAGTTATTTGGACTTATGACAAGTGCATCTGTTTGTGACATGAACATGTTTTACCTAATTGCTACAACAGTTCATAAACCGTATCTTTAGACATTCAAGTGTTTGTCGCATTATTCAATTTAATTTGTCTAAGGTCTGACATTAATCATCCACTTTGAAGCACGACCGCAACCATCCCACCACATCTCATGGATCAAAAACCATTTGTAGGCCCTCCACGTGCCCTTTGGAATATTCGACCGCCCTGCATTGCCGGCGAATATTCCTACGTGGCGACTGTGTCCGGCCTTCGTTTGTCCTTTTGCTGATCCCCTCAACCGTTGGATCTAGTCCACCACAATCTAACGCTCATGTGCTCATTAGTATAATAATGCACGACCCCGAAAGATTCCAATCTTTCGGCAATCATGTTTTTGCTTCAGATTCGTCGCCGAGGTTTCCTCTACATGTTGTTCTTCTTTTAACGTGTTCTTGTCTTTTTCGATATGATTTCTACTACTTGTAAGTTGTAACTACTACATCCACACCACATCGTACGTGTAAGTTTTTTCACCAATATCGTAAAAACACAAGATTGAACACATTAAGTAGTTGAGGTTTTTCATTCTGTATCTGTTACAAAATCCCATCTCTACGTGGTTAATACCTTCTTGGAAAGAGTTTGCTTCATATGCACACAACCCTCAACATCTTTCTTTCACTTTGTGTATATCTCAGCTTCTGTGAGCTTTTTCCTGCTTTTCTTTTTCTGGCGTGGTCTTTAGTGATAAAAGAAATGCGATCTTGGAGTTTGGGAAAAGGGTGGAGGTAGCAGTGGAAACAAGCTAAAGGTGGCAACTTTGAGTCGGCGATATCTTTTTGGTGCAGAAGTGACGGTTGTGTGGCTTCTGGTTTTGTCCTATACATAATGGAAAGAACAGCTTTTGGTGGGATAATCGACGCAGGAGACAGAGGAGGAGGAAATTATGGGTACGAGAATGGGGTGGAAATGACTAGAGACCCAAAGCCAAGGCTGAGATGGACTGCCGAACTTCATGATAGATTTGTTGATGCAGTCACTAAACTTGGTGGCCCTGATAGTAAGTCAAAATATCTATTGCTACCCAATCTTCATTTTATTCTCAAAGTTCCGTAACACACACACGCATATATGCAATAATTTGTTTTCGACATTTGTGGTGCATGATAAGAAAATCAATTAATCGATAGAATCAATTGTCAGAATCTTGATTGGTGTTGGTTTACTTCATTTCTTTTTCCTGTTTTCCCATTTTATGTCTGTTGCGGATAAGTGGAGCTAACTGGTAAGGATCAGCAAGTTTAGTGATGCCTGGGTCTGAAAATTGGTCAATGCATTCAAAAGTTTGTCAATTCTTAAGGAAACACTTTTCGTGATGTCCCTAGTGAAGTTAAATTGCATCAGTTAGCTAAAGAAATGTATATAAATGCAGAAGCAACTCCAAAGTCGGTGCTGAGGTTGATGGGGTTGAAGGGTCTTACATTGTACCATTTAAAGAGCCATTTGCAGGTACCAATTGCCTGAATACGGTACTTCTTTTATAATATATCCCTTGTCCTTCTAATGTCATCTCCTTCATTTCCTTTTCTGAACAATTTGACGACTATACTTAGCTGTCAATGTGCAGAAATACAGGCTTGGCTTGCAGGCCAGGAGACACAACGCTGGAGACCAAAATAAAGAGAATAAGGGTTAGTAAGATACTGTTTCCAACATCAAATAAGATTAGGAGATTGTTGCCTCTCTAATTAGCTCCAGCCATTTTCTTGTGAAAACTTCTTAACAATTACGATTGAGTTGTTTTAAGTGCTTATTGAGTTCAAAAAATTGCAGGGGATTCATACATACATTTCACCAATCAGTGCTCAGGGACAAGCACCAGCTCATCTAGAATTGAGAACGAGCAAGGGTAATGCAAATTGCTTTTCCTTTTTATTGGTTTACATATGTACTAATACCAAAAATGATTGTTTTGCATGAAATCTTTCTGTAGCTTACATGTTAGCAGAAAAACTGTTCCTAGCAAGAAGTAAAATTTTGCAAATCAAGACTCAATGTTTAATTTTAAACTAAATAAAAGAGTGCAACACTAATGCAAATGAAATTCTTGGTTAGATGGGATAAAACATATGCCGATCCAACAGTCACTATGTGTTATATCAGATTAAAGCATTTATTTTTCATATAAGTTTAAATATTCTTTGATTACTATTTACAATTATGTAATTTTTTTAAAAATTTAATACTTGCTATTTCTGTTGCTTTTATTCTGAAAAAACAACCTAATACTAATTGACTTGTATTCTGAACAGAGAACTGCCCATCACAGAGACTCTGAAACGCCAAGTTGAAGTACAGAACAGCCTGCAAGAACAACTAGAGGTATGATAATTCCTTGTATGAGTAATTCTGCTGAAATTTTGTAATTTATGAAAGATCATCCTGTAAATCTTTTGATCTTATTTTTCTCTAACAGGTACAGAAAATACTACAAGTAAGAATAGAAGCACAAGGGAAGTACTTACAGTCCATACTAGATAAAGCGCAGAAGAGACTTTCACTTACGATGAATGGCTATAGCAATGTGGAAGATGAAAGATCCCAGTTAACAGATTTTAATTTGGAAATGTCAGGCCTGATAGAGAATATAAGTGGAGAAGACGCAAAAAATGACAGTAGGATCATGGAATTGAAGGATCCAAATTGCTCAGCTTTCCACGTTTACCAAGACAGATCAGAGACAAGGGGTAGTAAGGATGTCAAACTCCAGGTTGGAGAAGGCTGCATACCGTTTGATCTGAATATGAGAATGTAACTTTGATTTTGCTGTTAAATTTGAACAATGGTTCTATTTAGGAACTAAATAGGCTTCTCATAGTATGACTTGTTCATAGGTTATGCTAATATCCTAACCTTCTAAAGTTTTCATTTTCCTGTAATTTTCAACCATGAGATGAGTTGAGTTTCATCAATAGCAATTAAATCTTATTTTCCCTGTAGATATTGGCTTGTGTTCAAAATGATAATTGTTAATTGATCTATTGTATTGAGTTGACTATTAGCATATGGATTAACTATAAATATCTAATTGTTCTTTTTGTTATTTCTGAAGATCTTTTGCGACTGATAATTGGTAAAGTTATTCTTTTGTGATCGAAAAATTATAAGTTCGAGTCATAGAAACAATTTTTTGTAAAATGTAAACAGAAGATTGCGTAGAATTGATAACTATTTCAAAATAGAGCGCCTTGTGTCCTGATTTTTGTCGTTTGATTCTCTTTAAAATATTTGTCTTTTTTCAATTTTTATTTGATTGAGAAGTAAAAAAGTAATGGTTAAATATAGGAATAACACAGATTCATGTTTGACCAGTGTTAGTCATATTTTTTGTCCAAGACAAAATTAGTGCTTGATATAAAGTGTAATTAGAGGGAACTCACCAAATTGCACTACTTAGCACCATTCCGAAAGTGTAATTGACCTCGGTTCTTGTAACAAGAACTTCGAGGATAAGCGAAATTATAAGTTTAATCATCTTAATTAGAACTCTATCATGTTCCCTAATTTATAAATACTCTTATTAGGGTCCTTTGTGGGAGATTTTGAAGGCTAATGACTACTTCCTTTGTCATTAAGTTGCTAGTTTAGGATTTCTTAACATCAAAGAGCCATTTGGAGCAACATTGAGAGGAGTCCGTGACAACTCTTTTAAGTGATTTCTCTCTCTTCTTTCTTTTATCTTAAGATTATCTTATTTTAGTTTGTTTTCTTTTTCCGAGTTCAACGGTTAAAAATCTAGTTAAGGTTAGGGATGTAGTTAGTGATAGATTATTAAATTATTAATGCATGATTTATTGGTTTGTTGTTTGAATTTATTCTTTTCATACTTAATTGTCTAAGGTTATGCCTTATTAACATATATTCAAATTTAGGGCTTGTATAAAGGACTAAAAGGAGAAATATGATTTATACACTAAGAAAATATATATCTTAGATCTAGAGAATTATACTACTATGATAATGAAAATATTAACTATGCTAAATAAGTTTGATCATGTTGAATTGCACAACAAAAGATGATAGTTACCTAGTTAAACACACCTATATGTTTTGAGAGAGGGCATATATAATTTAGTTAAACATTTGGAAATGAGCCAAATGTTACTGACATTTGCAACAACGTGTTTAGTAAAAGAACCAATTACATCAAAGGTTTTGAGTTTGACCTTGTTAGAGTATCTCATATTGATTAAATATGAAAATGTTAAAAGGTTTATAAGTGGTAAGAGTCAACTATCCAAATGACTAGCTCTAGTCACTTTTGACAATAGTTGATCTAAGCCCAATTCTTGTTAGTGGGCTCTATACTCTACCCATATTAAAAATTCTAACATGGTATCAAAGCCGATAGCTGTCCTTCTGAATGTCTAGTTCCAGCAGCCCGGTCTGGTTACCACTACGTTTATTTCAAGTGACAACTGGATATCTAGTCCCAGTTGCACTTGAGGGAGAGTGTTAGAGTATCTCATATTGACTAAATATGAAAATATTAAAGGGTTTTTAAATGGTAAGGGTCAACTATCCAAATGACTAGTTCTAGTCCGTTTAGCAATAGTTGACCCAAGTCCAATTCTTGTTGATGGATTTTACACTATACCCATATTAAAAATTCTAATAGACCTTAAGTCAATTGCTTCATCCTCATCAATACTTGCATATGTTGATCATCTTGAAGAGGACAACCAGTCGCTTAAGGCTAAATTACATTGTAATGAACACAAGTTAGAATGTAACGAACAAAAGTTAGAACGTATTCAACAAAAGTTAGTCGAGCTTAAAAAGTAATTCAAAAAATTGATTGGCCTCGATTATGTAAGCGTTGACGATGAAAACGAATTGTAATTAACATTTATTGATATTTTAATGTTTATATCCAATGCTTCTAATTTCAATCATTTTTATTATGTTTTTTATAATTAATTAAAAAACAAAAATTTAAATATTACATACAATAAAATGGATTAAAAATATCACCAATAATTATAATTAACATGATAAAGTATTTAGAAATGATGTGGAACAAAACTTTAAAAACGTAGCTGAAAACATTTGGCTACGTTTTCAAAATCGTCACAAATAACTTTTTGCTATGTTTTAAAAAACATAGCTAAATAAATTTGGATACATTTCTCAAATCGTCGCTAATAAGTGTTGTTACGTTTCAGTTTCGTCGCTAAAAATTATTAACTACATTTGTTAAAATGTTGCTAAAAACTTTTCATTACGCTTCCAGAAACATAACTAATAATATTTAACCACGAAAATGAAAATAAGCAAAAACATATTGGCAATATTTTCACCAAATCGTCGCCTGTCACTTTTCACCATGTAAACAGCTCGTAGCAAAAAAAAAAATAGTGACGATTCGGTGAAAATGTTGCCTATAGTTTTTTCCTACCATGTTTTGGTAACTATTTTGGTTACGATTACAAATCGTCGTAAATTCTGATTAGCGACACTTTTTGGACTTCTAGCAACAAAAACATTGTCACTAAATGTCCATTGTGTTGTAGTTTGTTTTCAACTTCAACTCACTTTTTGATATGAAGAAAATACTACGGTTTGATCAACAACATATTTAGGAAACACATCTTTTTAAGGGAATGACAGTCAACTAGATACATATAACCATATTTTTGGTCCATTCTGTATGAATTTCATAGTATTTCCCTGGATTACTGAAGTAGTGATTTAAATTATCTAGTAAGTAATATTGACACACCCTCGTACGATTGGATGAGTTCACCACTATTAAAGAAAGAATTGATTTCGCAAGACTTTCTGTTTAAGTTAACTTGAAAAAGGAGCTACTTGGTATTATTAAACTATAAAAGTTGCACGAAGATTAGTGTTTTGATGATACTAGCATCACTTTTAATGGAAGCCACCGTAGACAACAGAAAAAGCAATAGAAAGCTACCTTTGTCTTTGTAAAGGTGATTATGATAAGCTGATGGGTTCCATAGTCACTTCTAAACAAGAAGTTGCTCTAACTTATGTTACAGATACATCTAATAGATCACAGATTTAGGATCTTCAAAAGCTGCGTTCTCCTACAATTCCTGTTTTGGATCTTCACAAGTTGTTCAACGAAGTTCTACTTGCTAAAATAATCTAATGACTCTTCACAAAACGTGAATCTTTGCGGGTAAGATGGATTTATTCAGAATATCTGGTGGGTAAGAGCTTTGGCAGGTAAAATCATCTCCATACTCATCAAAATCCTGGAGGAAAATTCTCAATCTTAGAAAGGATTTCAAAGATTGTACTTTTAGCAAAACTGGCAACGACAAGTCAAAGTCTTTTTGGTTCGATCTTTGGCACACTTCAGGTACTTTCAAAAGGCTCGTAGGCTTGGGCACTACAATAAAGTGGCAGGGCCAGGAGGGGCAAGAGCAAGAAGAGGCACTTGTCTAGAGTTTACTCACGTGAAAATTAAAATAAGGCTTACTCTTAATCTTTGTAAAGAATAAATTGAGACAAAATAAGGCCTACACTTAATCCTCATAAGAATAAAATGAGACAAAATATGATTCATTCTTGACTCTTGGTCGGGTTGGTCTGGATGGGTCTGGGCTTAGTTACAACAAATCATGGGCCGATCAATCCACTCGTCAAAAAGGCCCAAACCAAGCCTGTGCCATGATCTCCGAGGATCATTAGCATTAAACAACTTTCCATGCAGAGATAGGAGTCTACGTAAAACCTAAACCTAGC
>JAOQMR010000001.1:14954842-14967722 GCA_027563865.1 Erythroxylum pelleterianum
AATTAATCAATTTTAGCGACGGAAATATGCTTTCCGTCGCTAATTTCCAACGGTATATTTTCCGTCGCTAAATTTTCTTTGCTAATCCACATTTTTCTTGTAGTGATTATATAAATGATCATTTAATTTGGAAATTTTGAAATATCTCGAATAGAGATTAATATATTTCGATACCACTTAAGACATCTTAGTCAATAGTATTTATATTGGTAGTGATTGGATATGACATAAACTATATGAACGTAATTAAATAATTAATATAATATGTATCACCCTAAATTAATTAAGAAGAATATTTCATTATTTTTAACTAGTATTAATTTGAGAATTTCCTTCTTAAAGTGAAATGGCACTTGAAAATTTTCTCAAATGTCATTAAAAGAATCAATTACTAACGGCGGGTAACTAATATTATTGAATTAATATTAATTTCATAATCTATATTTAATCAGAATATTTATGATGAATTTTTTCAAAAAACTATATTGTATGATGATGATTAAATTAAAAATAAACATTATATTCGAAAAGGTTAGTCAAAATCGTTTTTACATAATATTTAAGTAGTCATAATACATTGCTAAACATCAATATTAACATTTGGATATAAATTATTTAATTAAAAAATCAAATATATATTAAACGACTTTAATTTATATAATCTTAAATATAATTTATGATGCAATTTGCATCTATTATCAATATTTATGAACCTATGAGTTATACTCACAAAACAGTGAACAAAGAAAGTATAATTTAATTAAGATTAATTGATTGTAAAATTTGAAAAACTTTAAAAAAGATATAAGATATTTGATAAACATAGACTAGTATTGGGTATTATGTTTTCTTTGGGCCTAATTGGCTTTATTGGAATTAATTTTAATTCAAATTCAAATTATATTTCGATTAAATTACTAAAAAATTCAAATAAAATTAAAATTATGTTTCTATTAAATTACTAAAAAATTCAAATTCTATTAACTTATGGGAGTTAGCACTTTAGCATACCCTCTTTAAATTATTTGTAGAGTTCTCTCAATTTGTATTTTTTCAAGGAATTCTAAGAGAAGAAAATATTTATAATAAGATATTTTTACCGCATATGTTGATTAATGATGATATTATTAGAGTTAAAGTAATTTTATTTTTCAGAAATTCATAAACAAATCTTGTTTTGTTCATTTGGCCAGAATTTTCAACAGATTCATAATTGCTTGTTATCGAAAAGAGACCCCCGAACACAATATAGTTAGTAAATTTAAGATACTTGTTCTTTTTCTAATTCTACTCTTGTTTTGCTTGACAGCAACAAGTAAAGCAAGAGATAACGTTTAGATTTCCTTGGAAGACATAATGGAATACCCACTCCACTCGTTATAAGCTTGCAAGTGAACAAGAGTTGGCACATCATTGTCTTTTGTTACGGTCTGATCTAATTGCAAGGTATGAGACTTGAATTATATATTGGTTAAATACAAAATTGATATAAAATTTATAAGGACTTTGGGCTCTCTACCCTCATAAACTAGCTTTTAGGGTGTGACTTTCCTAAAGTCCTATCAATTGGTATCAGAGCCGGTTTTGGAGTGGTGACCCATGGAGTGATGGCCTGGGAGTGCCAGCCGTGACCAACGTGGCCGTGACCAACAAGGATCTCATAGTGGTAACCCATGGAGTGGTAACCTGAAAGTGTCAGCCGTGACCAACATGACCGTGACCAATGAGTACATTGTTCCTTATGGGGGACGAATGTTACGGTCTGATCTAATTGCAACGTATGGGATTTGAATCCCATGTTGGTTAAATACAAAATTGATATGGGATTTATAAGAACTTTAGGCTCTCTAGTAGGGCCGGTCCTATACTTTTATGGGTCCTGGGCAAAATTAATTTTTTATTAAAAATGGGCCCCGTCTCATAAAAAAAATTTTGGCCAAAAAATTTTAGTTTAAAGAGGGGGCTTGGGACTCCCTCTCATAGAGGGCCCTGGGCGAAACTAAAATTTTTTTTAAAAAAATGGGCCCCTTAATAAAAAAAAATTTTTTGGCCAAGAAATTTTAGTTTAGAGAGGGGCTCTCTCATTGAGGGCCCTGGGCGGGCGCCCTGTTCTCTAACCTTCTAAGCTAGCTTTTGAAGCGTGGCTGTCCTAAAGTCCTTATCATTTTTGGTGAGGATTGTTTATGGAGTACAAACACCGAAGGAGAATGTTACAGTCAAGCACTGTGACTTGTGTGGTCAAGAAGAACCGTGGTGGGAGATATGGGACAGGTTTTCATGAAGATCACGTGGTTTAATATCTTGTCTTTTTTACCAAGTTGAAAAAGAAATCTGTTAACGGTACAAATATCATTCGTCTAGTTGGATCCAGTGGAGGTATATGGCATGGAGTTGACGCTAGCGCCAACTGCTATCAAGATCACTGGATCAAGAATGACATTTACGTAGAATAATCTACAAGAGTATTAGTTCGCGCGATTCACAATGGTCATTGGATAGTGCGTGAATATAAATTGAGTTTTGAGGCGGTTCGATAATGCTATTGTTGTCTGTCGGCTGAGAAACAGCTAACCTGCTTCTGCTAGAGAGAAACGACATTCGCAGCTTGATTCCCAGCAAATAGAGTGTTGAACTTTCACGGTGTAACAAGAAGAAGAAGAAGAAGAAGAAGAAATATCAACTAGAAGAGACTCTTAAGCGGAACCTAGATGGCTTAAGTCGATCACTTCGTTTTGGGCTTATGTTCCTTTTCGTTTGTGTTTTCTTTTTTTGCCTATTCGAGTCGATTCTGTTATTTGATTAGGCCTTTAGTTAGTTTGCTGGTGCATTGGATTCAAGACTACTATTCAAGGTCCAGTCTCCATCTCAATTAACTTAAGCCGAATCTCTTTTTCTGTTTTTTCTTTTTATTATTTTTCCTTTTATTATTTCTTTCTATTGAGGATTCTCTTGACAGTAGATCAGTTTGTTACAACAAACTTTTTCCTGTACTTTGAGCCTATGTAAGGCTGCTTTCGTTCAAGGAATTTTTTAGAGTTGATTACCACTTTCTGTGCTCCATTTTTTCTGTCAAGGTATCAGAGTGGCGGCTCTCCACTGGTTGCTTTTTTTTCTTCTATCATCGTAATATTCTGATTGTTAACTTTTTCTTTCTAGATCTTCCCAGCCCAGCCATCTGCTCTTTCGTGTTTTTATTATTATTAGAGTATCTCGTATCGACTAAACATGAAAATGTTAAAAGATTTATAAGTGATAAGGATTAATTATTCAAATGACTAGTTGTAGTCATTTTGACAATAGTTGACCCAATCTCAATTCTAATATGATATCAGAGCAGGTTTAGTCCAGATTTTTAATTTTTTGGTTATCCATTTAGATGTCCAGTCCCAGCGGCCCGGTCCGGTTATCGCTGCGTTTATTTCAAGTGACAACTGAATGTTTAGTCTCAATTGCACTTGAGAGGGAGTGTTAGAGTATCCCATATTAACTAAACATGAAAATGTTAAAGGGTTTAAATGTGGTTAGAGTCAATTATTCAAATGATTAGTTCTAATCATTTTAGCAATAATTGACCCAAGCTTAACTCTAATAATTATGTAAGGTTCAGGACCTTCGTTTGCAAATGTCACTCCACAATCAAATTAGCAGTTTTAGACAAATAATCAACACCTTCTCAAAATCAGAAGACCACTCAAAAAGTCCCTATTACCTTCATCCTAATGAAAATCCCTCACCGGTCCTTGTCTCCTCTCTTTTAACTGGAACAAACTATCACTATTGGGCTAGATCTATTCGGATGGCCTTGTTATCCAAAAATAAGCTTAAATTTATTGATGGTTCCATTTTAATGCCTCACAATGAAGATCCTTTGTTCTACTAGGAAAGATGTAACATCATGGTTCTTTCATGGTTGCTATGATCAGTAACAGACTCTATTACACAAAGTGCAATTTGATTTTATTATGCAATGGAAGTGTGGAATAACCTAGAAGGTAGATTTTCCCAGGCAGACTCTTTCAGAATAGTAGACCTTCAAGAGGAAATTTTCAGTTTTCGCCAAGGTACATTGTTTGTTTCAGATTACTATACTCATCTTAAAATACTATGGGGTGAGTTTTTTTAACCTTAGACCCATGCCTAAATGCAAATGTAAACCTCACTGAACTTGTGATCTTTTGACCATCATCAAAAACCACCAAGAAGGAGACTGTGTCATAAGGTTTCTTAAAGGTCTAAATGACTCATACTCTACTGTGAAGTCTCATATCATACTCATGGATCCTCTATTTGATACCCCAACTCAAGATCTCTTGCATAAGCTTAAACTACAATCGCTGAAATTTTCTTCATGTAAATGAAGATCCGTCGCTATTTTTTCTTATTTACTTTATTATTTGGTCTGTTTGGTTACTAGGAAAGTCTAAAAAAGTTGGTCTTAAGGGATTAAATTCTACATCGACGTTTATTAACTCTTCGGCCACTGTGTACTTTAATTATGATTAGCAGAAATTATTCATAAAATTAAAAAAAAATGACTTTAAGTTAGGAAATGTCATATCTAAACAGGACCATACAATGAAATTAAAGTTTGGTTGAAAGTAACTTATTGACGCTGACCACATTTATAATACATGTGTATGAAAAGTAAGCATACGTATGATTATAGGAACATTCTCAGATATTGATCCATGCGAGTGTAGTTCACTTCCGGGTAAAGTTTGGAAGCCTCTTCTGCTTCTTCTCCTATTTCAAAGTTTGTCAGACAGCCCTCATAGAAAATGTGATAAAAGTGTCCAATGCCTACCTTCTGTGCATAATCCGCATCTGAGGGGGGAAAAATAAAACAATGTAGTAAATTTTATAATTAATCTAAGTTATATATAATTAGGCATTAATTTTGTTTACCCTTCATGGAGGCCAGGAAGTCCTTTTCAGAAATGTTGAACTTTTCTAGCTTCTTCCCAGTGAGCTCTTCCCATATCTCCACCAACTGTCTTTGGCTGAGAATGTTGTCTGGTGGCCTCAGGTACAATGTTTTGTTTAACGTTCGAGGGTCGTCTATTGTTTTGATTGCATATGTCGCCACGTCCTCTTCGTCCATAAAAACAGCTAAACACCAGATGGAATTCCATTAATCACTCTCATTAGTCATTATTGTTTGTTCTTTGATCTTTCATTTATAATTTATACATACCTTTGGTGTTGCCATCCCCGTAGAGATATACTTTATGTTTAGGAGGGGTAAGTCTCTCAAGCTGAGAAAGGTTGGGGACAAAGTAACCAGCAAAGCAATTGGCAGATACATAGGTGTAAGGGATGTGCGCTTCCTCTATTGCCTTCCTCACTATCATTTTCTCATCAAATGTTTCTCTTCCTGGTTCAAGTGCGTTTCCCATTCTCGCTGGGTCCATTCCGAACTCGGACGGCAGGAAACGCTGTAGGGAATTCAAAGATATGGTAGCAAGTTTCCAAGAATAATTAATTGAACAATGTTGGCAAAGCTAAAGTTTGTAGGTACGAATTATAATTAAGATATAATAATTAGAACTTAACTTTGCAGTCATCGAACCTTTGCAATCATCAAAGGCGACTTTCGATGCTTCACTCACCGAATTCATCCTCTCAACCCATTTCTAAATCTTGGAGAATTCACCTCTTAACGGGTTTACTAAGAGGTAGATAAATGCTATGTTACAAATCATCCTCTTCAAATTGGGAAATGCTCTAATACCACTTGTATGATGATTGAGCAAATCTATGTATCATGTACAAAATCTATGTATCATATTTAAATCGTGTAAATTAGAAGAGTTAATTACCTTTTTTAAAATATAAATTTAGACTTATCTAATTTCATAAACTACTAAATTAAAGTTTATACTTAATTTGACGTTTGTGTATTATAGATTGTCTAAAACGAATGTCACAGCATATGATTATATACTTTATGTGTTGCTTCCCGCACTAACCAACCCTCCACCCCCCATCCTCCTCTTTTGTTTAAGACCCAAGAAGTGATATAAGTTCGTCAGTTTTCCCAAGAAGCGGATTTGGTGATGAACATAAACTACAATATTGTAGGTTAGATCTTGTAAAGATCTAGAACTTGTTTTCTTTTTTTAAGTTTGCAATTGTAAGTAGTTGGGTCAAAATATAATATGATTATTTGCTATGCCTATGTTAGTCTTTGATTTGGATCTATGAAACTGGAAGTCTGGAATACAATCTCATCTCAGATAGGACACTGAGTGAACTGTTTCAGGAATTAAAGTTCGTACCTTAACATTCCCTGCCTCCTTGATGGCCTCCACCAACTTGAGCTGTATCAGAATGTTGTGGCTTCGGAAGTGAACTCCAGACATGGTGCAAATCACTACATCAACTTTCTTCACAGCTTCCACAAGGCTTTGATGGGAAGAAAATGAGCCCTCTATCAAGCGAGCTCCTTCCTTCTTAAACGAGAGTAACATTTGCAGCTTTTCGATGTCGAGCCCTACCTCATCGCGTTGGAGGACATATGTTATATGGCCCTGTGCCAAGCTTGCCTTCACAATTCTCCTACCGATATAGCCAGTAGCCCCGACTACAAGAACTTTGCTCTTCGCCATGGCTAAAGGTTCTTTCTCTCCAAGTGTTGTGTATGTAACTGTGCATATACACAGACAGCGCTTGAGATTTAGTGATGTAGTGTTTTCTTATTAAATTGTTTACAACTACTTGGCATGAACTACAAGTCACTCTTCTCTATTTGTTGATGCTTTGAAACTTGTCAAACGGCAAAAATTCACCTAACTATTCTATGAAAATTATAATTTCTCTGATTAGCGATTGTGACTTGTCTTATTTAGGTGCCGGATTTTACTTCATTACTTGTTTTCAGTGCTTTTTTGTTATTCAATATTTTCTAAAGTAATAAGACTTTGAATTAGTGTTTTATTTAAATGTTATAATAAAAAATCACAGAGCACTCAATAAAGAGCAATTGATTTTGTACTTGATATTTCAAAATATGGTAGGAATTTGTTAATATAGTAATGCTATTGCATGGTTCGTGGGTAGGAGCTAATCAGCATTGTCTAGCAGATCAGGACCGGCTAACTTACGCCCCGCGCGGGTAGCCCAGATGGTCTTTGGAAAGGAAAGTGAGTACAAGGTCTTGGGTTCGAGTCTCGGCAGTGGCAGTGTGGGGGTTCCTCCTCTGGGGAGACTCCTTGTGCGCACTGAGCACTGGGCCGCCTTTCCAGGGACTAGCTGGGATCAAACCGTGATTTACCTCCTCCACGCAACCTCGGGGCCGAAGTGTGGGGGCGCCTAGGGTGGGCGTTCCACCTTTTGAGTACAAGTACAAGGACCGGCTAACTTACAACTCCCACTAATGCAAATTGCTTACAAGCTCAGGATAGTGGATACCATAACTAATTTACTTTTTGATCATGATGGCCATGCCGCATGAGGCATGACACCTGCCCAAAGGGATAAACAAATCGTCAATGGCATCGGATTTCAACCGACACTACATGTGCTTTCGCACCAAAGACTTTCATCACCTACCAAATTCTTTGAAATTATATTGAGGTGACGTCCATTAGTTTATATGTTTCTTTATACTAAAAGAAACCAAAATGTTATTAGAGTAATCCCAAATGGACTAAGCATTAAAATATTAAAAGGTTTATAAGTGGTAAGGGTTCTAGTCATTTTAGCAATAGTTGACCCAAGCCTAATTCTAATATGATATCAAAGCTGATCGTTTGGTCCGATTATCACTGCGTTTATTTCAAATAACAATTGAATGTCCAGTCACAGTTGTACTTGAGGGGGAATATTAGAGTATCTCATATTGACTAAGCATAAAAATGTTAAAGTGTTTATAAATAATAAGAGCTAATTACCTAAATAACTAGTTATATTCAGTTAACTAATAAATATCTCCTTTTCAATTATTAGACATAGAATATGAAATTAATATCTGTTCTATTTTAGTACGAGAATGTTAGTGATTCATTCTACCATTAATATCCTATTTTGAGATAATTATAACCGGGAATAATTTGTAAATAATACCTAAATATATTTTGAATATCATAATTATAATCTCATCATACTGTTAATTATATAATAATTATAATCTTTAGAGATTTTATTTTAATATTAAGTATTAAATATAATTAATAAAATACATAAAAATAAATAATATTTTTATTGAATTAAAAACAACATATGTTAATGACAACCAATCGATTTTCTATAAAGACATAAACTAAAGTACAAGTTAACCATATTTTTCTTAGGAAGCAATCCTTAGATCCTAAACTTCTAATGATAGTATCATTGAAAGTGTGATTATTAATAATTAGTTGGTGTATTATTGAATATAATAACTATTTAGGTTAATAAAATTGAAATTTTGATTATTTCAATTTATAGTAACTACAACAATTATGGTTATAATAATAAAGAACAAGGAATCATAAATTGTGTTCATGATTACTATTAGCCACCACAAAAATAAATCAATTAGCATCGATTAACAAATTTACTTCTAAAATGTATAAGAAGTAATTTTATATGTGTTTTCTTCGTATAGGGATGTTATTACTCATTGTATATCTCTGTATAAATGAAATGTACAATTGGTAACGCCGTGTGTCTGACGTTGATCAGAGTGATCCGATTGATGGCAGCCTAGGGGACACCT
Organism: Erythroxylum pelleterianum; assembly: GCA_027563865.1. NCBI lineage: Eukaryota > Viridiplantae > Streptophyta > Magnoliopsida > Malpighiales > Erythroxylaceae > Erythroxylum > Erythroxylum pelleterianum. The sequence continues at coordinate 14,963,541 of JAOQMR010000001.1, forward strand.
CGTACCAACATTATTTTCAGTTCTATACAATTGATGTGTTGTTTCGTCTGCTAAAACAACCTTTGGAGAAAAATGCAGTTGGCGTACCAGACATGTTGCTGGCATAGGTTAGGTCTTGATAGGGACTAATATGCTCTAGATGAGATGTACATCAATGGAATAACTTCTTTGTTTTCAACTTCAACTCACTTTCGGGTATGAAGAAAATACTACGGTTTGATCGATGACATATTGATCTCTTTAAATACTATGGGAAGGAAGTTTGTTTCTCAAAACAAGATGATGGACTCAGCTTAGCGCCTATCAAATTGTTCAGCAAAGTTCTACTTGCCGAAATAATCTAATGACTCTTCACAAAACGTGAATCCTTGGAAGGCAAGATGGGTTTATTCAGAATATATGGCTAATAGCCTTGCGCGCTTTCCTCCTCTCATTTCAGAGTGGAAGCGATGATTGCAGAAAATGATAATGTTGACAAATGTTTACATTGTTAGCTCTATGATTATTATTAATATTTTTATGATAATTACATAATATTTTAAAATTTAAATTATATTTATTTATTTATATATACAACGATATAATTCTTAAAAGGAAATAAAATCGTAAGAATAATGTTTTCTTTCTTGTAGGAACTTTCTTAATGATCTTACCTTATTAGAAATGATTCTACAATATCCGAAAGGATCCTGTTAATCATATATTTCGTCAATTAGCTCTAAGACATTGCCATATTTATTTCTTAGCATCTGAATATTGGAAAATTTTAGCAAAGATAATATCAAATATTTGTTAGATACAAAGTCAACTCATAATCGAAATGAAATTAACAATGGTTAGTTGAAGAAAATGTCTATTCAAAAAAGAATCACTACATTTGTGAATAAGAATTTAAGAAGCCAAATTTTTTAAATACATCAAAGGCATCAATACTCTTAAAAGTCATATCTTTATCAAATTTCTTGTGCCTTAAAAAGTGAAAATTCTTCTCAAGAGAAATCATTGAAGCTTATATTAAGCAAATCCCTTTTCATTTGTTGAGAGATTGTTTAAGTTAGTTAAATACTATTAGTGTAGAAGGTTGAAGAACCTTGAAAAATATGTACTTGTGATCTTGATGAGACTCGTCAAATTACTATTTGAAATTTTAGTTAATTCGGATACTTGGGACTAGGCATAGGTTTGGGTTATAAGCCGAACTAGTATAAATCGACTGTGTTATTCTTTCTCTCTTCTTAACCTTAAATTTTCACATTATAGTGTTTGTGTTTTATATTTGCAAGAGGCTCCTTCATTTTTATAATAGTCTCTTTCTGTTTTCAACTTATAAGAAGTTCTTTTTAGTTTTAACATGATTTGTCGTTTAACATGCTCCTGTCATTTAACAGGCTTCTATATTCTAACAGGCTCCTTTCTTTACGAGCGTTAGTAGGCTCCTATCGATTAAACAGACTTTTTTTGTTTTGAGTATTAGCAGGCTCTTTTTAATTAACAGGCTTCTTTCATTTTCAACATTAACCTGATCCTTTCGAAAGTTTATAGGACTCTTCTATTTATAAATTTATTTTGTTTAGCAGGATCTTATTAATTTGAAAGTACCTTGGAATTTTTTTTACACACAACTTGAAAGTTTTTTTTACACACAATTGACCTCATCTTGCATGTATTTGCTTTATCATACAATGTATAAACGCATTGTAATCTTACTTTTTGATATTTTGATATTTTTACCATTGTAAATATACATACATACATATATATATACATACATATATATACACACATATAATATATATATATATATATATATATATATATATATATATATGCTAACATCAGCAGCTAATCAAATAAAAACCAACTACAGCTATGAGCACAAACTACTAAAACTTGAACCTTAAACGATTCGTATATTCTTTAAAATGAAGTGAAAAAACACTTCTAACCTATGGATCAAATAGAACCTAAATCCCTACTCATTTCCATTTGAATATTTCGTGATAAAATGCTTTGTCTAGTCTAATTCGATAAACCTTATGTGGTTCTTTGGATTGAATGTGATTTAGGTTGAAAGATTCTTGCGTTCCTCTTTTTCCATAACATATATATAAACTCCATAACTTAGGATAAGCTTGAACACTATTCCCTGTGTGTAGAGCCAACAAAGGAGAGCTTACACATCTTAAGGCAGTTGCTCCAAAAGTTGACGGAGAAGCTAGACGAATGTAGTATATAGTTGATATTCTTACGATTATCACCACATAAACTACACACAGACTTGCTTGGATCCCCTTTAATTTATCTTTAATTAATAAGTTTTGTCTAATAACCGTCTATTCTACCAGGTTGCTTTGAAAGGTTATTTGGAAACCGTTCTAATTTTCTCCATATATCAGGTTGCTTTGGACGACTAAGTTGCTTTGAAAGATTATTTGGAAACCGTACTAATTTTCTCCATGTAGCAGGTTGCTTTGGACGACTAAAGAGTCCTACACACAATTTATTTTTGAAGACATTGGAATTATAGCCTACCTATACTTGATCTTCTCTGTTTTGACAAGGTCTGTGACTAGGGATGTTATCCATAATAATTCTGGTACATCTTATGCTGCAATATGCCAATTCTTATTCAGTTCCACCATATTCATCTTGGAATTCAGGAAAAAAAAAACCCCCCCGAGACCTTGCAGAGGAGATCCATCTTATTTCAAAAATCATACCAGAACTAGGTCTTGCATCCATTTCCAATGATAAACTTATTTTTTCATATTTAAGAAGTTACGAAATCTGAGAATTCAACTTGGACCTCGGGAACACCTTATTCCAAAGCTTGACTATATTTTTGTTCCAAAATTGATCCGTCTCAATGACCATAATCGCATAAGTATCCATCCTCTAACAGTATTCACGTAACAAATTGAGAGAACTCTGTAGCTTTTACAGAGAGAGTAAAGCAAAAATTGTTAGATTCATTAGAGCTTAAGTATATTATAACAAGGTTTGGACGTTTTAGTAATTTAATTGAAATTAAACTTTAATTAGAATTGTAAATAATTCTATTTTTTTGAAACGTTATCAGGTGCGCTCAGCTCATATTATTAATATCTAAAGCTAAAACGTCATACAGAAAAGGTGGAGGGCATACCCCCAATTCAAAACCAGACATAGAATTAGCTACCCTGGCTATCGTATGAGCACCTGATTCGCTGGCCTCTTAATAAAAGCAGTAGAAATAAAAAGATGCTCATTAAGTTGAGCTTTACAATCCTGAAGAATCATTGAAAAGTAAGAAGGAAATATATGTGTAGATGTCAAGAATTGAGTATTTATTTGACAGTCAGTTTCCACACATATTGGGAAAAATTAAAATCTTTTGATCCAACTTAGAGCTTCTCGAAAACATAACGCTTCACTGATTTGGGAATCTTGCCATCCTGATAAAATCATTAATTTGACAGCATAATTATGCCCTTGAGAATCACGGATTATCATTCCTAGTCCATAAAAACCATTCGTCAATAGCACCACGTCTACATTGCATTTAAATTGGTTCGGTTGTGGAAATTTCCAATTGGATTGAGAGTGTTGTTGTTGTCTGGATGGAATTTTGGTCATCGTTTGTGTTGCTTTCCATTCCAGTAGAGTTGTTTTGGCTCGACTAATAATGAAGGATTTATCATGAAGTTTCTGTTGCCATACAAATTCATTGCGGTGAGTCCATAAACTCCACATAATCATAAATACCTCCTCCTTCTGTGCATTTGTGAAGCAAGTCATAACCAAAGCAAGCCAATTATGTAATGATGTATTAGATGTCTAGTTCACCGAAGAGACATTCAAGTTCACAGAAGATAATAACCAAACAAATTGAGCAAACTCACAGTGATATAGTATATGTTGTTCAGTTTCTGTTGCTCTACCGCATATAGGACAAGTGTCAATTAAGGCGATGTGTCTCCTTTTTAAGTTTGCTCTACATGGAAGAGTATTTGTTGCGGTCTAAACAGAACAATATAAATTAAATTCTATCTGACCAATTAGAGACAAGCGCACCCCGTCGACAAGTAATATAAATCGGCAAGAACCGAATATCATACCCAAGGGAAAAAATTCCAACACGTAAGAAAATTAAATTAAACGATGAAAAATTACTCAGACGATCAAGAATTAATTGATTTGAAA
>JAOQMR010000001.1:14981041-15008698 GCA_027563865.1 Erythroxylum pelleterianum
TTATTAATGAATTTATAACACTTATAAATAAGAATTATAAATAAATATTAAAAATAAATTTAATATTATATTCAATAGTAATGTTATTTTAAATATCTTAATGAGATCTTTATAATGATGTATTTTGTGTAAAGTAATAGATATTCAATGAGATCTTTATAATGATGTATTTTGTGTAAAGTAATATATATTTTAAAATTAATTACTCAGTAAATTTTGTAAATAAATCAAATTGTGATAATGACATAAAAGGAACATGTTAAAAAGAAAATGGGCAAAGTTGTCTTTTTGAACTTTTGGTATAATGAATAGTAATGCATTAAGATAATGAACAAAGTTGTCTTTTTGTACTTTTGGTGTAATGAATAGTAATGCACCAAATTTAGTGCATCACTATTCATTACATCATTTTGGTGTTGAAATTTGATGTTTTCCTTAGAGTGGTTTCTTTGCTGTAGTGTTTTGGTGTGTTGGTTAAAGATGACCTTATGATAGTTAATATGGATCCCCACCACCTATTAATGCATGACATTAAAGGATTTATGATAGTTAATATGGTCCCACCATCTATTAATACATGACATTCTTCGACTTATCGTTACTTTAAACGGTGAAGATGTTATTAATAATGAACCAATATTAGGTCATTTACACGTACGAATGGAAAAAGATTGCGAAAAACCAAACAATTATACACTATTTACCTTGTGTAACACCTTAAGATTATTTAGCTATTATGTTTACATAAGCAATGACAGTGAACGAACTAAAACTTTTGGGAAATATTCAAGTATTGAAAGGAGTCAGTTGGATTATAGTTTCGTTGGGGTTGAGTCGTATAGCTTTTCATCTATTATGACTTGTCCTTTCATGGCATGTTGGTTGACAAACACCTTTTGTCCATTTTTTCAGAGTTATTATATAATTTATTCAAAGCAGCCACTATTATGATAATGATGCATAATTACTTTCGTACCGAACCGATTTACCTCACGGCTGAATAAATAAATATTTGAATTCTTGCTATTATTTTTTAACAAGGGTTGCTAAACTTATTACACGGAATTCTATTTTTTCAGAACAAGTTGAAGGAATCGATATTATTGGTGCAGAGGAAGCAATAAATCAAGGGTTATTCAGACCAATGCTACGAGCTTCTAAGAGGCAATGGGTCTTTATTAAGTTGATCATTAAGAGTGTTATGATCATCTTGCTTTTCCTGCTTCTGTCAGTGCTGCACCGGAAGGCTGCATGTAAACATTGGGCGGTAAGATGGAAAAACTTACATTGATCGTGCACCAGTCATTGCTGCAACAAAAATACATACTGGTGGAGATAACGGCACGATTCTCAATTCTTCCACTTTAAACTGCAATATCAATTCGCCTGACTTCCATACTAAATCATCCTAACATCAATGTGAAAATTTGGCTGTACTTGCATGGCTTAGCAAACTACTACACTGTTTTCTGCAGCATACCAACATAACAAAACTTAAGAGAAAAGTGCCGCAACAAAAATTTATTACATGCAAGGGGTTCAATTATTGGATACAAATAATTCACTGTACAATTCTTGTCATGTACAGGATGTCTATGACTCCAATATTGGCTGTGACTTAAAATAGGATATAAGCTCAATACTGCAAGAAAGCGCTGATTGCAAAAAGCATTTGGAAGATCAATGCCTACTAGAAATGGAATCAATCAAATAAAATTTCGTATGCAATTACTTATTTTCTTCCACTTTCTGCTTCTAAAGTATGAACTGGTAGAAATCAAATCTTCGTCTCTTAAAACTAAGCCTGCTCCTTGTCAAACTGTTTCATGGATGAAATGGTTCGGTTCTCCTCATTATTTGAGTACCATTTGCATTTCCCCCTTTTTCTTCTTGATGTTGTGTGTTTGCTCAGTGCACCTCTTTTCAGTTTTTCTTCACTTTATTGCAAATTTTCATCTAAAACATAAAACCAGAGTCTTTGTGAAGGCACCAAATTGTGAATCAAACACATTCACATGCCTGAAAAATGATTTTCGTGTGCAATCAGTATAAGGTCAGTAGTTTCAGTCGATCGATGATGGATCACTCTCGAGGATTGGAACTATAGCAGATGAGAGCTCTATATGTGATACACGAACTGCACCAATTAACCGTTCTGGCAATTCATCTACAGTGTTTGCCTGTGAAGGACAAAAAACATAAAACTAAGGTACAAGAGAAAGAGATATGAAACACCTTGGGATAATATAATTTGCTGTAATCATGAATGCGGCACTACATGCAAAGTTTCTTGAAATGACAAGAATAGATGACGATTAATCAACCTTAATTTGGTTCCCAGAGGAATGCTTAGCACATTATGGCAAATGATACTTCTTAAAAGCTTAGCAAATTATGGCACACGATACTTCTTAAAAGCTTATCACACTCAGAGCAAGGACATAAACGAATCCTTTGAATGAAGTTACATCGCCATGAAAATAATAACAATAACAATGTCTCAATAAGAATCCCGTTGAAATGCAAGATTTAGGGAGATTCAAAAGTACATAACTATATTCCTAACTAGTGGAGAGACTGTTAAAAAAAAACAAAAACAAAAACCAAACATATGAGCATTAAATGAGTGCATATTCATGTCAAACATACTAGATAATTTAACAGAAGAGAGCTAGATAATATAGTTGTATTTTACTACTCTTCTATTCCATTGTCTTTATTAAGAAAGTATCAAAGAAAGCAATTAAGGGCTTGATCCGATCTCAAGACCCTCATAAGAAATTATATAAGGAAGAATCAATTATATAAGGAAAGTCAACATTAGGAATAAATAAGAAATTATCGTAATTATACACTTTCATAAGCTATAGATCTAAAAAATTATAATAGTAAGAGTCAATTATATAAGAAAATCACATTAAGAATAAATAGAAAGCTATCGTAGTTACACACTTCATAGTCTATAGGTCTTCGACTTTTATTAAAACTGCTCTTCAAGCTGGAGCGTCCATATCATAAGCTCCTTCCCATGTTAACTTAGCTGATAGATCTACTTCTTTTGTTATTGGATCTGGCAATGTTAATCCCACTCTATTAATATCTATATCATCTATCTTAAACTTACTAGGATTCTCCTTTAATTTATTATCTGTGAGCAAACTCACTTGTACTCTAAATTGTTGTATCTGATTCTTTCCTGCTCACTGTAGTTTTCAAGATCTTATAACGAAGAAGATTATTAGTAAAGGACGTGAATCAGGAGGTCCATACATTCTGGATACACAGTGCTAAGACGTATAGCTTGTTCCCAATTTTATAATGTATCTTGCTTAGATTGTAAGTCTTGTCAGTTTGCCAAACCCATCGTCTACCTTCACTCAAGTAACAAAGAGAACCAGCTTTCTGTTTGAATTAGTAAATTTTGATGTTTGGGGTCCATGTCCTGTTCTGTCTAAAACTGGATTTCAATATTTTGTCACTTTTGTAGATGATTTCTCTCGTATGACTTGACTTTACTTAATAAAAACTGTTCTCATCTTCCCATTTCACTACCTTTTGTGCTGAGATCATAACTCAATTTAATGTCTGTAGTCATACTTTGCAAAATGATAATGCAAAGAATATTTTTCCCCATCATTTCAAACCTACATGATCCAAAATGGTATTCTTCATCACTCTTCATGTGTTGACACGCCATCTCAAAATGGTGTCGCTGAAAGAAAAAATTGACATCTCCTTCAAACAGTCAGAGAACTCTTATTTCAAGCACATGTTCCTAAACCATTTTAGGCTGATGCTATTTCCACACCATATTTTTTGATTAATCGTATGCCTTCATCTATTCTTCATGGTGAGATTCTTTTTCCCTTCGACCTCGAATTTTTGGTAGTACTTGTCTTGTATGCAATGTTCATCCTCATGTGACTAAATTAGAACCTAAATCTTTAAAATGCATCTTTATGGGCTACTCTCGCCTACAAAAAGGATATCGGTGTTACTATCCTACTTTAAACAAATATCTTGCATCAGCTAATGTTTCTTTCATGGAAAATATGCTCTTCTTTAATGATTCTTTGATTTCTGAGAAGGTGGACAATGACCTCTTAATTTATAAGATCACCTATCACACTACAAACGCCATCTCTACACGATCCTCCAAAGAGACTAGTTTTCTTTCTAAGATATTGTTTCCCATTTTTCTCCTACATTAAGATGTATATATATGTGTGTCTGTGTGTGTCTCGGGGTAATTCTAAGTAAAGAAAAGAGGACATTCATTTCCCCTTCTATTCCATGTCCGTGTGTTTGAACATCAATTATGTTTAATGGAACACAAAACTACATGGCAATCCTCGGTTATAAAAGTCTTAATTCATGGCAATGTTCATAGCAGATAAATGTTTGTAAAAAGTTGATAATTCCATCATCCTACATACAACTATCTATCACCTAAGCAGCTTGGGTTGAAGGTCAGACTGAGTCAACTCATTTACATTCCTCAAACCCATATATTACGGGACTCATAATGTATCAATCTTTAATTCCTTCAAAACATAACATTAATATGTTAAATAGTTATCAAGTATATAGAAAGGTACCTGTACAAGAAAAGCCATGTCAACCACTAATGTTGTTATTACTCCAATTACAAGGCCCAAAACTCCATTAGCAACAGCAGAGGAACCAATATCAATATCAACCTACAGATATATGAACCATATTATATCAACCAGATATATCAACAAATATGTTTGTAAGCAATGTCATGTGCAAATGATCAAAAGTCTACTTCTAGATATGTGGGGCCACGTATGTAGGTGCAATCAACTGCTTTCCCTAGTAAGCAAGGGGTGCTTCCAACACTCTGACGAACAATCCAGGAGCCCTGCACAATTAAGTGCCAAAAATGTGCATATTACTCATTAAGTAATTACATAAAAACACATTGGCGGAAAAAAGAAGGTAAAGCTGGCAAGTGATTTGATTTCTTTTCTTTTCACTTATCTCTTTTCACTCACACCTGAAATTTTTTGTTAAAATTGGTCTGCGCTAACATGCTTAGAATTCAAAAATGGCTCCTAATCAGTCAATTAGATTGTACAACACTATCCAGCCAGAATCATGACAGCTTTTAGAAGCCTAACAGCATAGCAAATTCACTTTCCAGACATAGGGAGACCAAATTCAAGTACCTTGGGAACTGATGGAATAAGCTTAAACCTACTATTGCGAAATTCATCATCACCATCGACAAAACGTTGCAAGAGAGATCCAGGTGCTAATTCTTTTGTTGCAAAGTAAAAGACCATACTGTAGTGTGTTGAGCCAGGTACCTGTACAGAGTAAAATTCTCATGTTTTTTATGATACTATGAACGTTTAGTTCAAATCAATACTTGGAAAATGGGATAAACTCACTTGCAGATTAAACACCACAGAGAAAAGTCCATTTTCTGAAGCAACCTGGAAAAAGACAGTCAGACATGCATACAATATAGCCTTGGAAAAATGAAGGATAAAAGATATGGACATCTCCTGTGGTTTGCTTGATTCCTCAAAAACCCTTTATAGTTAATATATTCTAAAAAAGTTCTCATACTATGTTACAATAGACATGTACAACCCATCTATTAATTTTTATATCAAAAAACTTGACAGAAGGGACACATGGCATGATTAAAATATGTCACGTGGCAGTTCCCAAAAAAGTTGATAGAAAAAATTAACAGAAGGGGTCCATGTCCATTTAAAGAAGTATGAAAACTTTTCTAAAAATATTAAATCATAGAGATTTTTTCAAGGACGAGTTAAACCACCGATGAGATGGGTGTCTTCATTTCAAAAATTAACAACCAAAAGCAGGTTCAATATTGTTGGCAGGATATGAAAGAATAACATCTACCTGCAGTACATTCTGCTCATAAATATCACAGTAGACATGTTATGGTAAAATTTGTGAACTCTTGGAGAATATATGTGCAAGACAAAAGTCCAGAGGTTTTATTTTAGGAAAATGCCCTTTCTATTGTATATATACAAGAATATAATTGTAGTCTATAAGTAGTGAACAACCTATTTGATCCAGGAAAATAGGAACACTGTTGTTTGTAAACACAAAACAGTAACACTTTGATACTTCTATTTCTGGCCACCAAGAGTAAAAGACAGATGTTGAACCAAAAGGACTTCTTACTTGTGCTGCACATCCTTGACGCCTAGCCACATGGTCCATTCTTTTCGTGTCTTTGAACCAATCAACAGCAACAAGATCCATTAGGTGCTTTCCAGCAGGTATCTATATACACGTACGTCAGAGAAACACAAGTAAGCATAACAGGGAATGAAGTCCTTAAGAATATAAGCTATACATTTTAAAAGGAATAAAGAACCAAATAATAGTGGAACCTTTGACTTGTCATGACAAAAGTTTTTGCCACGGACTCTGAAGTTGTTCCCTTCTGAAATGCGCCAACAGTGACGAGCATTGTCACGGTCATCTCTATGCAGGTTACCCGATAAACAGGACAAATCAATTTGATCAGCTGGCTCTTCATCCAAAGCTTCATAGAAAAAAAAGAAGTTGAAAAAGAATGTTAGCCTATAACCACATCCGCATAAGTACTTCAAAAATACGCGACTAACATGGATTGTAACATCCACCTGCTTTCCTCAATTCATTATCAGACTTGGTTGAGTAAGCCTAAGAAAAGGGGAAGGGGAGAGCAGAAGGACAAGGAACAAAAGTTAACAAGCAGAAAGATTGAGCAGGACATATATTATGGAAGAAATCTATGTACTGGAAGAAATTTAAAACATACCTCTTGGTCCTCCTCAGCTATCTGAAATTCTTCATCCTCATCTGAGTACTCGTCCAGCAGTGTGGAATTTCTGCTTACAGCATTCATTTGATCAAGAGACGGAGCAAGATGAACAGAAGATTCTTGAGCCTTTAAGCTTCTTTTATAAGAAATTGAAGTAGAAGCCATATTGACCATAATTGGAATCCGAGGAGGAGCTCCTTTTTCATCTGTTTGGGCAAACCATTCTCGAAGCCCTGTCATGATACAAAAGAAATGAAACAGAATTCTGGCAAAGAGGATCTTAAAAATTGTCGAATAGTTGTACATTTGAACAACCAAAAGAATGCAATAAACAACACAATATTTCTCCAAAATGTTGTGTTCCCCTTCATGTGAACTAGTTGCCACCTGGCATCAATTTTAGCAATCAGTTCCACAAAATAATAAAAGAAATCCAGCCAACAATAAGGGGTTCGGCCTGACTGTGGATTCGAATCCTGATAGATGTCAGAATGAGGAATATTTCTGTATATTTTTTAAAAAATAGAAAAATCCAACTCGTTAACAAGCTCCTATGGAATGAACCAACAATTTTTTATACTGATAAAAAGAAACTCATCAAAGATATAGCATGATCTACCAACTAGCTCACGGAATGATACAAAAAATTTGAAAAAGAAGAAAAGATGAGATAGTGTGAAACACTTGACATGAAAATCTATTGTAATAACTAATTCCACAATAAAATAACAAAAGACAACAGTTGACTAACAAACTTACAAGGTTTAATGAGTCATGTCAAATTATAAAAGCACAGATTTTGTTACTTCATACTAACGAACAACATTGATGAATATACCACATTTTATTAACCAGCTAAGCAAAAAGTGCATAAGCACTAGAAATTAACAAAAATTTTAATAATCACAATGAAACAGATGAGACTGCACTTTTTTATTTTTGGGACATATTTAGGATATCAATTATGATAGGCATATGGTTTTTAGCTTGGTCCACAATTTCTCAAATAAATGAAACAAAACGCACCGGCCACACTATTCAACATCTGAAGAAGACAGTGTTGTTGAAAAGAGGGAATATAACCCACACCCCATCCTTTTAGATCAATCTGCATAAGATGCTGGACCTTTGATCTGGGTCTACCACCCCGAGGTTTCAGGGGAGATATGTTAAACCCCCCACCTGCAGAAAAATGAGAATACAAGCAAATGAACATGTAAACATTATCATCAAAAATTCCAATCATTAAGCAAAGGAAATTAGAGGTATCTTACTCTCAAGATGAGCACGCACATAACCTGGCTGCCGACCACAATACTCATGCTCTCTAGAACGAAATAACACAACTACAGAAGAATGCAGAAAACTCAAGTAATTTGACAAAGTTTTTTTTAAAGAGGAACTATTGAAAAAAAAATTACCATAGCTTCCATCATCATTTCGTCGCCAATAGCGCACATAGCAAAGGTCACGAGGCCAAACAAACCTGAAGCCGATTGAAACAAGAAAAAAATAGGAAGGGAAAAATGTGATTTCTGAGAGGAAAGTAGAACTTTATTCTAGAAGTTTCATGCAGATAGCTCTGAAAGACATCGTGCAATAACTCATAAACAAAGCGTTCACTCTACTGTTGTACATATGAATACAGTAGATTATATTAATTTATATTATGATTGTTAACTCAAATGGCATGTCATTTTTCCGTTCTATCAAACTATTAGGACATTCAATTCCCCAAGCGACCAAAGAAAAGAACTAGTATCATCATTACTTTGGCATACTCTCTGCATCTTCATCAAATGTTCATTTCTAATTTTTAAAAATTCACTTATATTTTAATACATACTTTTGAAGGGCGTTTTGCACATCCCTCAGGTAATTAGTTGGAACAAAAGTGTAATATAACTTAATATCATCATTTCTCAAAAAGAAATTCAATACCACAACACGTACTTCATCATCAATTTCCAAAAGTTCTAAGGATAATAGTGCTCCAAAGATAGTAGTAGTATTGCTTTAAGGACATATTTTAATTCAGAATTAGGTATCCATAACACAAGAAAACTGGGTTTCGAGTTCGTATTTAGATCTTGAAATTAGGACTACTATTCCATTGTTATTGGTTTCATCCCAAATTGTGGCACCACTTTCAGTTGCAAATCGGAAAATAATTCTCTCTTGACAAAAATTCAGTACACCGTAGGCGAAAAGTCTTCAATGCAATGCCACATCAGTGACTAATGCATCAAACTTTGAAATCTGATATTAAGAAGTGATTACATATGGAAAATTTAAACATTATAAGTCATGTTTAGTAGTGAAAAATATAATTTTGCTTTCCAGTCCTCACTTTTTTCCTATTTCCATATTTTTCTTTTCCAGGGAAAAGCTGGATATAAAGAACATGTTCACTTTGATAACATCTAAAACTGTTTTTTCATTTTAGAAACTTATTAAAATTAACATTATATAGTTACATAATCAGCATAATGGTTATATAAAAGTATTAGTACAAGCACCACTTTGAAATTTAAATGTGTTCATACTTTGAAATAAAATTAGCTTTCTTTTTCTCTCTACCAATATTATTTTTTGATGTAGATGAAAAGCTAGAAAATGATGTATTTGAATATATAAAAAAATTTGGGAAAGGATTCATGAAACTACTACAGTTTCCCACAGTTGATTAGGCCCTAAGAATTGAAAATTTACCTGGAAAATGTCCTTGCCTTTCAGTAAAAGATTCTTTTTTTTATATAAATATGGTAATAACTACGGGATTAACAATTAATAACAGTAGCAACATACAGAAAAATCTACGGGATTAACAATTAATAACAGTAGCAACATACAGAAAAAAATGCAGCAACGAAAAAAGACAGCCTATTTTTCACAGAGAAAACAAGAACAAAGAAACATATCTCAATAAATTTTACGCAAGGAATTTGGTGAAAGAGGAGATTACATTGAAAACCAGTCAAGTTGAAGTCTGTGATAGAGTATAGCTGTGTGCCCATCTACCTCTTCAACTAAACTACCATACTCGAAACTACAATCCCACCTGCACAAGGAATGAAATAACCATGAACATCTACCGAGCTGTGTATTAGTAGTATACCATTTTAGGATAGTCAATTTCTTGATATTCTAAAGATTCTAGAATCCCAGGAAACTGTCTTCTTTCCCTAGGCGTGTGGAATCCTAGGAGACTGTTTTTCTTTCCTAGAAGAGTGTCAATCATAATACATTGATTCCTATTCTTGGAGATTATATTTTATTTTTCTCCCTACTCTAAAGTATATATGAACGTGTAATCCTAAATCATTTTAGTAAGAAAACAATTTATTTTCCCTTCTATTTCATGGAATGATATCAAAGCCCTAAAGGTCTTTGTAGGGAGTTCTTCTTCAAGCAGCCTTCACTGTTGCATTTTCCTTGGGACTTTATTCTTCTTTGAACAGCCTTCATTGCTGCGTTTTTCTTAGGACTTTATACTTTTGCTTTTTCTTGTGCCCAATATGTGTGCACCAAAATTACCCAAGGTTCAAATAAATGAATTTTTATTAGGGAGGAAATTGAGAAACTGAGGAATTTATTAGGATTTCTTGAGAAGTCCTTTAGAGTTGGTTCTTTGGCGCCCTTAGGTAAACCTTCATTTTCTTTTTACATAAATGCCTCAGACAAATATTATGCCAATACCTAGATAATTAACTCTGCTACCACATACCATTTGGCTCCCTCCTCACATTTATTTCATACCTATACCCCATCCGCTAGAAATAAGAAGATTGTAGTGGCTAATGATTTGTTTTCTACTGTTGAAGGAGTAGGATATACATATATTACATCTCTCCATCTAAAAAACGTTATTCATGTACCAAAATTATCAATCAACCTTGTGTCTATTCAAAAACTCACGCATGACCTTAAATGTTATGAAATTCTTTCCTCTTCATTTTGTGCTCTTCATGACTAGAATTTGGTGAAGAGGATTGGACTTGCTAAGGAAAGGAACAATCTGTATCATCTTGAATCTTCTCAAAAAATCATGAATAATCTGCCCATGTAATTTCTTATTACTTCAAATGGAGATGTTGTTTGGCTTTACCATTTACACCTTGGTCATCCTTCTTTTAGGGTTTTAGAATGTTTCCACATTTGTTAAAAATAATAAATATCACTATTTTTCATTATGAAATGTGTAAATTGACAAAATATACTCGTATACCTTTCCTATCAGTACTAAAAGAAAGTCTCATCCTTTTCATTTGATTCATTGTGATATTTAGGTCCCTTTATTGTTCCTAATATTTCTGAAGCTCGCTAGTTTGTCCCCTTGATTGATGATTGTACTCTAGGTTAGATGACTTATCTTACTCAAACAAAAATCTGATGTTAACACTGTTATTCCTAGTTTTGGTTCCGTGATTCAAAACTAATTTAGGGTTAACATTAAAATCTTTAGGTCTGACAATGCTATAAATTACTTTAATTAGATTTTATCACCCTACTTCCAGAAATAAGGAATTATTCATGACTTATCATGTGTTAACACATCTCAACAAAATAGGGTAGATGAAAGAAAAAATGGACATTGAATTAATGTAACCTAAGCTCTACTCATTTTCCCAAAAAAAAAAAGAAAGAAACTTGAGTTCTGCTCTTTCAAGTAAACATTGCCAAGTCTTATTAGGAGGGAGGCAGTTCTAACCACTAAATATGTGATAAAAAGAATTCCCTCACATATGTTAGACAATAAAAGTCCCATAAAACCCTTCAATACCTATTTTTCCAGCATCAAAAACTCAAACGGTCTTACTATTAGGATATGTTCGTATTTGTTGGGACTAGCAGAAATATAGCAATAGAGGGGGAATACGAAATAAGGCAATACAGGCTATAGGCGAGCGTAAAGTGGGAAATTAGGTGAGTCATGTGAGAGTTGGTTACAAGAAGAGAATAAAAGGGGGTTAGGGGGAGGAGGATGGGTATTCGGTTATGATTTGGTGATTGTGTTGTGGAGGTTGCTAGCCCTCGAAGCTAGCTATTGTGGAGGATGCTAGCCCTCGAAGACTAGCTAGGGAATAATAGTTCCGGATTACATTTCTCATTATTCATCTATATTCATCTCTATTCTATCTGTTCTTATTCTACTGCTGCTGTATGTGTTGTTTTGTGGCTGTGTTGGTACTGTGTGTGAGCTGAATTAGTGTTAGAGAAACTGGTTTCTAACAGTATTCAACACAGAGAAAATTTAGATCCTCTTGTTATTATAAGTGTCTCTTTAGGCTATTCAACTACACAAAAAGGGTACAAGTGATATGAACTTTCATCATGAAAGTTCTATACCTCAACTGATGTCACTTTGAAAACAAACAATAATATTTTGTCAATTCCTATCTTTAGGGGGAGAACTCGATGATGGAAGATAGTATTTTTTAGTTTTAAGTGCCATTTGACCTTCCTGTACCCGTCCCAAACTCATCTTCAGCCTTTAGTCCTGTGTTTGTCCAAAAAAAAAAATCTCTCCTGTATCATCTAGTCCTATGTTTGTCCCAAAAAATACATAAATCTCTTGTGTCAATCAGGACACATTTGCCCCAGTGGCAAAAATGAATATTGTGAGGATTTTGTTATCCCTGGTAGCTCACTTTGATTGGCAACTTTTGGAGTATATGATGTGAAGAATGCCCTCCTTCATGGAGATCTAAATGAAGAAATCTACATAAACATTCCACCAAATTTTGAAGAAAATACATGTTATTTTTTCAATTGAAACGGTCCTCTGTGTTTTGAAACAATCTCCCAGAGCATGTTTTGATAGATTTGCTAAAGTTATGAAAGGGTTGGAGTACAATGAAAGCCAAGGCGATCACACTCTCTTCTTCAAGCACACAGCTACAAGGGGAGTGACTGCATTTCTAGTGTATGTCGATGATATTACTGTAGCTAGAAATGATGAAAAAGAAAAAGGGAAATTAAAGCAACAACTAATCAAGGAATTTGAGAAAAAGGAGCATGAAATTTTGAATTTATTCTTAGTATTGAGGTGGCATATTCCACACAGAATTTTCATAAAAAAAATGTGATTGATCTCTTGAAATAGAAAGGAAAGATTGGGTGCAAAATGGTCTCTACCCTAATAAACCCAAATCATAAGCTTGGAGAAACAAAAGAAGAACCAGATGTTAATAGACAGATGCATTAGAGCCTAGCAGGCAAGCTCATATACCTTGCCCATACTCAACCTGACACAGCATAGTTCATGCATGATCCAACATAGTCACATCTACAAGCTGCATATAGGTCACTTAAAAGGCAATCAGAGAAAGAATTCTATTTAAAAGAAATAATCATTTCATTCTAGAAGCCTTTTAATGATGCGAACTATGAAGGATTTATAGGCACGATTTGGCAATCAGCAGATTGCATTAGCTGTTAGCTGATTTTATCAGCAATTAGTTGACAGCGAATTATATTAGCTGATTTAACCAACGGATAACATCAACTGTCTATTACAGATGTTTGATAAATTTAGTTGTTTAATATTAGTTGTTTATGTGTAAAATGACTTATGAGAGCATAACTAAAAAAAATATCTTACACGGGTGACATTGATAAATTGCAAATGGTTATTGAAGAGATGAACATTTTAACCACAGTCTTTTTGAGATAAGATAATGAGAAATTATTCTACCCAAATTCAATTATCTGAAAATGGTAAATCAAGTTCAGATAAGGAATCAACGTCCGTGTATATTTGTACTACTATTTGAAATAGGTTACTTTATTCCTATTGAATGCATGTTATATTTTCCATCAAGAAACAAACTAGTTGATGTTCTAAGGGGTTGAATAGTTCAAGTTTTCATAATGTTACTTTCAAGTTAGGAAGGGAAGACATGTATTCCTCAACTTGAGGTAGACTGTCAAGTTGCATATTAGTTATATACCATTTTAGGAAAGTCAATTTCTTGATATTCTAAAGATTGTGGAATCCTAGGAGACTATCTTCTTTTCATAGGAGTGTAGAATCCTAGGAGACTATTTTTCTTTCCTAGGAGAGAGAGGAATCCTAGGAGATTGATTCCTATTCTTAAAGATTGTTTCTTATTTTTCTTTCTCCTCTAAGATGTATATAAACATGTAATCCTAAATCATTTTAGTAAGAAGACAATTTATTTTCCCTTCCATTTTGTGACAATATCAATTCTGAAAATAGAAATGAGGGGACAAAAGATAGGGCATTATGCAGGAATCTCTCAATTAACAATTGAAAATTTGGAACTATTTGCTTAACCATTTATGGAAGACCGTCTAAATATAAAACAGAAAAACAGCAAACATGGAAGCAGTACATATAGAAAACAAGGGAGCAAATGCCTATGCACACATGCATGCCGAGTCTTCTCCTTTTATTTCCTCAGCTCTAGAGAATGGAAGTGCCTTGTATATGCCGGTTACTTTCAACATGATTGTGCTAAGGTTTGACTATCATTTCCACCCCTCACCCTCCCCATAAGTAAACACGGAAGAAGAAATCCAGACTCTTATATTTCAAGAACTTTTTTCCGTTTACAAATTCAAATTGTGGGTGTATATTATTCTGATAACCTTTTCAAAATATAATAATCACTCTTTAACTATAGTGTTAAATTTTCTGTTAAAAGAAAAAGAAGGACATACTCAAAACGTGTTCCATCCATTCTCATCACCAGTTCAAAAATTTCCTCACAGGAAGCTTCAATCACACTCACAGCTTTCATTGCTCTACTACAGCTCCTTTGCTGCACATAGCTACAATCAATCACAAGACTAATAACAGCATAATTCATAGAAATACCAATTCTTTAACATTAAGTAAATAGTTCATACAAGGTAATCAACTTCAAGAAGCTCTTCAAAGATACGAAGTCCTGCCATATACAGATTGAAAACAGCAAAAAACTCTTGTCAACTGTATCTCGTCTACACTATTATAACATGGCCAGTAGCTCTCAATTCAAATCTTTAACTTGTTTCCTTGAGTGTTTATTATGTCTTGAAATGCTAAGGAACACGAAAAAGAAAGACATTATGGAAAATCACTAACCATTTTCGCATTGTAGTAGACGCCAATACTTCCTAGAAAATGCTTGATTGTTGATATTTTGTTTTGACAATTCTGAGTCTTCACGTGTCCAATCGAGCATTGAATCGGGAATACCTACAATTTATGAATATGATAAGATTTGAATAGAATTTGGATTCTGTGAACTTCACATTAGAAGTGACGGACATAAAGCAGAACCATTTCCAACAGTTGTCCTCCGCCAAATTTGTTCGTTAGTTTCTTCTTCATCCTCTTGCCCACTGCACCTACAGAAAATTAATACCTTAGGGGAGTATACAAGTCATACGTCATATGAGAATTCCACAGTAGAAACCTGAAACTACCATTAATGGCAATTTACTCAATAATACTAGTATCAAATTAGAATCATCATAGCAGTAACAATTTTTCAGCAAAAATAAACAAATTGTTCTCAAAATACGCCCTACTAAAAATGAAAAACCTTCGTAATATAGGGAAAGTTATGGTTAAAGACATAATTGAAACTAGTTGATAAGTATTAAAGGTTCATCAATTATTAGTTAAACATACAAAAAGAAGCACATGAATATTGTTGAAGAGGCACTCACTGACTTTCATGATCTGAAGAAGCATTCCTCCCATTATCCATCCCAGATTTATATTCAAAAGATACATATTTGTTACCATTTGATACATGGGAGTCATGATGCTGCATAGATGACAGTGACGTAAGTCCTATATGCATCATTCCAAGCAAGGCAAGAGCCATCTTCACCCATTAAGTAGATGAATGCATAAAGACCTTAGAACAGCCAGGAAGAGTAAAACTACTCACAGTTCAGTATAATATTTTGATTCTATGAAAAGACTATGCATTATAAAAGGAGAGAACTCCAGAATCTATATTCTAAAAGATCTGCTATTAATTCTTTAAATAAAAACATGAAAATAGAGAAGGAGAGGAGCTTATGCCCAAGGGTGAATTAGACAGTAAGAATCCATTCCAAGAAACACAAACCTGATCAATTACGAAATCAATCTTTTCCTTCCAAATTAATGCTTCCTGAATGTTAAATGCTGCCATCTGCAATAGCATCACAACTCAAAAGAGTCAACTTTCATTATGAAAATAGACAAAGAATTGTTCTAACATGTAAAGAAGGCAATTTTATATGTCAGTCATCAACTTCATCATCTCATTTCTCCAAAGACAAATTAGATATCAAATTATGCACTGAACTAACATAACATGACTGCAGTCAAAAAATGCAAGGGCACCTCACCGTGACTCTATCATTCTTTTCTTTGATGTTGTACACAGACAAAACATATACCATCTGCAGGAACAAAAACAATCTGAAGCTTAACATGAAACTTCACATAATTAAATTGTATTCAGTTATATGGAGCATAGTAACCAGCAGAACACCATAGCAACAATATCACAACAGAGTGTGGATATCAGTAGGAAACTAATAAGTTCATAGGGATCACAGAAAGAAAGAAAGGTGCACCCACACAACGGCCAGTTCAAAACTGAATTAGTTAAAACTGAAACAAGAGGGTATAGAAAATATCAGGAAAAAAACCCACTTTATTTCTCTGATTATATGTAATTTATACATGAGTATAATCTATTCTAATACTACTAAACTACTGGATTTTTCATATACACTAACTTATCCTGTCTATAGTATATCTTATCTTATCTACTAGAAGATAAACTTATCTCCTAGAAGATAATCTCCTAAACTTATCTACGATAATTATCCAACACTCCCTCTCAAGTTCAGGAATAGATGTTTATTATTCCCAACTTGCTTAGAATTGTCTCGAATCTAGGCATAGGCATGATCTTTGTGAAGATATCGGCTTCCTGTGCTTCAGTAGGGACATAGCATAGATCAATGCCCCCTTCTACTATTTCACATTTGATAAAGCTCCTGTCAATTCTAACATGTTTTGTTCGATCATATTGAACTGAATTCTTCACTATACTGATGGCTGATTTACTATCACTGAAAACTTTGGTGAGAGAGAAAGTGGTGATCTGTAGGTCCTGCATCAACCTCTCTAACCAAATAACTTCACAAATTCCTTGTGCAATTGCCCTAAACTCTGCTTCTACACTGCTTTTTGCTACTACGGACAGCTTCTTGCTTCTCCATGTGACAAAATCCCCCCATAGTTTAGTACAATAACCAGATGTTGACCTATTGTCTTCAATACGACCAGCCCAATCTGTATCCGTGAACCCTTCTATGCTTCTTTTCTCATTTTTCCGAAACATTAATCCTCTACTTGGACTGCCTTTGAGATATCTCAGAATATGGTTGACTGCCTCTAAATGTCTTTGAGTTGGAGAGTGCATAAATTGGCTAACAATACTCACAGAATAAGCAATATCTGGTCTGGTTAGTGACAAATAGATAAGTTTTCCTACTAACCTTTGGTATCTTCCTTTGTCAACAGGAGGATCTTCTTCATTTTTCTTGAATTTCCAGTTTCTCTCCAGTGGAGGTCCCATAAGTTTGCAACCCATCTTTCCTGTTTCCTCCAGTAAATCAAGAACGTACTTTCGTTGAGATATGAAAATACCTTCCTTACTGCTAGCAATCTCCATTCCAAGAAAGTGTCTTAATGCTCCGAGGTCTTTTACCCTAAATTCTAGCCTCAATTTTTGTTTAAGATCATTGATCTCACTAGTGTCATCGCTTGTGATTATAATATCATCCACATACACAGTCAAGATGGATTTCTTTCTATTTTTTCCACACTTCACAAAAATTGTGTGATCAGCTTGTCCCGTTTTGTATCCAAACCGGCAAAGAGTGTCACTGAACCTCTTAAACCATGCTCGTGGAGACTGTTTGAGGCCATATAAGGATTTTTTCAGTTTGCAAACTCTTCCCCTTCCTTCTTCGGTTTCAATACTTGGTGGTATCCTCGTATATATTTCCTCATCTAATGTACCATTTAGGAAGGCATTTTTAATGTCGAGCTGATGGAGTTCCCAATCTAAATTTGCAGCCATTGATAAAAGGACTCTAAATGTGTCAACTTCACAACTGGAGCAAATGTCTCCTCATAATCTATTCCATAGGTTTGTGTAAAGCCTTGAGCCACTAATCTAGTGTTAGCACTCAACCTTTAAACATAGTTCAGCCCAAGCCCATCCAAACCTACACCTGTAGGGGCAAGATGGGGAAAGGGACCACTGCTGCTACTTAAGCAGCAGTGGTTATGCATGCTATCGTGAGTTAGTTATAGAGATTGAAAACAGCAGATATATATAGCTAAAACAGAGAGGAGAGGATCATTCTTATCATTCATATTCATTATACTTGTCATACTGTATAGGCCTGGGAATACTTTTCCAGGAGGGACACTACTGCTGTAAATCTATCTTACGTAAATAATACAATCTCTGAGGTTTACCTATCAATTGGTGCTTTCATTGAGAGACCCAAGTGGTGGTAGAGATTGTATGCACACCCGAATGGAAGCCAGAGTAACCGCGTTGGAGGCGTCTCTCCGGAGGCAAGAATCGTCCCTTTCCGCTCAAGAAGGGATGGTAAAATCGCATGACAACACACTAAAAGACCTACGAATGCAGTTGAGTTCTTTGATGGCCAGCGTGGAGACGTTGGCCAAAGCACAAGATCTGCTTCAGTCGGAGATGCAGGATGGGTTTCAAGCTTTGATGGCTAGGCACTCGCAGAAACAAAAGGTGGGAGAAGAAGATGAACCTTCGACGTTCACTCACAACGCGTCATCCTCAGCAGGGGGGGACAAACCCATACAGTCATCTGGGGTCACCGCCGACTACGACAAGCACTCCAGTGGTCAGTCGGGAGCAGGGCATCGCCGACCTGAGGACAACGTTCCTCGAGAAGCCACCGAACGTGCGTGGGAGGAATACCGGAATGTCGCCCGTCGGGTCGATCTTCCAGCTTTTCACAGAGACGACCCATTTGCGTGGGTCACAAGAGCAGAGTCCTACTTTATGGTGCACGCCATACCCCCTGAGCTTCGTGTTCCAATGGTTCAAATATGTATGGAAGGCACGACACTCTACTGGTTCTCGAATATACGGGAGCTAGACCCATGTATGACTTGGGAACGGTTCAAGCGTTCCCTCTTCGATCGATATGGAGGTAGGGAGGAGGGCAACCCGATCGAGCAATTAAAATCAACGGAACAGAAGGGGTCAGTCGATGACTATATTGACGACTTCGAAAGAGTGGCATCGCAAATTGGCCACTTCCCGGAAGAGTGGTATATGAGTTGCTTCCTTCGGGGTCTACGAGAAGAAATCAGGAACAGGGTTAGAACCCATAATCCACCCACCCGAGCTCGGCTTCTCTCTGTCGCAAGGAAGGTTGAGAGGGAGTTGGTGGGTGAGGGTCTGCTTCGGACAGGAGAGGTAAGGAGAAGACCCGATAATATCCATGCAAACGTGGGGCCCCGCCCAGGCAACCACCACACGTTTCGGCCAGCTCACCCATTTCATGCAGGGGGTCCAAATAAAATAGATATGAAGGAACCACTCAACCAGCAGAAGGGACCCGTGTCTGATGGTCACCGACCTGGTAATGCAAGGTGGAAGGGGACAAGGAATCTGTCATACGATCAGCTCATGGAGAGGAGGGCCAAGGGGTTGTGTTTTAAGTGCAGACAAACCTTTGGTCCGCTCCATATATGCCCCGATAAGGCGCTCAGGTTAATTGTGTGGGAGGGAGAGGATTCGGTTGTGGAGTTGAATAACAGTGAGAAGGTTGAGGGTGAAGGGCAGCAGGAGGAACTGAATGGGAGTTAGTGTGCAATTTTATGGAAGTCATGGAAGTGGGAAACGATCAATCCTCACCCCCGAAGTCGATGGTCTTAATAGGTAAGTTAAATAAATTGCCTATTGTTATAATGATTGATAGTGGAGCTAGTTTCGTCTCCAGTAGATTGGTCAAGGCTTTGGGACTCGACATTACACCTACTAGAACATTTGGAGTCCGGTTAGGCGATGGGCATAGATCTTTTTCTCAAGGAATTTGTAATGAGATGCAAGTAGAGCTGAATGGGGAAGAGTTTATTGTGAGGGCTTTTGTGTTTGATACGGGTGGTCCAGATTTGATCTTAGGGGTGGCTTGGCTGGAAACTTTGGGAGTAGTGAAGGTTGATTATACAAACATGTGTATGACATTTGACCGAAGGGATACTGAAGTAACCTTGCATGGAATCAATATGCATATGTCCTCTTCTCATGTACTGCAACAAATATCGAAGTATCACGAGTTGGAAGTTGTAGGATTGTTGTGGACTTTAAGGATTGGAAGAACTCTACCGGATGAGAGGGGAACCTTGAATGAGGGTCAAAGAGATGATTTGAGGGGCTGTTTATTCAGTGGCTTGTTCATTGGTGAGAAAGACCTTGCAATGCGTGAGGAATTGTCTCTAAAGGCTGCTAATCTTGCAGGGAAGTTTGCTCCAGTTTTGTCTTGTGATGATATTTGGGTTCGTGTTGTGCAATTTGTTACAAACAATGAAGACCTACAACCTTATACAGCAGCCAAAGTTAGAGAGTATCTTGACAAGCCTGTTGTACACATGACAATGGTTAAGGTCAGTGCTTATCTTTTAGGAGAATATGGCCATCTTTTGGCCAGGAAGCCTGGAGGTAGTCCGAAGGAAATCTTTAGCATCATACATGATGAGCTTCCTACTGTATCTACTTCAACCATTCCAATCCTACTGTCATCCTATGCTAAGGTTTTATTGCACACTCAGCCTTCACTTCCACAAAGGTTAGAAATGGATCAGGAAGACTACACCGAACCAGAAGCAATTCTAGCTTCCCGTGTATCTCAATCTAAGGGCAGCAACATTCTTCAATGGCTGGTTCGTTGGAAGGCCAAACCAGCTGAAGAAGCTACTTGGAAGGATGTCGATTTTATCAGAGGACAGTTTCCTTCAGTCCACCTTGAGGACAAGGTGCATCTTAAGGAGGAGGGAAATGTTAGCACTCAACCTTTAAACATAGTTCAGCCCAAGCCCATCCAAACCTACACCCGTAGGGGCAAGATGGGGAAAGGGACCACTGCTGCTTTATCGTGAGTTAGTTATAGAGATTGAAAACAGCAAATATATATAGCTAAAACAGAGAGGAGAGGATCATTCTTATCATTCATATTCATTATACTTGTCATACTGTATAGGCCTGGGAATACTTTTCCAGGAGGGACACTACTGCTGTAAATCTATCTTACGTAAATAATACAATCTCTGAGGTTTACCTATCATCTAGCCTTACACCTTTCAATCTCTCCATCTGTTGTATACCTCACGGTGAACACACTTGCTACCAACCACCTTTTTCCCTTTAGGTAGATCCACAATCCCCCATGTTTTATTATCAAGTAAAGCTTTCATTTCTTCAAGTACAGCTTCCTTCCACTTAGGTTCTTGGAATGCATCATGTACATTTCTTGGAATTCTTACACTGTCAAGCTTAGTAGTGAAAGCTTTAAACTTTGAAGATAACTTTGAGTAAGTCAAATAATTAGAAATAGGATATTTAGTACATGATCTTACCCCCTTTCGTAGTGCAATTGGCACATCTAAGTCACTTACCAGTCTCTCTAGGAGCCGGTTCCTGGTCCAATGATTGGCCATGTTGAGGAGCTTTAGGCCTTCGAGAATACACTAAGGTTGGTTTTTCGAGAATTGGTTCTCCCATTGAATTGGATTGGACAGTTTCAAGTTCAATGGTAGGTGTTTGGAGTGTTTGTGGGTTTAGGAGGAAGAGAATTAAGGAGCTTAATGTGAAGAAATTGTTCTAGAAGAACACCTAATGGGGTTCGGAATTTAAGAGTTTTTAAAGGAAGACGATTGATCAAGTATGAGGCAGTTAGAATGGCTTCTCCCCAATAGGAATTTGGAACAAAGTTGGTAAACATCATACATCGAGCCACCTATAAAAGATGACAATTCTTTCTCTCCGCTATCACATTTTGTTGTGGGGTATAAGCACAAGAGCTCTAGTGAATGATCCCATTTCCATTGAGATATTGAATAAAATTAGTTGAAAAATATTCTCTCCCATCGTCTGTACGCACTACTTGAATAGAGGTCTGGAATACATTTTGGATGAGTTTGTGGAACTGTTTAAAGATATGATAGGCTTCAGATTTGTCTTTCATTAGATATACCCAACATACCCTTGTATGATCATCAATGAAACTGATAAACCAACGAGTACCAGTTAGAATTGTAACTCTAGTGGGACCCAGATATCACTATGAATTAATTGGAAAGGTTTTGTGGGTATGTATGAGTGTATGGGATAAGTATTTTTGCTTTGTTTTGCAAGGACACATTGCTCACAATATAAAGAAATATGATCTTTATTGATGAAATGGTTTGGATATAAGATTTTCAAATATGGGAAATTGGGATGACCAAGGCGTTGGTGACATAACATAACATCAAATTTTAACATAACTGAAAGGGAAATCCTATGTGGTAATTTGGATTCAGTAGGAGTACTCTTTCCTGAGAAGTAGTAAAGTCCATCTTTCTCCTCAGCACTGTCAATCATCTTCCCCGAACACCGGTCCTGAAATTCACAATGAGATGGAAAGAACATCACAATATAGTCCATGTCCTTGGTTAATTGACTGATAGATAGTAGATTTTAACTTAACTTAGGCACATAGAGAATAGTATTTAATGTCAGTTTTGGCAAACAAACTCTACCTTGACCAATAGTGGTGACCCTTTTCCATCCACGACCCAGACATTAATTTTCTGGTTACATAGCTCATATTTTTCAAAGACCTAGTCATGTGGTCTGATGAACTTGTGTCCACAATCTAGAGATTTTGACTTAGGGACTTTGATAATAATGATTGACACAGGTTACCTTTATGCACTAGTGTTGCAATAGAGGTTTGTTGGTCATGTGAATATTTCTCAGTTGTGATTTTTGTCTGATTCAAGAGTTGATGGAGTAGTTCAATCTGTTGGGGGGACAAGTTTAGCCCTGTGGATTTGCTGACACCGAATTTTGCCACATGTACTACTCCACGTTTTTGTTGAACTCTTTGGCTTTTAGGTTTCCAATATGGGGGTTTCCCATGTAACTTCCAGCAGGTCTCACAGGTGTGGTAGGGCTTATCACAGTGGTCACACCACTGCTTGTTCTTGGTTTCTTGCTCTCGGGTTTGGTAAGTAGACTCCTTTCGAGAGTTTGCACTAAAGTTGAGCCTTGAGAGGTTTGTTCAGAAGTGTGTAAGGTAAGCATGACCTTTTTCCTACTCTCTTCCCTACGAACCTCAGCAAACGTTTCTAAGATTGATGGCTATGGTTTTAAACCGAGTAACCTTCTTCATACTTCATCAAGTCCAACATTAAGTCCCTGCAAGAAATCAAAAACTCTCTCCTTTTCCAATAATTTTTGCTACTTCTTGGCATCAGCACAACACTCCCAATTTATTGCATAAAATAGATCCATTTCTTGCCATAATTCAGATATTACCTTGTTGAGTATTTCTGATTTTTGATCTGATTTCAAAGCACTGAGAAGTGTTTTCCAAAACAAAATATATTTGTTGCACAGCCTCCCAGATTTCTCTTGCAGTTTTGCAGAATAGGTAGGTTCTTCCTATTTTTGGCTCCATTGAATTTATAAGCCAAGCCATGACAATAGAATTCTCAGCTTCCCAAGCACCGTAAGTGACTGCTGTTTCGTGTGGTTGAGGAACTACCCCTGTTAGATATCCAGCCTTGCCTCTTCCTTTGATTACGAGCATGACTGATTGGGACCATTCCCGAAAATTTGTTCCATTTAATCTATGTTGCGTGATTTGCAGCGAAAGATTATCAATAGAAGGAGATGGAGTTTGGGCTGAAGGTATTACGTAACTAAGTGTTTGGGATGAGGTTTGGGACTCATCAAAGGAACCGAAGGTTGGTTGAACTCCAACCATGATGTGGCTAGAAAAATTATGCTACCAGAATTGATAGCTCTGAAACCATGAAATAAGAGGATATAGAAAATATCAGAAGAAAACCCACTTTAGTTCTCTGATTATATATAATTTATACATGAGTATAATCTATTCTAATACTACTAAATTACTGGATTTTTTGTATATACTAACTTATCCTATCTATAGTAGATCTTATCTACTAGAAGATAAACTTATCTCCTAAACTTATCTACGATAATTATCCAACAAAAACATAAACCAAAGACCAACATCCACAAAATGACTCCAATTGTTGTCAAGCCAATTAAAAAGTTAACAAGGTGAAAATCAAAAGTGTAATGATGAAACAACAAGAACATTGCATAACTGGTCAAACAACATCCACCAAACCTCTCTTGTAACTTTCCTTTCAGCATAGTAAGGGTGATCCAACAAGAACATTGGATAAATTGTCAAACAGCGTCCACCAAACCTCCCTTTTAACTTCCTTTCAGCATAACTACATTCTTTTCAATTCTTGAGAAGTTACATTCTTGATGTGTCAAGGGTTTAATAATTGGATATGATTATACTCTAAATGAAAAAAATTGACGTAAAAGCAATTAAAACAACCATATAGACTCTACTTTACCAATTTCAGCCAATGTCTTAAAAGGATTCTTTCTACATCAAGTAAAATTATAGCAATAAGCCAATAACGAAATTAATAGCAATAATTTCCAGGGATAACAATAGGAATATTAAAAATTAAAAAAATATATATTTTATGGAACAGGTTGTGAATCAAGAGTAGATGACTTGAGTGAAAGTTCGTCATATTCAAAGCATGGTGATTTCACATACTGGATGCCAGGTAACAACAATCGTAGTTCATCGTATATGCATTGAGGCCACTCAACTGACTCAAGGTTATATGAATTAATGGTTCACTAGAGACAGATCAATAATACAAGGGTTAAGAAGAGGGCTGCAAGATAATTTTCTTAGACACACTACAATTTCAAATCACTTGTTTTATACCGGTGTTGCTAGAATTCAAGTCAAAATCAAGTTCTTTTATATCTTTTTACAATGAGAATAACAAGATTTATCTCCGCAGAAGTAGCTCTCTATAGATGAGTGAGCAGTTACTTGATGCTTAAATATATCAACAAGCATTAAGTTCATTAAGAATGAGAATTACTAGTCCTGTCACGATGGGAAGGTATGGGTATGGTCCCATCTCCAATGTTTGATAAATCCTCAACTTCCAAATCCCACATGCTTTTTAGTTGATGTTACTAAAGAAGTTCCAAGTCAAAAGTTGCACAACTAAAATCAAAATAAACTATATTATTATGAGTGTTAAAACCAACCAGAACAGTACTGTAAAGTTGGACAGCCTTGTTTGACTGGTTCAGGAGTAAGAAAGCTGCCTTTTACATTGCTATCAACCACCATCCTGCATAACCCCATCAATGTAAACATGGTCCTCCCTCTCTTTCACTTTTTTTTCCTCTTCTCTCTATATGTTTATTTAATAATGCAAAAGAATTTAGTTACACATCATACGCATCCAACCTTCACATTAAGCATTCCCACAGAAATGCATTGGTATATTAACCTAAAGTCTATCACATATAATTACAATAGCAAAATCCCCAGAACGCAGCAGCAATGGCAGAGAAACACTAGACTCTATGATGGTCCTTTACTCCCAAAAAAAAAAAAAAAAAGTGACATCTTTACCTTGAACCCAATCAAACTAAACTAAACTCAATTAAAGATCTTTTTTTTTAAAATCAAAACGTTTGGGAGCAACACAAGTAAAACACTTTCATATGTCTAGGTTGCTTCATATGACCAGATTCAAAAATATTAACCGATTCATTTATTTAATTTTTTTTCACCTATTTTTTCATACAAGGAGCAACCAATTACTTTTCCCCTATAATTTCAATCTTCTTAAGCCCAAGACGAGTTATAAGCACCATCATCACGATATCCAACTGGCTAAAAGCAATATATTTTAACAATTTCCACCAATTCTGCCGATTCTCTATGAAGTTACGAGAACAAAATTTAAAAATATAACAGAGCAAAAGCATAGTTTAAGAAAAAAAAACCGCTCACATGTCCGTGGTGAGTCTTCAAGCCACGATCCTCAACTCTACAATTTCCATCAATCAATAAGGTCTTGACAGGCAGCTGATTCAACATTCAATCACAGTATAGAAACTTCAACAAACATCTCTATATCTTGTGAACTAAATTGAAATAAGCAAAGTCACAGAAGCACAAGAAAGAGTTATTTAAACCTGATTATCTTGTGGTTTTTTCTTGTAATAAGCTAGAAGTCTAGGCTCAAGCACGAAATATCTCATGTGAATAAAAGATCGACCGATCTTTCTCCTCCCGTACCTCACCATCCACCCTTCGTATATTACTTTCGACATTCTCTCTACAAACAAAAATCAATCAAACAATTCAAGTGTAACTAATATCGCAGAAATCTTAAGCTTCCTGCGACATCACTGCCCTCTGAAGCTTAAGTGATTGGATCGCCCATAGCGAATCCTGGACTATCGTTATTATCGAATGCCACACATTTCCCGGGAAAATTGAAAAAAAAAAAACAAACAAACAAACTTCCAAGTCTAATTCATTTCGTTTAGGAAATATCATACAAACGGAAAATTAGAAGTTGACGATAGGTTGTGACGACAAGAATTTGCCGGGTTTCGTTTCGGGACGAAGATCGCAACAAACGACGACAAGCACAATTGACAAGGACATTCTTACTTGAAAATCAAAATTGGGCGGTACTGGAAGTATGGAACTGGACCTACTGGTATGCAAAGGGCAAGAGAGAGAGTGTGTGACGACCACGTGGCGAAATGCCGGAGGTGTTAAAATTGAAAATAAACAAGGAAAGGGAGGGGTTGTTGGTCATTGGTATTGGCGTCAGAACAGGTTCCGGTCCGTTACATCTGTGGATTGTGGACTATGACTAGTTGTTCAAATCTTGGACTTGATGCCCTCAGTTGCTAGCCAAGGAGCCCCCGGCCGTTAGTTCAAATTACACGTGACGGTTGCGAAATGGAAACTTCCCTCATTTCACGGGATTCATTTGACAATTAATTAAAAACATCGTTATGATCTATTTTATTATTGTAATTTTATAAATTATGTGTTAATTTCTTGCAAATTAAATATGGTTCAGCCTGATTCTGCTGAGGTCAATGTTCTGAATACCGTACCGGACTTGGTACCGGATTGGGCTCTGGAACGGAACTGTACCGGTACCGGTCGGTACCGGTACCGTTTCGGAATATTTTTTAAATTTATAAAATAGTCCCTAAACTTTTAAAAATTTGCAAAATAGTCCCTAAATTGACCTTTGCCAAATATAAAGTAGATCACAGCCATACCTACGTGCAAACACACCATCTTTATAGACTTGGGAAAAACAACTAGGAACACATAAGTACGAGCAATAATAAAACAAACTTCAAAACCAAGTAACTCCACTATCTGACTTTGCAAGCCAGCTGCATCCCAAAAGCACCGACAACCTGTCAATTCTGCGTATTATTATTATTATCACAAATGTGACTGATGACAGAGAAGCATCTCTTCGTCATAAGTTTGAGCTTATCTACACGTAAAAGGTATTGAATATTGATAACTGAAATTTTTGTTGTATATTTATAAAATATAAAATATTTATAATTTGAACTTCAAATCCAAGGTTAGAAACATTGTAACATCACATATCTTAAAGACAAATCTCCACACCT
>JAOQMR010000001.1:15008798-15020128 GCA_027563865.1 Erythroxylum pelleterianum
AGCATATCTTTTTCCTCCTTTATCGGTCGGCCTTCCAACTGCGCCACTTCCAAAGATCGTGTTGACAACGATAACCGGTCGGTCATCTTGTTGTTTGGCACTGCTAACCTCTCCTGTCCCAAACTGTGCCCCATATCGTTCGCCTTTGTTTCTGCGTTGTCTCCATCTGCTCGGGTTGGAATTCGTAGCCAGAGCGACTCGGTCGGTCATCGCACCCAGTTGCTGAGCGGGGGCTTGCTGGTGCTCCAATCGCAACTGTAGGGTTTGACGAATCACTGAATCAACGTCATCCTCCAGGGCTTCACTTTGCTCCTCTTGATCTTGATTTTGGGGCTGTGGACGATCGTTCGGGTGTGAAGACTACGTGCGAGATTCGGGTTGTGTTGGTGGGAGAATGGCAGGCGATGGCAAAGCCATCCTTTGCAGCGCAAGTGCCGTGACGGCGGCAATATCAGGGTTAGCTGCCGCCGCCTGACTGATTTCCGTGGTTCTGGACGTGGTGCCCGGACGCCGGGCCCCACGGTGGGCGCCAAATGGTTCAGCCTGATTCTGCTGAGGTTGAACGTCGTTGTTCTGGTCCATGGTCTGTGCGATTCTGGCTGTAAGTTACCTGCAAAACAGTTAACGACGGGCCAGGAATTGATTCCCAGGAAGTCCCTCCGACGCTCAAGTCAGTATTTTTGAGAGGTTTTGGTAGCTGAGAATATGAAGAACAACTAGGGTTTTTGTATCATACCTCAATCCGGTGGCAATAGTACCTTATATATGTTGTGGATGCTAAGTTTACGTAGGTCTTCATGTTTGCATGGGAGTCTAACTCCTGATGGGCCGAACGGACTATAGACTTGTGAAGATGGGCTCGGGCCTAGCACAGCCGACCCAACCAAAATATTTTAAAATTAAATAAGAATAACTACATAACTTTTGTTACACATAAAATAATTATTTACTCCCTCCTATTTAAAATAAACATCGTTGTAGAGAAATGCACACTTATTAATAAAGTTAATGAAATATCTGATATACCCTTATTAATTACATGTTAAAGTGTCTTGAAAATATAATCTGTGTAATATGTGTAATTAAGATGTGAGAGAAATTAACGAGTAATTTTGGAAATAAAATCATAAATATGCATAAAAAGTTACAAATGATACTTATTTTAAATAATTAAGATCCCTCTAAAATGACACTTATTTTAAATAGGAGAGAGTATATAATAAGTTATCTTAAAATAATTAAATACTTATATGATAATTTATATTAAGCTGAAATTTATAAAACAAAATAAAATACTATAATATTAGAAAGAGATATCGTTCAAAATGATTTCATAATTCATAGACATACCACACTTTAGTGTGGGCTCTACGTGGATGGCTATAGCCACGTTTATGTTGCAAAACTACCAGTCCGTGCTTCGTGATCTTGTTCTCATATTGGATTACATGTTACAAACAGATCTTATATGGAGTCGACCCAAAAGAGTACGAGTTCTTAACACGTGAAGAGGTTTACTCTATGGTGTTTTTCTTTTGTCCATTTCTTTGCCACGTTTCGATTTCTGATCCCACCAATTCATCACCATCTTTTTCTATCATTATATCAGTATTTTACTAGGCATTGCTCTCCTCAGTCCTCTCTCTCTCTCTCGATCGATCCAAAAGTTCTCTTCTTTCGGACTCTATGCGATTCCATATTCTATTTGATTTGTGAGTTGTAGGTGTTTGAACTTTGAAGGAGCTTTTTGGATCCTAATTATACGCCTTTCAGAGCTTCGGAGGCTTTATAGTGAAACCAATCAAATCATGCGAGTACGTGAATTCCCTTTTTCACTATTACCCACTTTTTGCTATTTGGTCTCTGTTCCTTCACACACAATCATGAGCCCGCATGAGCGAAAAGGTTCGCTCTTTCATGTAATTTAGCAACCAGTCTCTCTCTTTCTTTATTTCTTGTGTTTCCTGTGGCCGCTGGTTTCTCGAGTCTGTCGGATTTGCCCAGCAAATGTTTTGAAGGGTTGAAGGGTTGAATTGCATTTCATGTAATTTAGCAACCAGTCTCTCTCTTTCTTTATCTCTTGAAGGGTTGAATTGCATTTCCGTTCCAAACTTTTACTTCTTAGCTTAATAATAAATTCAATTTGCTACTCTTTTTTTATTAACAAAACTAGCTTTCATCAATAGTCTCAAAGTCGTTCTTTTATTTCTTTTCTACTTTTCCAGTCTTGTTGACTTTGAAATGAAAGCGTTTTGAAGCAGGGCCAGCTCCAATCTGTTTGTTTCCTGAGAAAATCTCTGGAGAGAATCGAATCGTGCATCTCTTGTCAGTTTATAAACTCTACGGGTTTGATTCTCTTTCGTATAGTAGTAGCTCCTGGTCCTTGTATAAACTCAATTAACAGTTAGAAAGGCGGCCTGTAAGTGAATGATTTTATTTGACTTTCTACTTTTGTTTACAGATGCCGTTTCTTTTCTTCTACTACTTCCTTTTTCTCCTTAGACTTTTTTTTGGTAAATTTCTCCTTAGACTTTTGAAATCCTCCATTTAAGCTTTCTCTAAATAATTTACATTTGCACATATTCTCTGTGATAGTCAAGCAAACAGATTCTTATCCAGTTGCAAAAAGTCTTAAAAACGAGACAGATGGTCAAAAGCCGCACCTTTCTATTAATATATTCGGGGTACAAATGCTGTGGCTAATAATCTAATTATGAATTTAGAACAACTGACTGACGACAAACAGGAGTCGCAAAGATTTCGTACAATCAATCTCAGTAGCTTGAAGATACAGATCGGTGCACCTTAGACAGAGAAAAGAAGGAAAAGAAGAACAAGAAACGAAAAGGCCAAAAAGGACAGAAGATGGGTTCTTTCAAGGGTCATGTTTTACCAGGAACGTTTTTTCTGTTGGTTGGAGCATGGCACGTATGGAGCGCTTTGGTTCGGTTTACATCAAGCCCAAAGGCCTTTCGTGTCAGGGTTTGGAACCCCGTACCTGGTTATCACGGGAAAATCAAGTACTTGGAGCTCTATCTTGTGGTTTTTGGTTCTTTTATCGATTTATGCATCGAGTTTTTGTACTCTCCCCACCTCAAGTTTTTCGTCAATGGAGTTCTCAATCCTTCTCACATGAACAATTTCGAGCATTCTGGGATGCTTCTCATGTTCTTTATATTTGGCCTTATCACTTTGCTATCAGAGAAAGCGAGGTTGGTTTCTCTTTACTTTAACGTGTTTTTGCGCTTTCGTTTTGTGGTAATTGATAATATCTGATCATTCGTGATAAATGAAGAAAAGGAAGGGAATTGTGATTTCTCGACATGTGAAGGAAGCATATTAAGCAGAAGTTTTATTCAAACTAAACCTGATCCAAAGCACGAATGGATCATGCTTTTAAAGCGATAATACTTGTCTAAGATTGTTGAAATCACAATTTAATTCCGGACTTTCATTTACTTGATGATTCCTGTTATCTGTTATCAGAAACAAAATACACAGTTGTACCCTGCAAACTATATCCTTGAGTCTATAAGAATAAACAACCTTTGAAACCTTACCAGTTCACCTTCTCAAGTCTGTTGGATTTCATTCTGAAGAACTTGGTTATAATCTCCTTTTTCTAAAAACTATTTTAATACCATCCAAGTAGCAATCGTTTATTTATTGTATATGTTATCAATGTGCATGTTGGGGTGCTCAATTTCAATATACAGGCTCGGTTCATTTATGTTTCCGTCAAGGTAACTACTTTTCTCATTTCTAAAGTAACAAGAAAGAGTACCTTTAGTGGGCCTTCTATCTGCTTTTGTTGTAGTGATTAGGTCCCTAATTACATAATTCCTTCTTGAATTATTGATTTGATCAGCATGATCTATGTCTGCTTCAATCATTAGAAAATGTAATCTATTCAGATTTCAGTGTTTGAAAATAGACCCAAACAGTTACTCCATAAGATGGGTCCACTGTAAAAACTATCTTACTGGAACTGTTGTTGATTTCTGACTTCCACAGCAACTATCTCGTCTTAATTTGCAGGCTTCTCCCTTTGCCAGATGAAGCTCTTTGTCTTATTGCAGCATCAGCATTTTGTGCAGAGTATCTACTGTTTTATTTTCACTCAACAAGTCATAAAGGACTTGAAGGATATTACCATCTCATTCTCGTCCTCCTAATTGGACTTTGCATTTTATCAACTGTGGCTGGGGCCCTCCTCCCATCCAGTTTTCCTGTTGATTTGGCGAATGGTGTTGCTATTACTCTGCAAGGTCTCTGGTTCTATCAAACTGCTTTCACTCTATACGGTCCCATGATCCCAGATGGCTGTCAGCTTAAAGATGATGAAATCACGTGTAGATCAAAGGACAGCGAGGTTCGAGGCGAGTTGCTTGCTAACTTTCAGCTCTTCTCCTTGGTCCTAGGAGTCCTTATCATGGTGGTGGCGGCATATGGTTTTGCAGCTTCAAGATACAGGAGGCAATCAAATATTAGAAGCTTACATATGGTTCAGATAAATTAGACTTTCAACAAATTTACGGTCTCACTTACCACCAAGTAAATGTACATCACAAGGACATGATGATTTGATAGTAGTTCTTTTCATGATTATCTTACAGATTGGAACTAGATTGACTCTCTTTTTTTGCTCTTGTTCTAAGATTAGAATCCCTCTTTTTGTCAACTTATTTTGATTAGCAATAGTTACTTGTGTACGTGATGCATGCTAGTGAGTCGTCATAAGCTGGAAAATTATTATTTCAAAAAACCATCTCAAATTCTTCAATAGCCCAAGTTCCTGCAAAAGCATAACAATCAATCACCAGATGATGACACTTGCGCCAAAAAAGAAAAAAGCTTACATGAACTGAAACAAAGCTCACGTGCTTTGGGAAGAGTAGCTTGATTATCACAAGATAAATTTGCAAGATGTAGAGAGATATCTAATTCTCGTAACAGGGTTTGTAACAAGGTAAGTTCGCTATCAACATTTTTCATGGCACAATATTCAGCTTCCACCGAGGAGCGAGAGTTTTGATTTCTTATTTGTATGCTAAGAAAGAAGACTACGACCCAAAAAGAAGTAGCCAGTCGTTAATCGTCGTGATATAGGACAGGATACCCAATTGACATCATAATAAGCATGCAAATGCAGACAAGAGTCGGTTGAGATAATGATGATAGGAGATGGATTCCACCGAACAGAGCAAACAAACTAATAAAAGAAATTGAGATAAAAGGAACACATCAGATTTAACATAAAAAAAACCTCTTAACGAATATGGGAAAAACTACGGATAAGAATAGAAAATTTTCCACTATAAAATACAAATATTACAAAAGGAAGATATCACAATCCACTCCAAGAATTATACACAAGGTTATGAGAAAGAGATTTTGGAATACGTAAAACCTTAAACATATGTCTCCTTATATAGCCTTAATGGAGACTATTATGTTCTCTTTTTACCAATAACCTTGTGTATAATTCTGGGTGTGGATTGTGAGATCTTTCTCTTGTAATATTTGTTTTTTATAGTAGAAAGTTTTTTATTCTTGCTCGTGATTTTTTTCCATATTCATTAAGGAGTTTTTCATGTTAAATCTTGTGTGTCTCTTTTATCTCAATATCTTTTATTGTTATGTTTGCTTTATCCGGTGGAGTCCATTTCTTATCAGCGATATCAAAGTTATTTGTTGCTTTTTGGAATACTGATGGTTCTTCATCTTCTGTTAGGAGAAGTATACAATATTGCCCTCCATAATATAATCAGACTGTCAAATTGGGATTCTCCTTTCACGGGTTGACCGTTGAACGTCTGTATTTTCATATTCAACCAGTTCTTGCTCCTCGTGATTTGACATAGCTTCAGTAGACTCTTTCTGTTTAGTCTTCCTTTCTTCCTGCATCGTTACAACTTCAGAGTTTTCTTCAGACGTGCTATTTTGATCCTTCTCTTCCAGTTTATCTTCTGCAAATATCACATCTCTGCATCGTTATAACCCCTTAACTTTATCAGCATATCCCATAGATCTACATTTTCTAGATTTTGGATCTAATTTTGTGATATCTTGGGTATTATACATCACGAACATAAGACGTCCAAATGTGTGTAACTAAGAATAGTCTGCAGATTTACCAATCCACATCTCCATCGGTGTCTTCAGATCAATCGATCTTGTTGGTGATCGATTAATCACATAACAAGTTGTCTTCACTACTTCTGCCCAGAAAGACTTTGCCATACTTGCAGTTCTCAACATAGCTCTAGTTCTTTCAATCAGAGTTTTGTTCATTCGCTCTGTCATTTCATTTTGTTGAGGAGTTTGAAGCACCGTAAATTAACGTTTGATGCCTTCTCAATTACAAAAATCAATAAACTCATCACCAGTATATTCTCCACCGTTATCAGTCTTAAGGCACTTGATTTTCTTCCCCGTCTCTAACTCAATTTGGGCTTTAAATGTTGGGAAGGTTAGAAATATATCTCCCTTTCTCTTGATAGGATACACCCAACATCTTCTGGAGTAACCACCAATAAAGGTTTTGGGATGAAGTGTAATGTCAAAGCCCATAAGTATGTTCCCTCACTTAATCCATGATGAAGATCTCTCATAAAAGTGGGCTCCCCAGATCCAACAACTGGTATCAAATCCGATGGTTCAGCAAAGGACGAATATGAAGATGGTAGTCGGATCCTGTGGTTGCTTCCCCACCAAAAAGAGCAAGGAGACTCCTAGTGAGCCCAAACCAATAGAGTAGAAGGGCTCTTAGTGACGCCATCTACTCGAGCTGCTAAGCAAAAAGGCTTTCGCTCAAGGGAGAGTCCAAGCTTAATGTGAAAGTTCACACTTAAGGGGAAGATTGTTGGGATGTCAAGTGTGAGTAGCCATTTCTGATCTTCAAACAAGGTAGCAATGGTATCGATATCTTTACGCATCAAGGATTGAGACTCAGCAATGGCTTTCACACTATCATCCAACACCTTGAGCTTGGTTTGATGCTCTGCCATCAAAACAGAGGTCAATGAAAGCACCAATGTAAGGTTTGGATGAATATAACAATGATTCAACACACAAAAATTGAAGGAGAAAAGAGTGGATTTGCATTGATTGACTAGGAATTACAAAGCCTTCAATTGAAAGCAAGAAAAATAGAGAATGATAGATGAGCGAAGAAGAGAGAATCTGAGATGAGGAAAGAATAGCATGAGCATAACAGATTTTAGCATAACCAATTCCTAGGCAATTCCCTTCCTATATAATTGTCACCCTTATGATTACAAACCGTTATTCCTCCTCTGACCTGGCATTTGCTGTTGTGTCTCCCAAAACGAAACCTTGCAACCTTCTAGAAGCTATTTTTGGCCTGGAGCTTCTTCTCAGCTGTTGTGATTCATCTGGCCCAGCTTGCATCATGGGCTCAGGTTGTTGTATGGCTCTGTCCATAACAACGGTGTAGAGAAGATCGACCGATTTATTGTTTAATAAGCCAGTGTTTATTTGTAGCAGTCAAAAACAAAAACTGAACTGAAAATTAGGCCAGTTTATGCTTGATCTAGTCAAACCAGTTGGTCCAATCTAATTTTAAAATCATTTATTTTAATGGCCTAAATCTTTAATATTGAATCAATGCGAGAGAAATTGCTTAAGAAGCGAGATAACCAATTCATCATACCCAGTAATGGCAATATCATCCACTTGGACAAGTAAACTTGTAAGTTGTGAACTATGTTAAAATGTGAACATGTAGTAATCAACTTTAGATTGAGTGAAACCGGCCTCAAGTAAGGCATTAGAAAAGGTAGTGAACCAAGTGTGACGTGCAAGTTTAAATTCCTAAAGTGACTTGAGATGACATACTCTAGTCTCCCCCTTTCTCCTAAATCTGTTAGGAAGTTGCACGTAAACCTTCTATTGTAAATCTCCATGCAAAAAGGCATTTGAAACATCCAACTGATGAGGTGGCCAATGTTTTGCTGTAGGTACACTAACCATAGTTACAACAGTAGATAATTTAGTTTAGACCGAAAACGTCTATAAAATCAAAACCCTCTAGTTGAGAATAGCCTTTAGGTGCTAAACATGCTTTGTAGCATTCAATAATACCATCGAGATTATACTTTATATGATACACTCATTTACACCCTATTGCCTTTTACTTGGACGTAAAACATCCAAAGTCCAAGTTTTATTAGACTGTAATGCTCTTGTTTCTTCTTCCATAACCTTTCTCCAATTTGGAACTTTTCGAGCAACAGAAAAAAAGGGGTTCAATGTGCTTTATAACGAAATTAAGGAAGTAGGAAAGGCTATGTGAATACGCACTTAAGCAAAAATAACAAGAAATGGGATATTTGCGTACCTG
The DNA here is from genome assembly GCA_027563865.1 of Erythroxylum pelleterianum. Lineage (NCBI taxonomy): Eukaryota > Viridiplantae > Streptophyta > Magnoliopsida > Malpighiales > Erythroxylaceae > Erythroxylum > Erythroxylum pelleterianum. The sequence goes on from JAOQMR010000001.1 coordinate 15,017,164, forward strand.
AAGATGTTGAAGAAGATTGAGCATGGGCCACATTACATAAATTATATTGGTGGTCTTTTTAAGCGTTGAGAGAATCACATGTGTTCCTTTAATGTTTATTTTCTCGAGTTAAGGAAAATATGTAGTAGGACTAGATGAAGGTGTGGAAACTGATTCAAATGAAGGCTGGATAAATGGTGCAGAAGACTCAACTTGTGTTTGGCTAGTGTCTCAGTTAAAGTGTAGTAATAGGTAATGGGATGGCAACTCGATTATATGTATGCAGTCCCCTTTAAAATGTAGGGGAAGACTAGCTTGGAAACGTAAGGCCCGTGTTATATTGAAAAGAAGACGGTGCTTACGTTTGACTGTTCTCTTTTGTTGAGGAGTATCGAGACAACTTAGTTGGTGACAAGTATTCGTGATTTAATCTACTGAGTATAGGAGGAGCAATTTTAGCATGTGTATCACGAAAGAAACTAATGTGTAAATAGTCTAGCCTCTCTCACAATTTTATTCAGCTCAGGTTGCATATACTCTAGGAGCCCCATATAACTCATTCATTAAGACAAGCAAGAAGTTTTGTATCACAAAACACTGCACTAGTTAGGGTGTATGTTTGAGTGCTTTGGTTTTTTTCTCCTTTGGAAAAAAAAAACAATAAAGGTGGCAGCAAATGTAGAGGCGTCGAGAAAGTAAAGTCCACCTCTTTTTAAGGGGATGGGATCTTCTGTGCCAGCAATGCTGGCCCTCCCCTGTACCACTCAATCGTGGCCGTCCATTTATGTGGGGCGCTTTTTAAGGCCCTGAAAAATCTCCTCCTTTACAAAAGGTTGAAAAAGCACAACAATATAATATGAAGTTTTGGTGAGCCTTTGCACGGATAAAAGATTGACGTTGTAGGTAGGCACACAAAGGACATCATTTAAGGTAATATTTGATGTGACTTGCATATTGCCAATGCCATGAATGGGAACAAAATCTCTGTTAGGTACAAAAGGGGGAAAGGAGGGGAGGGGTCGCATTTTTTAAGAAGAAGCGGTGAAAGTAACATGAGCTGTTGCTCTAGTATTAATGATTATTTATTAGGCTTACAGAGGGCAAAATAAAAAGTTAGAGAGTCACCAGTGAGGTTGGCTTTGGGCAATTTTTTTTTTTGAGAAACTAAATCGAAATTATACTTAACTAGACGAGATAAACAAATTTTCGAAGAATCCTCTAACAGGATCATGTGATATTTGATAGATGTATTGTTAAAGTAAGTGACGTCAACAGCAAAATGACGCGCATACTTAACAAACCAGTCGGTACATATGTTATTTTCTTAATATATGTAGCAATAAACAACAGTTCAATTCTCGATAAATAATTCATAAATGCTCAAGACTATAAATTCTCTGAGAAGAAAAGGATGTCGATTAACACCATAAAAGATCTACTAAAAATATTTATTTATGAACATGTCCTTTGCAGTGTTATTGGACTGAGAACTGACAACATGATTAGATGAAGTAAAGTGATGTCTGTGAGAGTTGCCTTCGCGATATTATCGATGTCCTGCCGAATAGTCTTGTTACTGAAGAGTGACAATCCACTTCTGGAGTTCATACATGTGCATGCCACTTTTGGTAAATCAGCCCAGATCATAGTGGCAGAGGTGGCATAGAGAATAGTACGAGCAAGGAAATGATGAACGGAATTAAGAATCCATGTCATGACAATATGGTTAACACGATTCCACCGATCAAAATCATAATGAGTGAATTCAAGTATGGGAAGAGATCCTCAGCAAAACCATATGTGTTTTTTTTCCTTTGAGGGCCTTTGTCATGGAGAGTGCCCAAGGGATGTAATCATCAAGGTTAGTAAAATGTCACTCATAAGGGTTAAGCTAGGGTTATCAGAAGGATAGAGATAACAGGGGCTGTCCATGTCAAGAATAACAGAGGCAGAAGATGAGTTAGTGTCCTTGATCTTAGTGACAACACGACAAGGATTTTAAAAATGTACAAATGCTCTGACACCATGATAATAAGAGAAGATTAAGCTAAACCTCTCCATTCTAGGCAAGTATCTTTCATGTGTAAGTAATTATCCTAGGTTAGGCTAAATGCAATAATTAAGTATACAGTGTGTAGTAGAAAGGTTACTATAAAACATCCTATAATCCTCCATTAATGAGAGTTCAGTTGGCTTAGTACAAGTATGTGTTCTTGATAATGATGTACAACATCGTGTATAAATGGTAGCCACATTCCATTCTTAAAGGTAGATTAAGCATTGATCAATTTGGGTCTGGGATAGTATACTCATTCATATTCAAGTGGTTGTCGGATCTAACATAAAGAAAGTTCTTGTACTTGGTTAACATATCTTCGTAATTGGCAGCAGTGACGGAGCCAGAAATTTAATATAGAGAGGTCCAAATATTTAATTTTTTAAATTTTGAGGACCTAGTGCACCACTAACTTCTAAATAACCTCGTCCTAATATATATATATATATATAATTATTTAATAATCTGCACTGACCCCCACCTACCTTCGCCCTGATTGGCAGGTATGATTGTATGACCTTCCTTACATATTTTTCACTCTCATACCTATTTTTGCTTCTTAGATATGAATCCAACTCTAAAGGTTATTTGTCTATGTATCTGTTTGGATCAGCTTTTGGAGGGTTCAAAAGTGCTTTTGACTACCACAAAAGCTGTTTTAAAGAAAAAATAAGTGTTTGGCAGTATATTTTAAAAGTGCTTTTTTAGTAGAAACAGCTTTTTTAAAAGCTAAAATGCAGCTTTTTCAAAAGCTATAATTTGGAGCTTCTCCAAAAAGCCCCAAATTCTAGCTTTTTCGGGAAGCTGATTTTAGAGTGACGGAACTTCATTTACGTAAAGAAACTGGAGCGTGTCTTTGGGTTTACTAGCCGACTCCTCTGTGTTTCATCGACTCTGTTTCCTCTACTCTCTGTGTTTCCCCTCTCATCA
>JAOQMR010000001.1:15032112-15044577 GCA_027563865.1 Erythroxylum pelleterianum
GGAAGGCAATGGAGGTCCCGCAATGGCGGAGGCACTTGCTTTTCGGCAGTGCTTATTGTTTGCTCGTGATGGTATGCTACAAGCAGGTTCAATTTTTACTGATAGTCAGCTCCTTATCCATGCTTTGAATTCCAGGTCTTTAGATTTTTCCTATTTTGGTCTTATAATTTCAGACTGTAAGTATATTTTATGCACTAGGGACAATATCTCTGTATCTTGGGCGTTCGGGAAATAGGGGAGCCCACTCTCTTGCTCAGGCATTTGTTCTCTATAGTCGCTTTCAGGTGTGGGTTGATATGCCTGAGTATCTCTTGGATTATTATTCTTCAAAAGAATAGTTATTCTCTCTTTTCAAAAAAAAAAAACTAAGCACAAAAATAATAAAATTTTATCTCAAAATTTCCGTTATATTTAACGGCTAGAAACTGACGGCGTAAAGTCTTAATTTGGCCGACATAAATAAAATAGTCCCAACTCGAGTGGAAGTTCTGTTCCTCCTTAGCATTAACGTAGACAACTCCAAGCCACACCGACTTGTCGGGAATTGCCGTTTTCTTTTTTTTTTGTCTCGCCGGAAAAGCCGATTTCCATCATATATTTCCTTCTTTTCGTTTGGCTACCAACTTCCTACTCTATTTCTGCTAGTCTTCTATGCGCAGTAGCTTAGAGTGTGACTGTGATCCTTTTGAGACAAAAATCAGAAGGCTGTTTTGAGTAATGTGGCAGCGAAGAAAATATTCGACTTGTTCATGAATATAAAGTACTCGGTGCTCTGTTTTGAGCTGTAAATAACTAGTGGTTTTGTTGGCATTTGCGTTTTTGAGAAGAGACTGATCGAAAGTACGTAGGAGCTTTGCTTGGTCTTTTGATGCAATCCTGTGCTCTTTGCTTGCGTCCTCTGTTTCGTTATTTTTGTTTCTTCCATTTTCTTATCATTTTATGGGTTTTAGTTATTTTCTTTTTGTTACTTCTTCAGATTCTATCTCTTTTCTTTGTTGTTTGTTGTATTGTTTTTAACTTTTCTCAGCAGCCAAACAGAACTTCACTGAATCCATCGTACCTTATTTCTTCTCTCTCTATTTGTGTTTTCCGATCTTATTGAAATATTTAGACGCAAAAAAACCATAAAATTACAGGAGAAACAAAACAATAACAGGAGTAACAACAATACAGGAGTGGTTTTCTTGTTTTCCATTATTTGAGTCGTCTTCTTGACTGAGCAAGTCGTTCTCGAACAATTTTGATCAGTAGTCTTTTCATTTCTCTCTTATTTTCTCTTACCCCACAACCCAAAGAAAATGGAAAAAAAGAAAAATTGCGACCCTTCTCTGTTTTATCCAGGAAAGACACTTCTTTGCCCTGTTCCTTTGTCATATCCTATTGATGGGATTGGTTGATAGAGTCTGTCATTTTTAATTTTTGTGTTTTAGAAGCAGAAGAATTTATTTATGACAAATCTTTCTTTTTCTTATCTTTTTGTAATTTGTTTCTTCTCAGAAACTTAGGCTCGCACCTCTTTTTCTTTTCTAGTTCAAATTACTGGGTGTAGTCCATTAAAAGCAATGAGAATGAGGAAGATGGGGGTAAAGTCAATCTACAATTTGACCAACTTTCAGTGGTCTAATTGTCTGAAATCTATGTTCTTTCTTTTTGCCATAACACGACTCACTGTTGTTGTCTTTGTGTTTAGGTCTTCTCTAATCCCAAGAGGTGAAGTTTCTTTATCTTTTCCTTTTTGTCTTTCTCCAAAAGCCTCTTCCCATTCCTTTAAAGTTTAACAACGCAACCAACAACATCAATCTTAGTTTGTTATTAGTTCATTTTGGATTCTGGCAACACAACAGTTTAGTTTTGTCCTTCTTCTTTGTTTCTGGGTGCCCATCTCTTTTCTTTGTTAATATTTTATAGCCGTCTTAGGACCAAGGCCCGTTACAAGGTTGTCTGCCTCATCACTGATATATGAATGTCTATGTCTCCCGTATTGACCGAAAACTCCTTTAAAAAATCTCAAATTTGTTGTTTAGTACTTAATCGAAGATACATCGATAACAAATTTTAATGGTTGAGAGTGTCTGCATTTTTGTGATTATCTGTAACTTGTATTTATGTTTACAACGGGTTGGTCACTTGGGCAGGAGTAGAAGGAAAAAGTTGGAAACCTGAGAAGATGTTTACGTGCATAGCGTGTACAAAGCAGGTGGCAGAAGAGGAGGAAGGTGGACGAGGGGCGGCGCGTGGGAGTGAAACGCCCAATACAAAAGAAGCTATCAAAAGCCTGACAACACAGGTCCATACGTTATCCTTCTCTATTCTAGTTTGTATTGCTTTTGCAGTATCTTTTTGCCTTAAATAAATACTTATGGTGTGTGAAAGCAAACAAAATCATAGTTCCATGAGATATTATGGACCCCCCATGGACCAACCTTTGGCTTCTTTTACTTCTTTTTTACTTGCTTACTCATTAGCTGCCTTCTGTATTACTACTTGTAGCAACTATATTATTCTTCATATTAGATGATGAAAGGAAAAAATGAATCTTTCATCTGTTTTCAGGGCTAAAACTAGTACAAAATCTTGCCATGGTAAAACTTAAAACAAGAAGTGCTGAGTTGTACTTGTTCCAGTCTCTGTTACCTCCACCCTGGAACGACTCACCAGATTTTTGGCCCTGAAAGTGAACATGTGCCAAAAGGTCCCCTAAATAGAATATTATCAACTTCTAGTTCTTTTCGACTCTTTCTGGTTAGGTGGATGCCCATGTGATCAAAACCTGGTAACTCAACCAACGTCTGTGCCTACTCCATAGGAACTGTCAGTATTTCTACTACAGTTGCAGTGAAGGTGGCTAATTACAGTCTCATGATTTTGACATACCAACCAGAGCCCCTCAATCGTCATTAGCTTCATAGTGGTGGGTGGTGCAGAAAAACAAAAGGCTTCCTTAAGACTAGGAAGCTTCACGGGCTTAACTCTATAAAGCTTAACGGGCTTAACTCTATATAGATTCTTCATTAGTGAAAATCTCTTAATGTTTCAAGTAGAAAATCAAATCTTTTTTAGGAATTCTGCAGCTGATCTTCGACACTTCTGTAAATGACATATTAACTCCAAGAAACCATCCTAGTTTGGTTCCAAAGATCGGAAGGAGTTTGTCGTTTTCTGGATTCTGGCCAAGCCTTGCACTAACTCTACATTATAATTTGAGTCAAGTTTCCAATATCATATCAAAATTTGTACCTATTTTGGTAATGTGATATTTTATAATATTGATATCCGTCAATACTTTCAAAATTATATAATAATTTATTAAATTTTATATATTAAAACTAATTTTTATTATAATCAAAATTAAAAAAATTTAAATTTTGACTCAATAACTATTTATTAAATATTTTTAAGATATAATTGTTTCTAAAAATAGTTATATATTTAAAAGTATTTAAACATATAAATACATTTTTTAATTTATTCCTTCAAAATTTCTTAATTTACAAATCTAATCCGATATTTTAATACAGTAATCCAGTATGGTACAAGACAATTTTGTGCCTTTTCCAGGTTGGTACTATACGAAATTCACAACTGTGCTGTACAAAAGGAGTGAGTAATAACAAAAGGTTAACAAGCTGTTAATCCCTGTAGGTGAGCAAGCAATCTTCTCTTGTTCCATTATGAGAATATTTAAGCACTGATATGTTAACATGCTTTGGTATATGGAACTGGGATTGCAGGATAGAATGGTGACGGCATATTAATCCTAAGGAACAGTATCATCTTTTAAAAAGAAAGGATTCATCTTCATTTTGATCCACCATTGAATTCTTGCGTGTCCTTTCTATCTCTAAAGTGAAGAATACCAGAAATTATATGGAGAAAGGAATGAGGATAGGATCTTGCTGTTTACATATTGTTCGAATGAAAGAAATAATAATCTGCCATATGCTATGCAGTATTGCTAACTCTGATTTATTAACTGAAAAGCTTTTTGCACATGGTTCTTCTTAGGAGCTTCTAACAAGTTTGCACAGATTATCGTCTAAATGATCAAAACTCATTATTCTTTTACATTTCTAGGAATACTGTGATCAGTTTCACTATTCTGCATGACATTGTCTTGTTCTCTTAAGAGTTCTCTGGGTGGTCAAACATCTGAAGGAAATTATTTTTATTGGTTTTTTGTCTTCAAAAATCAGCTGAATGTTATCCTGTTCACTGACGGCCTTAACTTTGCTCTTCAAAAATGGTGCAGATAAAGGATATGGCATTGAAATGCTCAGTAGCTTACAGGCAATGCAAGCCCGGTACGAGCTCCATAGGCAACAGGAAAGAATATCGGCCATATCCAGATTTCGACTCCTCGTCAGAAGGAGTACCGTATCCCTCCTTTGGAGGTGGAAGCTCAAGCTCAACACCTGCATGGGATTTTACAAGTGGTAGTCACCATCATCATGGCATGGGACTGGAGCCGAGATTCAGTGGACTATTCAGCGGTGACCAAACCACTGGAGGAGTAGATTCTTGTGTAGTGCTTGAGCACGAGAATGTGCCCAAGGAATGGATGGCACAGGTGGAGCCTGGTGTTCACATTACTTTCGTTTCTCTTCCTAACGGTGGAAATGATCTAAAGCGTATTCGCTTCAGGTATGTGCTAGATATATCCATCACTGCTTCCTACTTCAGGGAACTTAAAAGTTTAGTGAGAGAAATTGTTTGAAAATTTTTATGGATCAATTGCATATAAATTCATGAATGAACTTCATAGATGGGGAAAAGAAAAAGTCATATTAGATTCTTAAAAATGTTATTGCATATGTACAGCACTATTCCTCTGTCGAATATCTTGAACTAGTCAAATCCTGAATATGTTTCAATTACTTATGGCACCGTTGACATTGGCATGGCAAGCGAAAAAGCAAATAAATTGTTAAACCTTGATATCTTGTGGAAGCACAAGCTTAAATTACTCGGACATTTGAATTTTGAAGCCGAGACATGTTCAACAAATGGGAAGCTCAGCGGTGGTGGGGTGAGAATTATGACAGGATCATGGAGCTCTACAATGTCCAAAGGTTTAATCGTCAAGATCTTCACACTCCACCAAGGTCCGAGGATGAGGTAAATACATTCATATGTTAAATTCCTGGAGATTTCATAAGTTCTTCTTTTTTTTGCATTGGATTTTTTCTCTGCTTTCCCTTTTTCTTTTGTTGCTGGAGGACAGGAGGAGGCTTCATAACAGCTACCTTTAGACATAAACCATTTTAATAAGCTCACAAGCTTAAAACTTCTTTGACTTCCTACGTAGGCACATTCAGTTGGAATTATTAAGTAAATTGTCTATATGATTGTTGTTGGCGCTTGATATTATAATATAGGATGATATAAATCACATGCACATGCACAACTTCGGTTGTCGGGCCAATACAGGAATGTTCAGATGTTGTTTGACAGTAAAAGATTCAGCTGTCAGTTGATATTTGAACAACTGTTTATCCCCAGTATAAACTTAAAAGAGATGACTATGTCTATGTGCATGGCACCTTAAAACATGGCAGTCCATGGACTTGCTTTAATGATCAATGATTGAAGCATAAATGTACATGCTTCTAGGGAAGTGTACATACTATATAGGTTCTCTCATGCAAATGGGAAACATTTGCGTTCTAATGGATGACCGTTTTGTTCACCAGACAAGATATTCAACTTGCACAAGAATAGATTCTGCAAAGGACAGCCCCACAGCTCCAGCTTTCACACCAGGGAACTATCACAGACATCCTGGAAGTAGGGGGCATTTTCCATCTGAACATTCCTATGGTGGATACAGTATGGCTGGTCCGAAAGGTGATGCATCAAGGACAACTACCTCGTCTAGAGATGATAATGCTAGTGATGTTGAGGCAGAATGGGTTGAGGAAGATGAGCCTGGAGTATACATTACCTTCAGACAATTAGTTGATGGCACTAGGGAGCTCCGACGTGTCAGGTTCAGGTAGTACAAACTTGTGTTCCCTTTTTTCTTTTTTTTTTTTGTTGGCAATCATTTCCTGGTTCCCACCTTGTTCATTCTATTCCTTTTACGCAAGGATTCATTAAGTGTTTTTTATTCTTCTTTTTAGATTTTGCTTTCCAATAAGATAATAAGAAAACTCTTGTTCTGTTGACACAGTCGTGAAAGGTTCGGGGAAGTTCATGCAAAGCTGTGGTGGGAACAGAACAGAGAAAGGATACAAGTTCAATACCTATAGAACCGGAGATTCTAATCCTGGGGGCTTGATTGAAAAAGATATGGAGTGGGGCGTGTGTTTCTTTTCCTTTCATCACAACAAAATCCCCCCTTTTTAGTCACTCCTCATTAAGTACAGACACCAATGAAGATATTAACCAATTCATTATAGCTACGTCGATTATCTGTAAAGAATGACGGTTAATTTGAAGCACTCCAATTAATGATTCGTAATGTAAAAAACGAGAAAATTAAAATCAAAGTTGACCAAAGAAAACGCCACCATAACATAGTAATTAATGGGGTACGCAACAAACCATCCACACCTGGAAAAAGAAGAAAAACCAAGCAGCTTTCACAGATCACACCACTCTCATTTGCTACCTCAAACCATTAATAACAATCTCATCGTTAACAAGCATATGTAAATCCCCTTTTTCTAAATCACAATGTAACACACACACACGCGCACGCTCCCGGTTGTGCTCTGCACATTTTGGTAAGTGTTTGCATAGACATTTTTAAGTGCCAAAGTTTTTCATCCCACAACTCTCCTCGTACAAGTTCTGGCAGGGTGGAATTGTTGAGATGGCCTGAGAAACATGTCACCAGACTCCCTAGTCCATTGTACTCCAGCTCTCATAGGTGGAGGCCTAGGCTGCACCAGAGACTGCCTGCGAGAACCAATTGCCACATTTGCAAACTTATCTGCAGCATCAGAAACCCCTCGTGCTGCTACTCTACCCTTGTTTACAGAAGCTGAAAATCCACACGGCTACCAAGTCAGTTCTTATCCACAATAAATATACATCAGAATCTATATCACATTCAAAAGTTGGAATTAGCTCCACACTTCCCATGGCATAAATACCAAGTGACCAAGTAAAGCGGCTAGAACTTACAAGGGCTTTTCCTTCCTGGTGGTCGATATTTCGGTTGCCTAGTAGAGCTCTTCAATGATTTCTCTTCTTTATTTGCACCCTTAATTCGCAGAAACGACATAACATTACTATCAATACAGATGCCACATCAGGTACTGACAACAATACAGGTTCTTGATTCCATAGTTAAAAGCATTTCCTTGGGACAATGTATAAAAATTTATTCTGATTGGAGAGAGTCGTTCAAGGCAATTATTTCCCATCCCTCTGAAATGGAGAAAGCATTATTAAGAACAATAGTTTACCTGGTTGGCCATATCCAGCTTCCGCTGCGCACCTGCAATATGATATCAACTGTGAAAATTTACAAGCAAAAGCATTTTAATTAAACATAACATAACAGCATTTGTCCAAAATCGTTTTAGGGTGTACAACTTGACAAACTCATAAATTCTGACAATGTTGACAGTCCTAAAACTCATTTTCGCTTTGCCTACCTGTGCTCAAAGAAGCATTCATCTTTAGAGAATGAAAATTGTTAACAAGCTTTGAATTATTCATAGCCCTGGAATATCTCCCACCAGACTGTTGCTCTGATGGTACCTTAGTCCCAGCTACAGATAACAAAAGTAACAACATATCAATATTGAAATAATACATCATTAATATTTGAGAAACAAACAGAGCAGATAGAATAACACACCAGATGGAGGTGTTCTCGTTCTAAAACGAAGTGATGGGGGAGCATAAAAGCAACTCTGCAACAGTAAGGAGATTATTGAACTCTGAAAGACATCGAGACACTAAAACAAATTTAAGTGTAAATATTGTTTTCATTAAAGAAGACAAAGAGAGAATGCATAAGTCACCTGGAAGAATGGATGTTGAAGGGCCTCTTCAGCTGTGGGCCTCTTGCAGGGATCCCAAGAACAAAGTGCCTGCATATCCGGAAAAATAGGGAAGGAACAATGAGAAAGGGAAAGCATACAGGAACTTGTACAAAAGCAGGGGCAAAATAATACAAGACTAAACCAACTGCAAACAGTACTGACCGTAATAAGGTTGATTGCATCTTTACTTGCAGATGGTATTAGGACAGAAAGGTTTACACCAGCAAACTGCAACAGAATAACATTCAAAGTTGTCTTACATCTTAATCATTCAAAATATATAGATTGTAAAAGCACCTCGAATTTTTAAAATGGCATGAATTTATTTCTTCTGCCAAGGGAAAAAAATAGCTTTCCAGAATTACAACTATTAAGAACAAACAACATTAAGAAATACTCCCCAATTTTCCAAATTAATCAGACATTAATAATCAAAGATATTTTAAACATGCTTCCGGTTATATGACATGGAAACAAACAATCTGACCTGTGGAAATTGGTAGTTTACAGCTTTAGCAAGACCAAGTCCATCAGCCCAAGAATCCTCAGTTGGAGTGCCTATTACACTGCATATTTTGTGAATCTCATCTGCCTCACTGTAAAATTAACCGTGACAGCCAGTGAGCAAAAGGTAAAATAAACCAGCAGCAATATCACGGAAAAGATAAGGACCTATACCTGGTACCCGGAAAAAGAGGTCGAAGAGTCAATAACTCAGCCATAATAGCACCCATTGCCCACATATCTACAGCAAGGTTATGTATCCATTAGAATATACGATACATATGTAATACAGTTATATTAATTCATAAAATGTAGAATATATCAAACTGATCTGCCACTAACCAACTTTAGAACCATATACGAATGACTGAAGCAGAACTTCAGGTGCCCGATACCTATCATATCCACAGAGAAACCTTAGCATACCACCACAATGACTAGTACCACCAAAAATGGCATATAGTTAAAAGAATAAGGGAAAGATAACATACCACCGTGTTGAGACATACTCAGTATATGGTGGTTGAGAATTTATTTCTCGTGCAAGGCCGAAGTCAGCAATTTTAATTACATCCTTTGTGACCAACAAGTTCTCTACAAAAAGTGCAAGTTATCAGTCTGATATTCCTAACTGAAAACACAATAAGAAAAGACCCACCACCACCAACAATATGACTAATTAAGAATGGGCTATCTTAATACCAGAAAGATAACCATCTTAAATTGCAAGAGAAGATGAAAACCAAGGATTAAGATAAGAATAAAAGCAAATTCATAAACAACGATACTCGAATTTCAAAAATGAAAAATATTGTTGTATGCAATGACAAATAGCACTTCATAGTTGATAGATCAATTGTATCAGAGGACAGACATTTTTAAACAAAGTTCACCTTAGCTTGTCCCATCTAAAAGACGTCTAGAAATACATTGCAACAATATGGATAAAAACTCACCTGGTTTAAGGTCACGATGGAAATATCCGCGCTGGTGCATGTAAGCAAGACCTTGAAATACTTGAAAACACCAATTTCTGACCTCAGCTTCCAGAAATAACTTTACTTTGTCTTTAATGAGTTGGTAAAGGTTGCACTCCTGGAACCAGTATGTCAAAACCATTGGCTCAATGGTATCCAATTTGAATAAATAGAGGAAAAGAACTTACCATATATTCAAAGACAAAATACAAGATATCATGTTCCCGAATTACTTCCTTGAGCTTCACAATATATGGATGATTCATTTTTCGCAACGACTTTACTTCTCTAAGATTTACACACTCTTCCCATGAATAATACTTTTTCTTCATCTTTTTTATTGCCACCTGTTTATCATTGCCAAACATAAAGCAATTAAAACAAAAAGTCTATAACAACCTAGGAGTCATGCAAATACAATTGCACTTACAACTTCGCCAGACTGCTTATTAATTGCCCTCCAAACACTGCCAAATGTTCCATCACCAACTTCCTTGATCAACTTGTACCTGCATACAGCATTCCTAATTTATAATTGAAGATCCAAAAAGAAAAAAAAACCATAAAGTGAAAAATACCTGTCCATCTTGTTGTGAAACACAAGCAAGCTCTTTCTTTATTCAGAAAATAGTATAAAACTCAAAAAAGCTATATGTGACATTCACGATATATTCTCCTTGGTGAAATCTGAAGGAAAACAAACAGCCTTGCTGGTCCAGGTAAACTCAACTAGTTTTCTTCAATGACCATTGACACCAGGAAACCAAAATTTTTATCATGAACAAGCTCCACGGCCTTAATCATCCCAATACCCACAACTTCAGGATACCAGTAAGAGGAGTGGACAAAGAAAGAGGCAGAGTGCATAGTTACACAAGACCAAATGCAATGACTATCGGTGTCAAGGAGACAGACACACCGATCTTAAAACAGTCCAAAACTAAACTAAAAAGATCCTGCTGATCTAGGTAGGTATTGATGAGTGGATTTCTGAACACTTTAACTGATACCCATCAAGAGCAACAGGATAATAGGTGACAAGCAAACAGTCTGCAGATAATTGAGGCAGCGGTTTTTCTAGTATTAAACTACTAATTAACTTCAATTGGATTCCTTGCAGACTTCAACCCTGCAACAATATCAACAACATATAATTAGAAAAGTGGAACAAAAGTTCAAGCAACAAACAAGATAATGGGTACAAGACTGTACTCCAGAACACATATTTGCTATGACTTCAACTGGACGTTGTATCAGCAATGCACTGTTCAGTGTTCATATGAGTAGTTAGAAAATGAAAAAAAAATCTGAAGCGTTGATTAAAAGAATATGGATAAGGTATTTACTTCAAGAAGTGCATTAAAGATCCAACACCTATCCCACAATAACTTTGCATCACGTCCCCTATAGTCTTCATTAAACAGAAACTGACCACTAAGTGCAGTTAACAAAGGAAACCAAAAGAAAATCTCCAACGATGAAAAATCGCCAGTCGAGCACTTCTTGGAATGAAAAGACCCGATACTGGTAGCAGCTTGACAAGAAAAAGGCATTCTCCATGTCTTAATAAAAGAAATTAAGCCGTCTAGATCCAAGTTCTGCACAACCTAATTAGAAGTGAAACAACAAAATTTAGTAAGCATCATTAAGTGATCAGAACATACACAAATAATCTAACTAGTCAAACAGTCCACATACACATCTTGTTCGTCTATTAAATTCGAATGCTTTAAAAGAAAACCCCTTAGAAAGTAACATCGTTATAAATTGATCATATCAAACAAAATAATCTTATTCGTTCCTAAATATAAAAGCAAATAATCTAAACGCTAAATACACGAAATTTTTCTCAACCATTAGAAATACGACTAGCTGCCATAGAGAAGAACGGTCGTAAAGAATCGGATCTCAAGGCATTCACAACCCAAGTGCTGGAGATTGTAACAATCACGGATCTAATATAATTCATGCCAAAGAAACACCCTAATCATCACTTATAAAAAAAAACGATTGCAATAAAATTAAAGTACCCGTGGATTACAAACGAAAATGAGACATAAAGCCCTAAATAACAAAGGTAGATAACCTCGCAGATTTCAACCGTTTGCATCCAATCAATAACCATAAACCCTAATTCCAAATCGGAATGATGGCAACGAAAAATCCGAAGAAATCAGACACGAAAATCAAACCCTGGAAACCAAGAACAAAGATCGAAACGTCCTATTAAACGAAAAAGAATCGGATCGGGGTGGATCAAAAATCATATCAGATTAGATCCGAACAAAGCAGGAAGAACCCAAACAGAAATAGAATGAGAGGAAGAGAGATTAAAACCTGAAAGCCGATCGGCGTAAGAAGAAAACCGTCGCTTAGGACGGAAAGAGGAGGAATCCAGTGCTTCTCTCTCCCTTTGTTCACCTTTCTTTTATAACCAAAAAACATATAAATCTCCGTAAAAGCTTTTCCACACTTCACTTGCGCATTTATCTTATCCGAATATATAGATATATATATATATACCCCTCTTTGTCTTTCTCTTAATTAAATCTTCGGTTCGGTGCGTACCAAGAAGATACCTAATTTCTGACCTGACATGGGTCCCTTCCTTTTCTCGCACTCATAACTCATCCTTCCTTCACTTGTACGACATGTCGTTTTTAGAGGGAAACAATCCCTTTAAAACTTTAGGCTCGTTTGGTTAGAGACGTCAAAATTAGCCTGACCCGCTTGGCTCAATTTTAAGCAGGGTTGACTGAGCTACGGGCTGGTCATGGTCAGCCTGTGGCTCGATCATTACTTAAAAAAGACGTCATTTTTTAAATTTTTCTAAAAAAATATGTTATTTTTGAAGTTTTTTTAAAATATGACGGATCAGGTCACAAGCCACCATGACCTGAGGTCATGCCGACCGACGAATCTTTCTTTTCTTTTTCTTTAGTCGTGTCATGTCTATTTTTTCTTTCTTTCCTTCCCTATATAAGGGA
>JAOQMR010000001.1:15044677-15064348 GCA_027563865.1 Erythroxylum pelleterianum
CAGATTGATGCAAGTATGGATACATGGGCAGGATGCCTTTTGGCACAACCACCCAATCAAAAGAAGTATTTATTATGTAAGTATATAAATGGAACATTTAATCAAGCAGAAATGAAGTATCCAGTTCATGAAAAGGAAACATTGGCCTGTCTCAAAACTTTGAGAAAATGGCGTATTGATTATTACCGGTTGAATTTTTAATTCAAATGGATTCTAAGTATTTATGTGGATTCATAAGATACAACATAAGATCCAATTATAATCAAGGTCGTCTGATAAGATAGCAATTGGAATTATTACAATACAAGCATCAGATTCATATTTAAAATGATATTTTAAATATGACATTTAAATATTTTAAATGTCATATTTAAAATATGACGGATCAGGCCACAGGCCACCATGACCCGAGGTCAGGCCGAGCTAGAGCAGGAGTAGCCTAAGCCTGACCCAGCGCATTGACATTTCTACGTTTGGTTGTTCAACGATTTTCTATTTTTTTCCATTTTTATTTAATCATAAATTTAAAAAAAAATAATTTTTTTGTTTAATATTTATTTAAATACATTTTTTAATTTTCAAATATCTTTAAAATACATAAACTTTAAATTTATAAATCATTATTTAGATTTTAGTTATTTATTTTAATAAAATATAATAAATTTATGTGAAATTAAAATAAAATATTTTAGATTATTTATCTTTATATTGATTTAATATTTAATTATTATTAACAATAAAAGTGTAACTACAAAAACTTTAACGATTAAAGAAAATTTTCTGATTTAAATGGAAATCAAATTAAAAACGTAAAAATAAAGCACTTTTACTTTTCAAATTTATTTACCCTTAACCATACCATAATGTTTCATGTTACCATTTAATTAAATGATATCCAAAGGTTCAAAATCACAAAAAAATTGATAAATAAAGTAAAAGCATCAAAACAATTTTATGAAATTAGTTAACTTACAAACTAAAAAAATTAATTAATTTAATTCAACTTGACTTAACAAATGTTTTTTATGTACCAAATTATCAAATAAAATTTAGAATTATAACGGTAATAATTAATATTATTTTTTCCATCTTATTTTAGCATTTTTTTGCAATACTTGATAGATAAATGTAAACTAGTTCATAAATTATTCACGCGTGTCATTTGAAAACAATCTTTTTATTAATTAAAGATAAAATTATGTATTGCTCATCATCATCATTATCACACCCAGTCTGAAGTTCTGCAGTGAGGCGGGATCTGGGTAGGTCTTGTAGTACACAGTCTTACCCCTACATAACAGAGAGACTGTCTCCCAGTAGACCCACATGTAGATGTGATATTTAAAAAAATGATGCAGAAAAACAGAAGCAATAATTAAAGAACTGGTAAGCATAAAAATTTAGTGACTAGAAAAGCACTACAAAGAAAAGGACATACCATTTCCTTACCTTGTGTAAAGATCGATTCTATTGTCGCTAGTCGCTCAAGAAGTCGACCCTTACCTACCCTGAAAACTCTTACGGATTTAAGTGACAAATTTTGAGCCGCCCTTAACTACTCCTGATCTGAAGCATTGACCACAACTAACTATTCGCAAAGGTATAAAGGACAAGGGGGTTGGACGTCCTATCGCAAAAGTAAGAGACGCGAGGATTCTAATGAGTGTCGTTTACCCTTATCCTATCATGCCAGACTTTTCTACATCTAGCAACTGCCTCAGTGAGAGCCAACTCTGACATATCATTATTGATCACTTCTCTCTAGGTTTTGTAAGCCCTTCCTTTCCTCCTCTTGTAGCTACTAAGGTTTATTATCTCACCGCTTCGTACCGGTGCATCAGATAGCATCCTGCGCACATGCTCAAACCACCTAAGTCTTTTCTCGCGTAACTTGTCTGCAATACTAGCAACCTAGAGTCTGGCCCTCACTACCTGATTCTATACCCTATCCCTAAGGGTAATGTCACACATCCACTTAAGCATATGCATTTCTGCTACCAACAACTAACGCGTATGGATATGTCTAGTAGGCCAACACTCTGCCCCATATAACATGGTAGGTCGAATAACCATTTTATAAAACTTTCCTTTGAGTTTTATAAGGATCTTTTTATCACATAAAACACTTGAAGCATCCCGCCATTTGGTTCACCCAGATCTAATACGGTGTAAGATATCGTCATCTATGTTGCCATCTCTTTGCATGATGGATATGAGGTATTTAAAACTTGACTTCTGTGATATGATGTTAGTGTCAATCGTTATCGCCGCCCCTTGAGCCATTTGGCTATCCGAAAAGTTGTAGTCTAAATATTTCTTTTTTAGACCTGCTCATTCTAAAACCCTTCGATTCTAACGTTGCTCTCTAACGTTCTAACTTGGCATTAACCCTCTCCTTAGTTTTATCCACCTGGACAATATCATCCGCAAATAACATACACCAAGGTACCGTAACATACACCAAGGTACCGTATCTTGAATATGATTGATAGAATTTTTAATTAATGTCGATGATGATTAGAGGGGAACAGAATTTTCGGTCCAACGAAATATAAGACAGACAAAATATTGACGAAGTGAATAATACATTAAAAACTTGATTGTGTGGATTTGTAACCGAAAGGTACTGCGACCAGAACTAATAGACAACATAGATAAATGAACATACGTTGCTTTTATTTGTGACAAATGGGAAAGAGGTTGAGTGTTATTTGGCGGCCGATAGGAACCATTTAGTGAAGTTGTGGAGGGTGTCTTGGTCAGCTCTGTAGTATTTTTGGACAAAAGCGAGTAAATCCGACCAAGTGAAATCTGGATACATCCTTTCACCCGTTCTTTAGCATAAGCTCCTCCGGCGGTCTCACCACCTGGTCATGAGTCGGGCAAACAAAGAAGGCAAGCGACTTCCTTTCTTTCTCCTGGTTAACGACTGCTCTCTGCAGGCAAACCCCTTGTATATCCCATTCGACAATGCCTAAACCATTTTCAAAGCAACAGTAAAACAAAAAGAATTTATCCTCTCACCCAAACTATTTATTTGGAGACTTACGTACCGTGTCAAGGTATCGCCAATATTGACAGCAAGTGCATCTTGACGAGGGCGAGCAGGATACCAGGCGTTATTAGCGTAAATCTCCGGACCTCAAGCTGTAACTTTGTGAAGTATAGTTATGGTGGTTGCGTCGGTAATGAGGTCCAGTGCCCGGAGTTAAACTTGGGTCTTCACAAGTTGGGTTGTGGTTACACCTCATAACACCGTATCCATTCTCAGCCAACTTCCTGTAGTGACCTCCGTCGATTCCTAAGCTAAGTCCCAGTAACTCCGTTATCGGAAGGAATAAGTCCATCATAGCATTGCCATACTTCTCATACATAATCCTACAAGCCCCAAAAAAAATTAAAAATTAAAAAATAATATATATATATATATATATATAATTGCTTTAAAAGGTTAAGAATTTATTGATAAATGTGGCAATCGGATAGAATCCTTAAAATTCAAGTTTGATTTTAAAAATTTTCGGATATGAAAACTTGAGTTTAAATTTAATTATATTTATTTTAATTTAATAATTTATTTTAAAGATTTTCAAACCAAAGAATTGAACAACTCAACAATTTTACGGTTGAACCGATAAATTGAGTGAATTTCTTAATTATTGCTAAAAAGTAAGCGCTTAATCCTGCAATTATATATATAGGCTAAAAAATAGAGGACATGTATTAAAGTATTAAAGACTTAGATTACTCACCATATTTTATTATTAATGATGTGAATCAATTAAAATTATTAATTATCTATAATCATAATCATTTTTAATTTTATATGTATGAGGCAGATTAAAGACATGCTTAGCTTGCATTTCCTATCTTTAGGATTGTTTCTTTTAAAATATGCATGGTTGAATTGAATTGGGTAAGTATGTAAATAATACTTTCGTTTTATGGAATATCTTGATTATGATAGATTAACTTTAGTTTTATAACTAATTATTCCTTTAGTTGAAACTTAAGATTATATATCTAGAACTATTATTTTAACCGTTATCTAGGAATTTTATGTTGTGGTACAATTATTTTGGTGTTATTTCTTTTTAATTATTTTGGTGTTATTTAAATAAAAATTTAAATTAAACTATTACAAAAACGTTTATTTTTAATTAAATTAAACTATTTTAAAATTTTAAAATCATTCCAAATCAATTCTTACAAATTTAGTTTGAATTAAAAATTTAAATATATTCTTTTTATGAGTTTCTATCAAGTTAAAAAAAATCCTTGCAATTTCCAACATTAAGCCTAACCCTGAGTAAGGACAGGAATGACACTTATTCAGGGCTTACTTTTACGAAGAACAAAATAGGCAACAAAAGAACACCTATTTTATCTCTTTCTCTTCGTTATAAAGGACAAGAGCTTACTCTTGATATTCATAAGGAGCAATAAAAAGATCTCTATTCTATCTTTTTTTATTATTTACGAAGGTCCACTCTTAAATCTTATAAATAATCAAAGGAGACAAAACAGAGACTATTTTTAATTTTTATAAGGCCTCATTCTTAACATTTATAAACGCCCCGTCGAACGTAACGAAGGGGTAACATGACCCATATTTGTAAATAATTGCAAGTATTTTATCATTTTTTTTCTCTATTCTTTCTTTTGATAAGTGTTTCTTTGTTTCTTTTATTTTTGTCTTAATAATGTTTTCTTTTCCCGTACGAGGGCAAAGGGATTTTGTGCTTTAGAGTAAGTGCCTGTTTAGACAGACTTATATCAGTAAAGCTTTTGTTAGTAGAACTTTTATCAGTAGAGCTTTTCTAAAACGAGTCTTTCTAAAAAGTTAGTTGACTGTTTAGCTGTCATTTAAAAAAGAGTTTTTTTTGAAATAACTTCATACAATAGACTGTTTGGCAATATAAAAATAAAAAACTTTTAATTTTAACTATATTTTATTTTGTAATAAAAATTATTTAAAATATATTAAACAATATACAAAGCACAATATATTAATTATTATATAATTTTAAATCATATAAAACATAAATAAAAATATATCTAACTAAATCTTTTACATGGATTATAATATAAGTAAAACTAATGTAAAAAAAATATTAAAACATATAAAAAAGTCAAATAATATTGTATAAATCTCAAAATAGACGTGAAGATGTGTTTGTGGATATTATGAAAATTATGTATAAAACATAAAGGTAAATAGGACTAAAAAATATGCTCATTAATTTATCTGAAAAATCTACTTGAAAAAGTGTTTTTTTAAAAACTCTAAATTTGAGCTTATTAAAAAGCTGTATTTTAGCTTCTAAAAAAATTGTTTCTATAAAAAAAGTGCTTTTAAATTTTATAGTCAAACACTCATTTATTTTTAAAAAACAGCTTTTATAGTAAAAAAAGTACATATTCACTGTCTAAAAGATAAACCAAACAAACACTAAATATTGGGGTTCGAAGTCGCATAGCACTTGCAGCGCCACTAAGAGCTTGGTAAGTACGAAGTCAAATATTATTTATATTACTTGCAGTGGATATTATTGTAATATAAGAATGGTGGTGACTTAATTGCGGATGATGACATACGTGTCTTCACCTTACCCTGACCTTGCATGAGTGTTACCGTTCCTGATGTACGTGTAATCATGCAAGGTACACCTTACCTTGCGTGACTGGTTACTTTTTCAGGTGTGTTAGTTCTTGCACCAAAAGGTGGAACGCCCACCTTAGGCGCCCCCACACTCCGACCCGACATTGTGTGAGGGAGGTAAACCACGGTATCTACTCAGTCAACCCACTAGCAGAGTGGCCTTTTGCCCCCCGTTACCGGGGTTCGAATCTAGGACTTGCACCAACTTACCCTGCTAGTAAACCAAGCTACAACCGTGCGGGCCAGGTGTGTTAGTTCTATTAATACTTTTAGATATCCCGCACTTCCCGAACTTGTTTCCATTTAAATATGTCTACAAAAAGTATAGATATTAAAAGATAAAGGCACTCCTTTTTTATGATTTAACTTATTTAATTTTTTATAGTGTAACGTATTCTAAAAGAATATGTATAATTACATGTATTAATTTTTTTAATGAAACTTACATATCTCAAAGTATATTAATTTTTTAACTATAAAAGGATGCATAGCGTTACCTAGCATTTAAGTGCAATACTTCCGCATTAAATCTTTTTGTCCTTATCTTAGACAAGAAAATATTATTAAGACAGAGAAAACACTTACAAAAGAATGGAGGCATAAACATAATTTAATTTTTTTACTTCCACATTAATCCTTATTTTATACAAGAAAATATTAGAAGTTGTCAAAGGGAGTGATGACAGTTGCCCGTGAAGAATTATGTTGCACATTATACATGACACACCTTAAGGTATATGGCGGAGAAATTTATGCAATTGAGAAAAATGCTTCTCCTAACATGTGGAATCGACGATTTGAATGCGTGAGTGAAAAAGTCAAGATGCTAGCTGAGAAATCTCTTATTATAGCAAATATTTCTATTCCTCTTGATCCATATGACCATTTTTTAGTAGGAAAATAACATAGAATCTCTTTCAGTAAGAGATCTAAGAGGAAATGGTCAAATTATAGTTGATATATTTAGATTTTTGTGGTCTCACATAAGAGGTCTTGATGGGAGAAAATAGATATCATATCATCTGTGATGATGTCATATCGTCTGTGAAAATGCATCGTCGTCTATAAAGATGATTCGTCAGTAAAGTTGTTTCGTCTGTAAAGACGCTTCGTCTGTTTCGTCTTAAGACTTTGCTTCGTCTTAAGTTGACTCTATTTATCTGCTTTCCGCATTCGTCTGCTTTCTGCATTCGTCTGCTCCGCATTCGTCTGCTTTCCACATTCGTCTGCTCTTTGCATTCGTCTGCTTTTTGCTTTGTTTGCTATCTGCTTTGTCTTAAGTGGACAGAACTTTATTTGATTCTTTCAGCCATAACTTTGTCGTCCGACCTTCAAATTGCCTGATTTTTGAAGTGTTAGATTCATAACACATTTCTCTATCTCTCCATAGATATTATAACTTTTGGTTTTAACTCAAAAAAGATTTGTCTAATCAAACTAAGGATATCGGTGGATGAGCATGAAATGGATATTTTACTGAACATGTTCCTGTATTTTGATGATATCTTGATCTGTAAGATTCCAAATTAAGTGATTTTGGTGTTAATGGAATCATAAGACATAGAGGAACGCTCTTCTAGAAGAGAGTATGACCAAATTACCTCATTTTTGCCTTCTGATTGAATGTGACCAGTAGACCGAATAGGGTGTCTTGGAAAGATCTGAAATGATTCAATGAGAAAAGAATAGGGATTTTAATGATTTTAGTGAGGCATAAACCTAAGTATAAATTAGACTTAAATGAGTTTTGGACAAGAGAATGAGAATTGAAGGAAAGATAACCAGGATTGTCATGAACATTCATTGTACATAATTCATTTCACACGTGTGCATTATTGAATACTTATGATTGTACAATTGTGATATCGTGTATATTATTTGTTATAGAGGAGTAACCGAAATGTCAACCCCCAGACATTGTCGGATCTTCCAGGAATTAGCTTCGGGAGCAACTTGTGAGTAACATAGACGGTCTCATTTAATTACTTGTTTGCTTAGATTATGTTTTGAATGACAGATGCACGTGTATGATTGTGGATTTCGGACAAAAGGTCCGATGATTATGTAATGTGGAGTGAGATATTAAAGTGCTGATTGAATGTGAATGTGAAAACCTATGTGCTATATAATGTGATTGATTGTGGTGCATGCATTCCATTCATGAATGCATAATCAGTTAATGGCTGTTGTGACTAGAGTAGCCACCGATCAAAGCTTAAAGCTCAACGAGTGAAAAAGAGTCTCGAGCTCAAACAGTGATTAAGAGCCTAAGGCTCACTATGTATAATAAGCCTTGTATCCTCGTTGGATAAGGGACAGCTATTAATGGACCCGGTATCCAAAATAGATACGGGACAGTTCAGGCACTCAGCCACAACAACGTAACAATTGGAAAAGTATCTCATGAGCATTTCATATGCATTTTTGTTTAATCGATTGAAATGCAAATTTGCATATGCTTAAGTGAAAATGTGATACCTATGTAAAGTGCAGTATGTGATTATATGTTATGTGAAATGATGTATTGCATTGTCTTTTCAGGACCGAGAGACGACTCTAGCTACTGAAGAGGCTCTACCAGCTGTGCACACTGTGATTGGTAAGAGAAGTCATGGCTCAAAAGTCGGTCAGCTAGAATTTTTGGACAGATTAGTTAGATTGTACATATTTTTCTCATTCATGCAGTACTATTGTATTAGGTTTTTGATGATGTACATATGGAAAATGGTGAAAGACACGATGTAGACTTCAGTTTTGAGAAATGAAATGAGGAAAAAGTTGGTTTTAAAATATTGTGATTTTCTTATGATGCTTTATAAGTGAATTATGATACTATGTTATATGAAGTGAATGTAGTAATCGATCGTAACTCGTTCTTATCGTAGGATATGTACCGGAATGATCTTCGGGCATCCCAATGTGCACCCTACGGTAAGGAAGCGCTACAATTAAAATGAGGTCTTTGGTTAGAAATTTTATTAAATTTTGTAAAAGGAAAATTTATCCTCCCCTCTTGAATACTATTAGAGACTAATAATTTTGATGAAGAAGGGGTAGAAGAGTGGTCATTTACAAGATTGGACATACTAAAAGTTAATATAGACAATAGGTATTTTGCTTTGATTTAAACTAAAGGTAGAAGAGGATAAAGAAAAATAAGATTAAGTTCAGTATCTAGACTTTATGCTTAAATAAAGAGAGAGTCATTTCGCATTCTAATTATAACCAATTAAATTTGTAGCTTACAAAGAGAAAAGGAAACAATTTATGCAATAAAAAGAATGGTTTTTTTAAATTCAATTAATACTTCTTACATAATAAAATATATTGCTTTTATGTCAACATAATGAGATAGAGAATGACCGAGATAAACACATAATTATGTTTTGCAAGAGAATTTATGCTTGTTATAAGAATGTAAGAAAAGAAATATAGCATAACCAAATTAGCTTATTGATAATTTGAATTGTTTTTGAAAAAGAACAAAACATAGTGACTTGTTGCTTTTAATTAGAGTTGACAAATTATTAATATATATGACATAAACATCAAGGACATAATTCCAATATTCAAATAGAATGCTAGTAAACACAAACTAGTATCACCAACGAGATGAATTTTTTATGTGGTAATACTAATTTGTTCATAGGAATAAATATCGAAGATATTTATTTAATTTTTTATATTCTCTTCCTCGAATAGAATGAAATGTCATAATCTTTTAATGAAATTGTCATTCAATAAAAGATGAAAAATAGAAAGATTAAGTCACCTTATGAATTGTCATTCTATTTTTAAGGGAATAAACCTTATGAATTGTCATTCAACAAGAGGCTAAAATTAAAAAGAAAAACATGATTAATTTATTTTAAGGAAATAAATCCAAGTATAATTTCTGAAATCATTAATAAAAGGTATAATCAATATTAACGTACGTAATATTGATTAATTTTTAATGTTCAATTCAGCGTCTAAATTTTTAAAATTTTTAATTGAATAATTAATTTTTAAAACCTTAATAGTTTAATTAAAAATATTAGTTTTGTTAATAATTTACTAATTCAGCTAACGAAATCTTTGATGTTTACGGATCATGGAGCAATGCATTCATTTTGGCATCATAAATTTTAGGACAAAAGTTCAACCATAACATTTTTTCAATTATAAAAAAAATGATATATTGGCTATCCATAGAATTTATATTTTATATATATATATATATATATATATATATATATATATATATAAAAGGAAGCTATTTCTTTATGTGAAGAAGTCATATCTATCTATGTGCTTTGTGGTCTCCGTGGAATATTGGGAGTTACAGTGACAGCGGTCACTCCAGGAGATTTCGTCACCTGCACCTTTGGCTTCGCTATTGTTCGTCATCTCGAGGTCTGGTTTGATGAGTACCATAGCTTTTTCTGGCAAATGAGTATCTTCTCCTTCTCGCCGCCTTTTTCAGTGTCCTCTTCCCGGCAGCCCCACCTCATGTTCTTTGCTGTGGTGGCTATGGAGTCCACAAAGTAGCTTGATTCTCTTATAATCACGTACCCTGTGGGCCTCAGGATTCTGTCCATCTCCAAAAGCACGTACTTCATATCGCATCTGCCCATGCACAGCAACTATATCTTGTCAGAAGAACTCAGAACCATACATCAGATTTCACAGCGAAATGTGTCCTTTATGGGGCCAACAATTATTAAAGTATTAGTTACTGTCTTTTGTTTCTAGGATTCTTTTTGTTCCACTGCACTGTACTCGATTTCCTAGTCAGTCACTGATCATCAATTCAACATTTTCAGGGAACTGAAGTTCTATATTTACCTGTGGCTTTCAGCAGTGAACAGCCCATCGAGATGGAGGAGATCATAGGTTCGAGGGTACGTTGAGAATGCTTCACACCTGAAAATAGCCAAGTGATTAAATTTATCATTCCATGTACATCAAAAGGATCCCCGATATTATGTTGTGAATCTTAGGATTTAAGTGTGCATAGAGACTTACCAGTCATGGTAAGTTCCAATGAGGCCTCGGTCGTAGACCACAGGAAGTGTATTTACACCATGGGATGATACCACATTCATGACCCACAGAGGATCATCAATTACAGCAGCAGCAAATCCTCCATAAACTGTATTCATGTCCATCACGTTTCTTATCTTATTGGTTCCAATTGCTGGTACTAACTTCTTATAGTGCGTTGCTCGAATTTTCCACATGCTGTCATCATGCTTGAAAGCACTAATACTCCCACCACGAACTTCTGCAATGCGTGCCGGTGTAACGTGCAATCGCTTTGGCCATTTACGAATGGATTCTAGATCTGATTTTGCATTGTTTGGGTTTGGAACGACCACACATGACCGAAGTGGAGTGTACCATGCAGAATCAGGCTCCAGGCTATCATCACACTTGGGGGGGTAGGTATCAGGAGTGGCAAGTTTACTATAGCAACTATCATCTGAATCTTTCTGCCAGACAGCAATATCCCCCTTCTTATTATACAGTTTGAAGCACATTGCAGTAAGCAGTTCTTGCAACCTTTCATAATCTGATCTCTGCTCATCTATGGTAGTGTTCCACCCCTTCCAGCGGTTTTCGTAATTTACTGGAGGACCAGAAAGGACCCAAAATCCACCAGGACGGAGAATTCGATGAACTTCCAGGAGATAAATTCCACCTGAAAGCAAAAGTCTACTGTCAGGAAGAGATAGCAGAAGAATGCTTGCATTATGTCGAACTTTGAACTTGCAAAAGAGAAAGGGTTCGATAACAAGTTTATTTTCTCATTAATCATATCAAGGAATAAACTGACACTCCCTAGCTATTGTTTCAGTGTCAAATTCAGTTACCAAATTCTGTCCACGGGATAAGGCATCTGGAACAGTGAGCCATATCAAATGAGTTTGATGGGAAGGGAAGGCGTTGTGTGGAAATGATGCCAAGAATTGCAGGAATTCCACGTTCTAATGCAAATTGGACTTGAGCTTGATGATTATCTCTTGGAGCAAGAGAAACTGTAAGGATTCCACGATCTAATAGATCACCTCCCCAGCTAGCAACCTGAAAATAGAAACAAGTAGTAAGATCAATAGTTTAAAGCTAATATAGATTGATGAGCAACAACATATGAGAGGCAGGGGAATCTAATTTATAGACTCATGGAGTGTCTCATTTACTTGTGTGGTTAGCTGCAGAAACTGGGAGGAGAAAACCAGCAAAGAGAGCAAACGATGGAACTCACCCCACACCCAGTATCAATAGCAGTTCGTACAGTTCCGTCTTTCATCTCTGGAATCAGATCCTGCATATGATCAACATAGGCACTCACTCCATTCGGAAACATGGTCCCTCCACCTGGAAAGAGGAACTTCTCCCCCTGCTTTCTTAGCCAGTTCTGATTGGATTTCTGTTTGTTAATCCAATCGTACGGTACATTCCTGAAGTCATACGTGAAGTAAATCAGATGAGACTAACCAAAACAAGAAAAACAATTTAAGGTGACACAGCCAAGAAAATAATTATACCTATACCAACATTCATGCCTACTCTTTGGCCATTTGATTGGAGGCTTGTATCCATTTGGTGGAGGAACCAAGCATTCCTTCTTTTCAAATGGAGGAGGGCAGTGGCGTTCCATGAAAGTTAGCCTGTGATGGCCATACTTCTTCCACTTCTGCACAACAGATTTACAACATAAATATAGCAATTCTACTACAGACAGTCTTGAAAGTTCTTGATTAATTTATAGAACTATTTGTCCCAGAGAAAGCTCATACCCTCGGATCTGTACATGGAGTGTAGTCTTGATAGTCTATAGTGCATTCAGGAAAGGCAGTGGATTTAGCTTGGAGAGGTGTAGCATCCTTGAAAGTTTGGACAGACTTTTTTACATCCTTAACATTCTCGACCTCGACACTATTTCTATTGGAACAAAAGATCCCACCAAGGTAAAATGAAAACCCGCACAGAGCAACGAACAATATCATCCTGGGAAGACCCTTGGCCTTCTTATCAGGATGTACATCTGGCTTTTCATCTTTATACTTCATGATTCCACACCTCAACAATTATCTTCAGATTTGCAAGTCGTCAGTTAAAAAATGACGAACTGTGAATCTAAATTGCTATTTGCTGCTTTCTAACACAACATAAGAATATAGTTTTTCTTCTTTCTTAGTTACAGTGGAGAAGTCTATATACTGACGACCATATACAGTGTCAAAAACCAACCTTTAATAGATTTTTAACTCAAATGTATCGACAGCACATCGTATGTGATCTCAAGGAAACTAACAAGAATAGATCAGCAAAGTAAAAGAAAGGCTGAAGATTGGACACAGGATCGAACAGTTCACAAAAGCTTCTGGTTATTGGAAGCATAGATCAAGCGAATGGTAACAGAACTTGCTCTACGAAGACTAACGGAAGATGAATTTGTTGAACCAAAGTCAAAAGAAGAGAAGTGCAGAAAGCAAGGGAAATAAGTGAGTAACATCATCTATGTAGTGGTCCATGTTAAATTCTTAAACTTGGAAGAATCGGAAAAGCTGTGTAACCTACGAGATCTGATGGCAACTACCAGCATTTGGTTTCCTTTTCCATGTTAATTTGGTATAATGGCTCTCACATAAAACTATTTCTCTATGTGTGTCTTTTTTTTTTTTGAAGAATGTGTGTCTTTTTTTCTTTAACTCGATTATGCAAAGTCCAAAAGAAAAAAGACAAAGCCTTGGATCTTCAGGAAAAAAAGAGAAATCAAAAGCTAATGCTAAATAACAGAGATAGAAAACAACAATCCACACATCTATTTCATCATTTCCTTGAGAACCAAGAAAAGTTTCCATGATTTAGTTGTCACCAACTTTCAACAAGCGATGTTCTCTGTTTCTCAAGCATCATAAGTGGTGGCTATGACGATATAGCCTCATAGACAATAATAGTCATCAACACAAACAAAGGGAAATTAAGTGACATGGGTAATTAAGTGTAAAAAGGCAGCCTCTTCGACGTGAACATTCTCTAATTTTTATTAGAGTGATCATATTACAATCAAGAAACAGCAACAGAAAACAGGAGAAATGCGAAATGGGAAACGGTAAACGGTAAACGGTAAACCAGCGAAAGGTCAGATCATCAGCCCGAAACAATAAAACCTGTGAAAGAGCGAGGACTAATGGCAAATGTTCAAGTGATGAAGAAAGAAAAAGAACAATCTGGGATGAGATCAGATGGAATGAAAGAATATAAGCACCAAAGAAATGGAGACATTAAAACAGAGCACAAGAAGAGGAAATGCAAGAATGAGATAGTACGGGAGCAAGAATGTCAAAGACTGTACCTTTCTTCTTGTTCTTCTCCCTCCGCTCTAATCCTCTCTAAATGCACAAAAAGTGAAAGACTTGTGAATTGTGATAAATAAGAGATAAGATATCCTGTCTGAGAACAGAAAGAGACAGAGGCAAGACGTAAAGAGATAGATAAAATGAGGCAAGACGAAAAGCTAAGAAATAGGGATGTGCTTTGTGAGATCTACCAATCTTTAGACCTCACAAACATGCACACTAACTTCCATTTGCTCCATCCAACCTTAAATAACTCCCCCTCGTCGCCTTCTGTTTTGCATAGCTGTCCTCTGCTTTGTTCTATTGTTCTTTTTTAACTCCGTTTTCCTTTTACTTGGCTGTAATAAGCCACACCTATGGCTATTTGTAGACAAAAGGGTCAAATCGGTGAAGCGAGACCACAATCATTTCAACCATTCCCTAAATTTCATGCACATAACACCTCCCAGTGTCCACTGTCCAACTCCCGGAAACTCTCTCTCTTGGAGCTCACAGTTCTACTACAGTATGTGAAGCTGTGGACTCTCTCTGTGTTTAATTATAGATCAGAGGACTTTTGAAGAGACACACTTCTTCCGTATTTCAAGAGTGAGAAATATTCTGTCTAATTTTATGGTGTCTTATTTTATCCCATAATAAGCATATATAAATAAATGGTTGAGATTCATGGAATAGAATAAGACATCATAAAACTAGACAGAAAATCTAGTCTCGTGTTTGGAGTCCAAATTCTCTGTCTAATTTTATGATGACTTATTCTGTTTTATAAATCTCAGCTATTTATTTATGTGGACTCCACGTGAGTCTAGCATATATAAACTCGAAACCGCGTAAATGAATTTTGATACAGAAATTCCAACGATTAGAGGCCAACAGGAATAAATGAGATTAAACATATATTTTAAACATTCGAGTCTTTGTCACAGTCGTTTTCATAATTAGGCCCAGTGTAGTACTTGATTGATGTGTAAGTAAAAGAAGCTAATTTATCATAGCCATCTGCCATAGGGCGGTGGATTGGTTCGGGTGTGGGCCGTTTATGACTCGGATCTACCTCAGAATGTAATCAAATCAGAATTCACTCAAATCCATGCAAGTATAAGGTTAAATCCAACGTCTGAGAAGTCTGATGGAAAGTTAAATTAGTAAAATAAAAAATTTTAAGGTTTAAATATTTAATTATATATTAGATCATTATAAAATTAAAATATTTTAAAAATTAAGTAAAATTAAAGAATTTAAAATATAATTAAAGAAAAATATTATTTTCATCTTATCACCGTCGTGGTCGTGTGAGCTTCCGAAGACGCTCATCTATGACTTGGGAATCGATCTCCAACAATCCGACGAGGCAAGGGCTTGAAGGAGTGAGAAGGAGAAGAAAAAAAGGGAGAGAATAGGTAGGTATCTTACTGCTCTTAGGAAAGAGAGAAATTAATCGTTATTAAAAAAATTAAACTGAAAAATAATCAGTTTAAAGATTTTATAGTTAGATTAATTCAAAATTTTAATTATTGATTAAAATGATATTTATTTTAATGCAATTTAATAAAAATAATTTTATTTTATTGAAATTTGTTCAAATTGATTTTTCGGTTAAAATAAAATCAAATAAAATTTATCAAGTTTAAGTTATCAATTTAATCAGTCTATTAATTTCATCTTAAGTTAGATTAAATATAATTTGTTACTTTTGACTATATTTACCATTTTTAGTCTAATTTTTAATTTTATATTCTATTAAACTATCAATTAATCTAAAGTTTAAAATTAATTTAAAATTTTAGATTCCCTGCTAGCCCCTCTTGTAAGTAGGGTGTTCAAAAAAAAAATAGTGATGAGTAAAACCCCAAAACTTGAGTTCAATCATGAACTATTATCAACTGTGTTAAGTAATCGTTTCATCATAATAACTTAAGCTGATGTGTGAAGCTAACTTAATTGATATTATAGTATCACATCTCCTAAAGTAAAAGTCATTTGAGCTTCAAACTTGCACATACATACTCTATCTTCTGTTGAATAATAAATAAGTGGTAGGATTTGAACTCACGACTATTTAGTCACAAAGACTTTAATACTATATTAAATTACCGTTTCATCATAATAATTTAAACTTTTGTGTGAGACTAATTTAATTAATTTTATATTAACAAACCAGATGCTTCTTTTTCTTTCAACTTACGAAAAATATATATAAATGTCGGTCAGATTCATTATTCAATAGTCAACATTGGCACAATTGTCAATTGTTTGACAATGGTTATGGTGTATTATATGAAAACCATGTTCATGACACTATGCTCAAAAAAGGTCCAACAAAAGCTTACTTGCCGACGACGACGAAGTAATTTGTTTTTTAAGGCGACGAAGACGAAGTTGATAACAAAAATATCAAAATATAAATTTTGCTAACCCCGGAAAACAATTTAATAGTCTGAAATGTTGGTCCACCGACACTACTAACATTTTTGCTTTGTTCACTATTATGAAAGGTGAAAGGGAACGTGGACCTCTTCCTTGGCCATAATGACATAACTCATTTGTCATTTGGGTGATAGCAATAGGAACATGCTAATTGCATTAGCTGTCTCCTTCACAAAACGCAACATGTCATCTCCTTTGGCTTATAGAACAAGAACACATGCAGTCGTAATGGGCGATCGACCCACCTCGCCGATATGATCCTATCATTTATCACTTTGAGCTTCCAAAGCCGACTTTCGCCCCATCCTCTCTTTGTTGATTTCACACGCACGCACGCACATAGTATACAAATATCCGAATATGAATAGGGTTGAAAACTGATTGAAGCGGCATAGAACCACTCAACTTGTTCTTTTTATTCCATAGATACTCCAAAATTCAAAATTTTAATAAAACCTCAATCAATTTAAATTTTTTTAAATTAGATCAATTTTAATAAAACCTCAATCAATTTAAATTGGTTTAAATTATATTTAAATTTAATTTTTTAATTATTAAATAAAACAATATCATTTTAACTAAATTCCAAACCTAACCTACTGAAATGTGATCCCTAGATATGGACATCCTTTCTGATTCAAATTTCAGAGGTGGGTGTTGGTAAGCTATAAAGGGACAACAAGAAAAACTTGAAACATGAGAAGAAGAAGAAAAAAAAATGTGTTCACTATTACTTTCTCGAAAACGTACGTACTAGTTATAATATACAATTGTTAATAGATAAATGTTAGTTTATCTGGTTTCCACATATCTCTCTTGATATATGTGGTTTTGCATATCATTATTGTCACGCAACCTTACTCCTATATAGTAGAGAGGTTGGTTCATGTAAACCTGCATGCAGATGTGACAAAAAAATTATGATGCAGAGATAAAACTTTAAGTAAATAGAATAACACTACAAGATAATAAGACATTAAGGACAAACCTGAGGGTTGATCAGATCTGCTATTTTCTAACACCAAAATCACAAGAAAGAAATAAAATAAATGCAAATAATACTAATACTAATAATGAATGCAAATACAAAAGACAATAAAATAAAATAGCATGAAAATAAAACGGAGGAAAGTAAATAACTAGTGAGCTGACCGAAGGGAACTTCAATCTTGTAAAGTGTTGTCGAAGGATTCTTTGGAGAGTTTACAGATTGCGCTGGGACATGCATAGCCCAACCTAAATCAAACCTAGACTACCAATGGAGGACACTTAATGGCAAAGTGAGTGAAACTAACGGGAAAAAAATAGGAAAAGATTGATGCACAGTCGCTAGCTGTAAAAACACACGCAAGAATAAGGTGATGTCGGGCAGGTGGTGGTATTGGGAATCGCCAAAAAACACAAGTTCCCAAGGTATCAACAGAGTATAATAAATGCCTGGCTAAACGACAAAAACAATATTCAAGACACCCATTCCCCCTTCTTCTCCCTCTCTCCCACCGTCGACACCCACACTCTGCGACTTTCTAAGTTCAGAACGCCATAATTACACGACATAACTTGCTATGCAATCCTAGCCTTCAAGCAGTAAAAACAACTACCATTGCTAACTGTCTAACGAAAACTGCAAACTCTCAACCAACGAAAATAACTAACTAACAGGTAGGAAAGAACCTACGTTAGAAAAGGGAGACTGTGAATGAACAGACCCATTTAAAACAAGGAAATCCAAAAGCTTGAAGCATATGGTCTAGAAAATCCCAACTAATCGAGTTATAGGCTTTGTTGAAATTAATCTTGATAGCATAATTCTTTGGGCTACTTCTTCTGAAGTAACCATTCATTAGTCCCTTATGTACCTTCCTTTTAAGAAGACATATTGAGAATGATTGATAACATTTTAGGTATAGGTATAATCTTATAGATAAAATTGCAACAAGGAATAAGTCTAAAATCACTAAGAGAGTAAAGGTAATATACCTTAAGCACCAGGAATAATAAAGTTTTGTTATTTTCAGATAACACCTTCTTTTTTTTCAAACACCTTAATAATAGATTCTATCATAAGGCACCTTATTTAAGGCCAAGCCTTTAAAAGAACACCTCATTAAGGGCAACAAGACTTGGAACCTTTTCAAGACCCATTTTATGCACAATTTGTTCTATCTCCCTAAGGGGTCACTGGGGCTATTAATTCTCCAAATTCTTCAAGTGAGAACTGATTGCTTACGAAACTACTCAGAGCTAACAAAGAGGAACTGCTTATAGTTGAAGTACCAATGGAACCCTTAAAGATATGAGGGCCTCCTCAATAAGTTCCTGTTGAGAAGAGATGACTGTCTCCTCCCTACTGTTCAATATGCCAATCACATTCTATTTCTTCTTACTAGTATAGTCTTATAGAAAAATAGATTTTTTGGTCTTCCTCAAGAAGTCATTTCACCCTTGATCTCTGTTGAAGAATAGAGCAATGGTTCCTCTTAGCATTTAAGTAATGATACAATGCATACTTCTCCTTATTAAGAGAATAAGGATCATGTAACACCCCATGTTAGGGGTTAGAAAATTAAAAAATTTTAGTGCACTGTATGCTTTGCATAATTGAGTATTCGCTAGTAAGTGCATATGTATTTTTGACACATACAAATAATTTTACATGCATGCATTGACAATTCTAGGTATAATTAGTTTTAAAATTTGATTTAAGATGAGAATTATGGTTTCTAGGTGTCGAAAAATTATTTGGAGAGCGTTATTATCATTTTGGTATTTTTGAGAATTTTAGAAATTTTTCCAAAAATTTTAGGATAATAAGAAAAATAGACAAATGGCATTATGATATGTAGCACTTCTATTTGGGTGACAAGTGGCTCATATGTAATGTAGCCATGTGTCAATGGATTAAGAAGACACGTAAGCGTGTGTTTGAAAGGTAAAATTTGTTGTAGCTCTTGGGTTGTACTTCGGTTTGGCTTTGTTCTTCATCAATACCAAAAACTCTCTCCCAAAGTCTTCATCACAGAATAGCTTATTAAATTGGTTGCACGTGATTTTGAAGAGTTGGAGTTTAAACTAGTAAGTACCTGATTGAACCCAAGTTTATCTTGTTAATTGACCTCATTTTCTTAATTGTTATGCACTCGTTGACTCCTAATTAATGATTTAGTGCTTAAAATTGGTTCCTTACATCGAGCATTCATAAGTTGTAAATTGCCAGTATATTGTCTCAATTTG
>JAOQMR010000001.1:15064448-15085302 GCA_027563865.1 Erythroxylum pelleterianum
AATCGCTTTAATTGCATCATTCGACTTAGGCTAGTTTTAAATTAATTTCTACACGGTTCCTTTGAGAGACGACCCGAGGTTCAGCTTGCTGCAATCTTAGATTTAAATTATTTTGACCGATTTCTAAGGTCGATTATATCAATCGAACGACAAAGCAGCGATCAGTACCATATGGTTGTTATGATTTATGTACTGAATTATTCATCTCGTAGTTAATAGTTCGGTGTTTATACATTGAAGACACTTATTAGCTGAAGCATAAATGAGAATTTTAGGTAGACTGCATGTGTTGCTTTTGTATTTGTGATGATTGGTTTGTTATAAGATGGAGTTTAAGTGGTTTTTAAGTTTGGAAAATCACTGAAACCGTGATTAAAAAGAGTACAAAAAATGCATGAATGTTGATTTATAAACATACTGTGTTTTTGTTGTTATCATATATGAATCCGTTGAGTGTCTATAGACATGAATTGAAATGAGTTTATGATAAGGAATGAGGATTAGATGAGATTGGGATGCAGAAATGATTTAAATGAAGTGTAAATTTTTTTTTATGAAGATGGAAGAGAGAAAGTGCAGAAAAGTTGGTAAATTGTGTGAATGAGATTCGAATTTTTAATGGTTATGTGTACTCTAGAAATTTGGATTTGTTATATGTTGTGGAGCTGAAATGGAAGTGGGAAGGATGATTAATGCATCAAATGTATTGATTAGAAAGTGTAAAAGAGAGAAAGTTCGGAAAGAAGGAGGAAGAAGAGAAGAAGATTTGCGATTTCTAGGAAAATGGCTGTTGAAAAGTTGGGATGTCGCTATCGTGAGATGAGAGGAAGAAATAGAATGTGTTTGGAGGTTTAAAAGCACTACAGTGACTTTGCTGGTATGATTGGGAGTTCACCATCGTGTTGACTCATCCTGAACACCTTTGCTTCTTTTGGCCATAACTTTGTCATCCAACCTCTAAATGACATGAGACTTGAACTAATAGATTCCTAATACATTTTTATACCTCTCAATAAAAATTAGTAGCCTTCTGAATTGAATTGGAAAAGATTGATTGACTCAAAGTGAGGGAATTTGTTGGAATAGTATGAACTAGAATATTTTACTGAACATACTTCGGTATTTTGCTTATATCTTGTCCTGTAGAGCTTCGAATGGGATGATTCTTGATTTGAATTAAATTAGAGACATAGTACTACAAATTTTCTGAAGAGATTAAATTCTAATTCTACATCTAAGAATTTTAGAATCTGATTTGAAGTTGAGATAAGAATTCTGATGAAGCGTAAGTATAGTCTGAGATCTTTTTAGTAAAACTTTCAGTATATAGAACCAAATGAAATGATTTTGGTATCATTAGAAACTTAAGACTTGGTAGAACAACCTTCAAGAAGGAAGTGTCATCAATTTCCCTCACCTTCCTAATGAGAATAATTGAGCAAAGTGGACCCGAAAGTTGGTTGTGAAATAAATCTGGATTGAGAAATTTAGTATGGTTTCACATGATTGATAATGTGACAAGATTAAGGATAAGAAACCTGGAATTTTGTCATGAATATGCATCATACATATTCAGTATATATGAATGTGCATTAATGAATTCATATCGTGCACATAGAGGAGCACATAGACTGTCTACTTTCAGATATTGCCGAGACTTCGAGGCGATCAGCAAACAGGGAACTTTTGTAAGTAATTTAGATGGTCTTATCTGTAAGTAAATCTTGATGAATATTTGTAAATAATTCAATAAGAAAATTTTGATAGTTTTGCTTTGACTATTTTGTTTGATACTGATTTTGATCCATTGAATGATTTGCAAAGCTGTCAGATTGATATGTTTGAATTTTTGGCATGAAACCAATGATTGATTTGAATTTCAAACATCTTTGTTTTTGAATCTGTTAAGTCCTAGTTGTGGGTAAATAGGCATGCCTATAAGGGTCTGCAGCTGCTCCTGTGGTACTTTAGTGTCGAGACTTTTGTCTCTCCTGGATACTTCGGTGTCGAGACTTCAGTCTCTCCTGGACACTTCGGTGTAAAGACTTCAGTCTCTTTTGAACACTTCGGTGTTGAGACTTCGGTCTTTCTTGAACACTTCGGTGTCAAGACTTCGGTATCTTCTGTATAAGTCCCATTACCTGCTTATGTAAATGGATTAGCAGTCATCTAATTTTGTATTCGAATATATGTTTGTTTCTAACTTAAACAAAATTGTGTTTTGATTCTGAAGGGTTTATACCCTTTTGTGATATTCAGTTCTGTTAATTATAAAATCTGTTATGAAATACTTTATGTCTGAATTATTGTTAAGACAATCCTTAATGCATGCTTATGCTATAACTTGATTCAATATTGTTAGTTGTCAGTTTATGTATAGATTAGTTATTACTCACTAAGCTATATGCTTAGCAGGGTGGATTTGTCTGTGTAGATTCAAAGCGAGGATCATAATGATTGGGACGAATCAACCGCATTGGCCAATGGAGTCTGAGTCTTGTTTTGTCAAAAATGTATTTTGAGTTTGTTTTGGCTTGTCTATAAAGTGTATGATTTTGAATTGTTGTAAGTTTTTGCTATAACTATGTTTCAGGTTGGTTTCAGTTTTTGGAAGAAATTTGTATTAAGTTCATGTAATATAATATATGTATGTTTTAAACATGTTTGGAATGAGATATACGTAACATATGTTTGTTTAAGATTATGGAAATGCTTGTATGATATGTGTTGGGTATTCTACTGATTCTCTGTTCTCTTTCAAAAACAAGACTGATAAACTTTGTTATTTTGCAGGTATGTAAAGTGCAGAAAATAAGAAGACAAAAGTTTTTACTTAGTTCGATAGTCAAGAACTATCTACATCCAAGGTTCCCACATGCAGTAGTGGAGGAATTCACTATGAAGAATCAGGAGAAGAGAACCAGATATAGAGATGAGTGTAATTTTACACTTGCAAAGAGCCTCACCAAGAAACCCTCTTAGTACCCACAGGTGTACCCTAGCAATCTCTGAATATTTTCTCTACTCTCTTTTTCACTTTCAACTACTGAATACAATGAACAATTGAAGACTGAATTTTTTCCTGTATGTTGTGCTGTGTCTGAAGCTTCTGTATTGCTTTTATACTTGATGAGGAAGAAGATGACTTTCGGATGCTCCAAGTTGATGTGTCTCACGTGCCTCCCATGTGATCACTTAAGTAGCCTCCTGATGCTCTGCATTTTGGTGTAGACTTTATGTTGAATTAATTAGCTTCTCTTGTGTCAAGATACTACTGCTTTGTGTGTTGATGACAGCTGTGTTGTGTTTGCCTTTGACCGTGTATTGATGTTCAATGGCTTGTGTCTTTACTTGAGTGTCACGTGGGTTGTCTTTATTCACTAGACACTTATGTTTTTGCTTCAGCTGAAACTCAAACCTTCGAGAGACTTTCTTGTCTCCTTCTTCAACATTACAGACACCATCTTCTTAGCTTCTTCACGTCTTTTGTTGCTTCTGCTTATGAATTGATGGAGAACCAGTGATATTTTCTCACAATATGTTTCGTACTTTTGGATCTGTTTCGGTTCCATGTTTCTGTGTGTGTAGCACTTGCAATATCCTTCCAGGGGGTATTAGGACGTCACAGATCACCGATTATATACTTCTTCTTAATCCTATCTCAATTTATCGTTAGCCTTAATAATATTATAAAGTATAGCTACCCTTCATCCTCTTAAGAATCTTCAATTCATCTTTAATCTTTGTAAGCTTTTTCATAAACATGAAAGTTTTATAACCCCTGTACTATATATCTATACCCTTTTTAATAGCTAGGCCAAAATTAGAGTTCTCTGCTAGATAATTGTTGAACCTGAAAGGGAAACATCTTTTGAAGCTTGGAACTAAATCTTAAACCACTATAAGAGAGTGATTCGAGATATTAGGAGGGAGACATGATGCTTTGCTCAAAGGGGAACTCAATAACCATTCACCGGTGACCATAGCTCTGTCCAGATTCTTTATAATATGTCATCTTCAGCATGCTTGTTACTCCAAGTATAATATAGGCCTTCAGACTTAAGGTTTATCACTTCTGATTCCCTATGGTCATTATTGAAATTTCTCAAGTAGTAGTTCCCCGCAACTTCTGAGGCATACATTGTATAGTTAAAGTCCCCCAATATCACCCAAGGAAGATTACTTTGTGAGTTTGATATTTTGTAAGTCCCTGGAAAGTACAATCTTTTGGTACCTGAGAATAGAACCATAAACAAAAGTAGTAGAAATGGTTATATTATCCCATTAAAGCTTAGCATGAATATGAATAAATTGGTCAATAGATATGATGACATCCACTTTGGCTTTCCTTTGAGTCCATAACTAGGACAATGCCACCGTAATGGTGAAGGTTGTGATTTTAAATAATGTCCCAGTGATATCCCAAACAATTTCAGCTTTCTTAATTTACCATGGCCGAGTATAGTCTCTAGCATACTCATGATACAAGGCTTATTCTCTAAAAGAATCCCCAAAAGTATTGTTGTTTGTTAGGGCAATTAATGCCCCTAAAATTTCATGATATCAAAGTTATTAGGGATTGATCTTCTTATCAATCCTCTCAAACTTTACTCTTCCTCTCAAACTTCTTCTTGTTAACTTACTTGAACCCCTTATCATTTTCCACTTCCCCTGTATTAGTACTAGCTATGCATGAATTGACTAAGTCACCATCTTAATGAATAACTACTGCCCCTTTGCCTCTCTTTACTTCATGTACATTCGGTCGCCATCCATAAGTTGCATATTTTTCACACTAGCTGCCTCAGTTAAATGACACGAAGACTTTGCCATGATATGAGAATTTGGTTCATTAGAACTATTGTTACACTTATCCAACCCTTGTCGCTTTTCAATTCTCTTCTTCCTGAAAAATTTCCTCTTTTGCCCCTATTAACTCATTATAATCATCTCTAATAAATCTTCTTCCAGTCATGCACCATTGCTTTCCTGGGGTCATCAACATAGCTTCAATTGGTATGATACTCTCGTGAGTATATTCCCTTCACCAAGTCTGAATAGTAGGATTATATGACGCAATTCGTGATCTAAATCAACATCAACACATAACTAGACAAGGGTAGGGATGTAACTAGACAAGGGGAAGAGTGGGGTTAGTTTTTAGACATTATCAAAAGAGAAGAAGTATTGTGTTGGCATAGTGAACAATAGAAAGTCAGTTACTATAAATAGCAACAGAAGGGAGCAGGAAACACAAGAAAAACTAAACTGCTCCTAGAGGTATTCTATTTCTACCTCAAGTTTGACTTTCACCTTCAGCATTATAGAAGCCAGAGGAGCTAAGGGACCACTAATGTACCCATGGATGACCTGCAAGTGCCCAGAGAATTGTGTTTGTAATAGGGGGAGGGGGTAGCAGTAACAGGATGAAACATAATGAGGAAGGGGAAAACTGAAAACTTTAAGAATGGCATAACACAATGAGTACTGTGAAATAAAGAGAGACATATTGGAAGATGAAGAAGGTAAGGTAGCGCAAGAATCTTGACAAGAAATTGAGATGGTCCTAATTGGATCCAGCTACACCCAACTTGTCGTCCTGAGACCCGACCCTTATAAAAAAAACATAATATTGTTTTATATTTTTAATTTTTGAAAAAATTTAAATGGACTTAATTTAGACTGCTTTAAGCCTAGTTGGGCTCAGGCCCGTTATGAGCCTTATTGAGCCTCAAGCTAGGGCTAGGCCTCAACTGCAAAGAATCGGGCCAAGTTCAGACTTGGGAGACTGGACTCAACCCGGCCCATTGCCATTTCTAACAAAAAAAAATTATGGAGATATTTCAACTAGCTGAACTAGCTGACGAGGGAGGAGTGAGAAGAGAGAAGTATGCTCGTTAAAAAGCTAACAAAGTTCTTTCTATTATCTTTATTTTATTTTGATAACAAAAAATTCAATTATTTAATAAATTACGTATATCAAATATATAACTTATTGAATGAACTATTTCAATCTAAACCACAATATTAATTTTAAAAGATGTCAAAATTTTAAAAATGTCGAATATAAATTTTCTTATTTAAATTATTTTAAAGTGTTCTTCCGAAAAGTTGCTAAATTGTAGACTACTTATTAACTCTGAGGACAAATTTCTCTGTGCGTATGTAAAAGTAACGTAACTTATTTGACATATTAGATATCTATATAATATGCGGGATGGGATTGTCTCTTTAAAGTTATGGTGTTTTATTCTGTCCCATGAATTTCAGCCATTCATTTATATAGGTCCTGTGCTTATTTATACGGGACCCATACGAGACTCGTATAAATAAATGACTGAGATTCATAGGACATAATAAAATACTATAATATTGGACAGAGAATTCGGACTTATAATACACTTATGACTATCTGTTATCTAAAAACTTGTATAATAAATCCTATTGGACGAAGAAGGTAAAATAATTCAATCCAACTTAAGAATAAATTTTACTTTGACCTAATTTTAGGTTAAACTTGAATTTTTTTAAAAATATTTTTTAAAATTTTAGGTTTGAATTTCACGATTCCAATTTAATTTAAAACTATTTGACTCTATTAAAAATATTATTTCGTTGAATGAATAAAATTAAAATTAAAATTAAAAAAACATTACTTTTAAAAAAATTATTTTTAATCCTTTAATAAAAGACATTACTTTAGTTTATTATACTTAATAAAATAATTTTATTTTAGAAAAATCAACCTTAAATTTCTCAAGTTTTAATTAAAATAAGTCTAATCCTTTAATTTCATATTCAATTGACAGAGCGAGTAAAATGAAAGCGACCTCCACCTCGTATATGCTTTGTTTGTCAATGATGGAAACTGGAAAATGAAAATTCAGCATCTTCTAGAATTTATGTTCTATGTAGCCCGCTAACCACAAAGTCCCGCTGTCTGTGTTTACCACGCGCCATTTCCGGTTTCTTAGGAACGAGAGACATTTTAAAGGTACGATCTCCGAATGGTACAATCTTATGTCTTTCTTTTTTGTTCCGTTTGGCTTCGAGTTGATTTTTGTCGGGCATTAGTTATTTGATCTTATTAGATTTGATTGAATGGAAAGTGAATTTTCCTTTAGCTTTGTATTTCTTGATCACTTGTGCATTTGGTTGAATTGGTTGTTGTTATGCTGTTGTTACGTGATTTGAGGTTGTATGATTCTGGGGCCATGGATACGATTGTTTGCCAGAATATCTTGTTGGGGGTTGGTTTTGCAGTTGAAGAAAAGCTATTTGGGGGTTTTTAGTTTAGATCGTTTGTATTTGGGCGCTAAGTGTGATAGTAATGGAGGAATTACTGTTATCGTTTAGCTATAACATGTAGTTGCCCATGTTTTAAGCTACCAGTTTCATGCGGAAAACTGTGTGCAGTCTTTCTTTATGCTGCTTCTCAATCTCAACGTGGTAGAAGTATGAGGCGTAAGTAGGTTTAGATCTAGGAAATGGATTTTCTTGGTTTCTAGGTTGTGGCTTTTCAGTTCTCTTAAGATAGTGTTTTTAGAATTAGTTGCTGAATGATGAACATTCAACTGCACTCAACATAGTTCTGCATTATGTTAAACATGTGGCTTTGTCATCTTCTGTTGCCTAGACATACAGCATTGGCTTTCATGTTTACACTTTACCTTCTTATGTCTTTGGGCAACTCCAGTTCAATGCTTGAACTGATTTACTTTTAAAGTTTACTTCGCCACCCATTTTCTTTTGCTGTTTTCTCCCAATATTTCTATTTGTGAGTATTGTTCAGCTTCATTATTGAGTTATAATATGAAACTGTTAGATGTTTTGATGATTTCTTGACTCAGTATTAAGCTCATTTAAAATGTTAGGCTCCAAGTTGCTTCCTTTTGTTTATCCAAAAAAACGAGTTTATAAAAGAAATAAAAGAGAACAATTCAATAAGGACTAAATCTACTTCATCCTAAGTTTTCCTTATTAAATAAGAACTAATAATGAGTTAGATATAGTCCTACTGGTTTAAGACTTTATTTAAGAATAAGAAATCCTTACTAGTTTAGGATACAATTCTAAGCCTAAAATTAGGGTTTTCAAGTAGAAAGTTTGATGCTTTCTTTAATAGCAGTTATTAAACCCTCCATTATTTTCTTATCACTAAAACTGCAGCACTTTTAACCTGAGTTTCCACCGACCAAAATCCTAAAACTCCATTGTTGCAGAGAAATACCGTATTAATTTTGTGTGATTGCCTACAGAGAAGTCGACATGGATTTTTTGTTCAAGGTAATGAATGAGGACGCACCTGAATGCAACTCTGATGAAGGCATCATTCAAAAATGCCCATTCCTAAGAAACATCAATAAGCCGACAAGTTTTTCATTGTCATCTTTGAATTGCCCCGTCCCTGTAAGTTATTTCTTCCAAGTTAACGTCCATCTTGTTTATCTCAGTTTGTGCGCTAATTTTGAGGTGCCGGAGCTGGTTTAGGA
Organism: Erythroxylum pelleterianum; assembly: GCA_027563865.1. Lineage (NCBI taxonomy): Eukaryota > Viridiplantae > Streptophyta > Magnoliopsida > Malpighiales > Erythroxylaceae > Erythroxylum > Erythroxylum pelleterianum. Next base: position 15,072,941 of record JAOQMR010000001.1, read on the forward strand.
TTTAACGTCAAAACCTGCCATGTATTTCTTCAGGAGCGTGGAGTTAAAGGCCCCATATTCGAAGATGGTCCGAATTTTGATGCTGCATTTAAACTCTTTCATGGGAAAGATGGGATTGTCCCGCTTTCAAGCAAGTCTAGTTTTCATTCTGACTTTTTGGAACCTGAGCCTGCACCTCAGTTTAATCCATTATTGGCAAACACGGCCACCATCAGTCTATCTGTTTTTGGGGCTGGTTGGCCATTTAGCTTTGGTTCTTTTAACGATAAGAGGAAAAAGCAAAAGAAATCTGAATCAAGCAACAAGAGAGATTCATCTTCTCAGGTGAGACTAGAGAGACAAATATTGCCGCTTATTTTGATTCTGATCGATTCTAGACCAAATTGGAGAAAAGAAAGGCTGAAAGTTTTTTTTTTTTGACGTATGCGTTGAATGATTCCTCCACTTATAAATTTGGGATGTTCTAATCTTGCAGAAAGGGAATAACTTAAAACACGAGGCTCTAGGAAATGAGTGGTTAGAAACAGGTAACTGCCCAATTGCAAAGTCATACAGAGCAGTCAGTAAGGTACTGCCGCTTGTAGCATCAACTCTTCAGCCGCCTCAAGGTATGAAGTTCAGATGTCCACCTGCCGTAGTTGCTGCAAGGGCGGCCTTGGCACGCACAGCCCTTGTTAGGGCTGTGCGACCTCAGCCATTACCGTCAAAGATGCTCGTAATTGGTCTCCTGGGGATGGCCGTAAATGTGCCTCTGGGTGTGTGGAGGGAGCACACTAGGAAATTCTCAGTATCCTGGTTTGCAGCAGTGCATGCAGCTGTGCCCTTCATAGCCATGCTTAGGAAATCTGTAGTGATGCCCAAAACTGCAATGGCATTGACCATTGGAGCTTCTATCCTTGGTCAGGTTATTGGTTCTAGAGCAGAGAGGTACCAACTTAAAGCAGCTGTAGACAAGGAAAAGGTGGCAGAGCATACAGAGACAGCTGCTGCGGTATCAGTATCAGGCCAGCATCCAAGCCAGGCTGATGGCATTATAATAGGCAGTCATTGTGGCATTCGTATAGAAGGAATGACGTGGGATCCACTCGCTATCAAGGCCAGTGGACTTGCTGCTTCGTCTACCAGCGTGTGTTACTGATTATCAAAAGTTGCAAAGAACGCCATTGGAATAAAGAGACTATTCCGAATTGGTGATGTTACGGTTTGGTGAACTTTAGCATATGTAAAAGCTTTTGATTTCTTATTCATTTATGTATCTTGAGTTGAAACTCCTGTAATAACATGATATTTCTGTATCTTTAGTTGAAATGCATGATATTTGAGCAAGAAGCCAAGGGTCTTTCGCATGGCAAATTTCCAAGCTCGCACCTTTTGCATCTAAAGCAAATAATAACAGTGGAGTAGAATCCATAAACCATATAGCAGTTCAAGAAACTTGGGAAACAACGAAGCACAATAGAACCAACATATAAACTAAAATGTAAAAGGAATCGGGTAGAAACAAAAACAGTAACTTCCTTAATATTAGGCGACTTCAGATCACATACCTTGAAAAAGTATTCAATACTTTTTGTACAAAGTTCAACAGCGTTCGTTTCCATTGACATCAGAAACCACCTAACTGTTGCCTCGACATGCCTCCAAATCTCCCACTTGAAATGCCGCCACCACCATAAGCCGGGGGAATAGTACTTAATCCAGGACAATCTCTTGCCCAGTGCCCAGTTTGATGGCATTTGTAGCATTCACCAGTTGCACCACCCATAACAGCTCCTGAAGATACTCTATTAGCATAGCTTCCTGCCACAGATTGCCCTTGTGTATTCATTATACTAGGGCAATTTGCTGAGCTATGACCTGTGGCCCCACAGCTGCTACAGCATGGTTGAGCACCCGAAGTGACAGTTGTAGGAAACCCAATGTTGTACTGGTTCCCCAAATACTTGGATCCCGGCACTCCAGCTTGTCTGTTTACAAAATTCTCAATCCCGGTGCTTTTCCCTGCAGGAGTGCTATAACCATATTCTGCTTTGGCAGCAGAACTAGAATTTTCTGAATTGGACTTCTCCATCAAATCCAGAAGAGACCTGGACAAGGATGAATAGTTCATCTTTTCTGCTTTGACAACAGTAGACTTTACACGCTGTTCATCACTGAATGTCTCTTCTTTTACTTTCAACTTAAAGACATATCTAGTAAACAGGACTTGACGAATAATTTTTGAAAAGCTCTCATCATCTTGATTTTCAAATTTCATACAATGCAAAACTTTTGCAGAGACACCCATAATCTCCTCACCACACTCCTGAAATGCTGTCACCCATGTTATGCCAGTATGATCCTGTATCTGAATCTGAAGTATGTACCTATAATCACATGCATCCACAGATTGATCACACCTTTCGCATCGCCACTTACCATCTCCGTTATTTGTAACCTTTTTACTGCATGGCCTATCTCCAGCCATGATTGGACAAGCAGTATAACAGAAATTATCAACCTTTATGTATATAACAGTTGCATTGACAGTGATCCAATCTGGTTTTTCAGAAGTGCCTAGCCTCTCGTCCTTAATTTGAGAAACAGTCTTTAGAACATCTGTCCTGCCCACACTTGAAAATTCCTTGGAAATAGAGACAGTAGGTGTGTTCCTCCCTTCCTTGTTAAACCAATCCTTTAGCTTCTGAGCCTCAGGAAAATCTGGTTCAATAAACAGCTGACTTGTAGAGATAGTTCCCAGTGCCTTACCATTGAAATCACTGACCCTACCAGATTTCACAGCTAGAACTGGAAAGCTCCCCGTATCACACATAGTTTGTAGCATTTGCCCCTCTGCACTGCAAAAATTCCCCCATAGGGTTATCTCAACACTCCGTCCAGACATGTCTTTCAGCTGGAGTGCTCTCTTTTGAGTTTCTGAACCATTTTTCCTCATTATTGAAGTTGCAGGAGAAATAGACGATACCACGCCAATTACATCCACAACACTGTTATTATCCATACCCTCAACATCACTTATTGGACGAAAATGAAATTGCTGCCTTGGTATTGAGCTGTCATCATCAAAGCAGGGCTGAATAATGGAACTGCTCTCTAAAAATATTTCTAGATCATTACGAAGGTGGTTAAAAGTCTTTTGAGCAGGTTTCAAGCTTCCCTTGGAAATTAAGTACACCCTACCAGCTTCAATCTGGTGGTAAAACTGATCAGCCACAGCATTGAAACAAGTTACCCTGATTTCTCCTCCATCAGAATCAAGCAGATCAAAAGAAAACACCTTCCCATCACCACGGGGATTATTGTAGTGCCTTAATTCTGCCTTTGCTGTCACTCTGGCCTTAATTGTCCACCTACCCTGGTATGGATTCAGAGCAGCAATTGGAATTATCCTGGGGGGAGCTTCATTCCTAGCCACTGGTCCTCTGTTTGTATACACTGGAGGTGGTTGCTGATAAGATGAGTGAGGAGGTGGTTGCTGATAAGGCCGTGAAATTTCTGGTTTAGGATTGCGGAAGCCAGAATTCTGATTGCTGTATGAAGAATTTAATGCTACAGACCCAGTAAAGCCAGTAGCATTTTCTGCTTTCGGTTGGAATGCGGACACATTTGTTGCAGCATATTTTCCAGTGTCATAATTACCAGAATGAGAGCCACCGTAGATTTGATCTATGCCAGGGTTTTGTACAGATGCCGCCAACTTTGGGCTCCCAACCATGCCACCAGGTGTAATGTTAACAGATGGTCTAGGGTTTGATGAGAAATTCCCAGGTTGCTCCGTAGATGGAGGAGCTGCAGACTTTTGAACTGATGTGGGGTTTCCAATGAGAGGACATTCCTCAATTATCACAGCCAATTCAAGGATGATAATAATCCTGCTCCCAGGAAAAAAAAACATCATCAACAGGAATATAACAAACTAAACAAACAATAAATAAATAACAGAACTTCTCAGCTACTTCCTCAGCAGTGTATCCAAAAAGGTTATCATATGAATGCTTGCTCAAACTAGATTCCTTAGAAAATATCTTACATTTTGTCATTTCCATCATTTAAATTCACATTTAAGACAAGAATCGCATGGAAATGAGATGCAGACAACATTAAAACTCAAAGGAAAAGGAATAAGCAAAAAAGAAGGCGAAATATTTGACCAGTCAAACATTACAGAAGTTCTCTCAGATTCCAAGAGAAAACCCCCATTAGGAACAGAAAGTTTAGCAAGAAAAATGCTTGTACAAACAAAAAATAATGATACATAATAAAGGTAATGCATCTGGGAATCTTGCCTTATGAAACCACATAGGAGATTGCACTTTTATACTTGATTCAAAAAACAAATAGAAAATTGCCTAAATAAAAGTAGGCATATTATTTATTATTTTCACAAAATTTTCAGTCTGCATTTTGTTTAGGACCATACACACACCGGCACTATCATGACATATAAATGGATGAACAGGCACCACATCAGTTCCATGTAGCTTCTCCTGACAGATGGATATTCAGTGCACTAAATTCTATTTTCAATAATAAACTTTCTCCAATTGCTTCAGAACAGGCGCAAAATAAAAAGATAAAAAGTTCCACATTCAGTAACAGAATCACAATTTGCAAATTTTGGGTGTAGCAATATCAAACCAATCACCACAAGTCCAAGATTAGACTCCCCTCAAAAAACTCTCTCCCAAATAATTTAATCATATGTCCATCAAGTGAATTCAAAGTTCAACCATCTAAATGTTTAATCAACGAAATACAACACCAGAATTCGAAAGCAATTGAACTCACATGCGACCTTGGACGGTGGTACACGTGTACTGAACCAACTGCACTACGGAGCCAGGCCGCAAGTGACCGTCTTTAACCAAGTGGTTAATCTGAGTGCCGAGCATAGCCTGTTGCAAGTGCGTCCCATCGGAAAGCACTAGTCGGAAACGGTCACTCTGCTGCGGTTGTTTCGTCTGCACTTGCTTAAGCTCCGTTACCTGAAGCGTCGGTTTCAGCTCCGCCGCCGTGACGCCGCCGCTTGTGATCCTCGCTATCGCTCCCTCAGTCAGATTGCTCATCGTCAACTTTTAAACTATAAGTAACGTCGCTTTGACGGCGATACGCGAGATATCGGATCAGTATTTGAAGACTGGAGTTTAAAATGTGAAAACCAAAATCCTAAACTTCAGAAGCCCTAAAATGAGAGGTCTCCAGAACTGGCGCTTAGATAGCGAGAGGGAGGCGGGAAGGCTCGGTTTTTGAGAAAAAATGCTTTTACGTTTATGGACATGAATCGTCTCCAAATTACCAATTTTGTCCCTAGTTACGAGTTGACACGGAAACTTGTTCCGTACGATTTATGAGGTGATGGGATCCTACAGAACAGGATTAGTACAGGATTCGAATACAGAAAATCTAATGCTGAGTAAAAGAGAGCGAAAATGCTCTTTAATTAACTTTAAAAATTAAATTTTAAAGTTCTTAAAAAATATTTATGATTTTTTATTTTTCATAAAAATTATTACTAAAAATTTCCTTTAAAATCATAAATAAATAAATTACATACACATTAATTAAATATTATTAAGATGACTATTTAACTCAATTATTTAGTTTAGCTTAAACCATAACAAAAAAGACTGAAAATTTTAAATAATTTATTCTTAATAGGTTTTGCGATAAGAAACTTTTTTTATATAAAATAACAAATAATGTCAGTGGGAGGATGGACTATGATGAATTAACTTAAGTGGAAATCAAGTCCTGGAGGATGGACTATGATGAATTAAGTGGAAATTAAGTCCTGGAGGATGGACTATGATGAATTAACTTAAGTGGAAATCAAGTCGTGGAGGATGGACTATGACGAATTAAGGGAGGGTTTGGTTTGAGGGTTTGGAAATGAAGGAATGGAATAATCGTAAAAAATAGTGTTTGCTTTAGAGTTTTCAATTCCAAGGGAATTGATTTATCTCATTAAATTTGAGAATCTACTAAACCCTCCAAAGAGAGTGGGTATCAAGTTTTGATTCCAATCTAGTGGTTACTATTTATAACATAAGTAACCCCTCCCCTACATAAGAATTTTTTATTCTTAATTATATTATTAAACTCATCATCATCTTCATCATCATCATCATTATTATTATTAATTATTGTTATTATTATTTATTATTATAAGTTTTAAACTTATTATTATTATTAATTATTGTTATTATTATTATTATAACTTTTAAACTTATTATTATTGTTATTATTATTTATTTCTATTATTATTATTATTAATTATTGTTCTTATTATTATTATTATTTATTATAAATTTTAAACTTATTATTATTATTATTATTATGAAGATGATGAATATTATTATTATGATGATTATTATTACTACTATTATTATTATTCTTATTACACGAAATTAATTATCTTATTATTATTATTTATTATTATCATTATTATTTTTTATTTATTTTTATTATTAGTATTATTATACGAAATTAATTATCTTATTATTATTATTATTAATTATTATTATTATTATTAAATATGATATGAAAAAAATGGTATTATATTATCTTTCATTCCCACCAAACAACATTATTGGTATTAATACAGAAACCCAAGTTGCAAACCAAATATCATTTTTTTTATTTTTCATACCCATTCTTATTTCCTTCTACTATTATACTCATATTTATATCCAACCCCGTGCTCAAACTAAACGCCCCCTACAGTGCTCACATTTCATATCAGATTGAGATGTGAAGTAAGAGGTGGACAAGTTTCATTCCACAAAGAGCACTGACCACCTCCTCATTATTTTCTTTTCCACTTCTGAGGATGTTAGAAAAACAAAAGGTAATCATAGAGCAGATAAATTGATATATTGCAACCTAGTACTCGTACATTTCTACCATCAGGATTTTTATCAACATAGGTATTATGCTCCTAAAACTATTTGTGAGTTCACTTCTTTTCTTTGCTTTCTTGCTCGTACGTAATGCCACAACCACCAGAGGTTATGCCTTTACAAATGAGACAGACAAGCAGGCTTTGCTTGCCTTCAAAAGTCTTGTTCAAGAGGACGCTAATGGCAGTTTCGTATTCCTGAACTCATGGAATGACTCTGTTCATTTCTGCAATTGGAAGGGTGTTAGCTGCAGCCGCAGGCATCAAAGAGTCACTTCTCTGGACTTGCACTCCCTCAACCTGGTGGGTTTATTGTCTCCAAGAATAGCTAACCTCACCTTTCTCAAGTTGATTGATCTGAGTGACAATAACTTTCATGGTGTGTTACCACAAGAAATCGGTCAACTGTTTCGTCTACGCCATCTTGCTCTCGCAAATAATTCCTTTCAGGGAAATATCCCTACCAAATTGTCCCAATGTCTGAACCTTGAAACCCTCATCCTGTCTCACAACAATCTTCAAGGAAATATTCCTCAAGACCTAAATTTTCTGCTTAAGCTTTCCGAATTGTATCTCCATAACAACCATCTTACAGGAAAGATTCCTCCCCTTGCTAGTCTTTCCATGTTGGTTCATCTTTCTTTCCGAAGCAATAATCTTGAAGGATACATACCTGATAGTATTGATCGTCTGACCAACTTAAGGTTCTTGAGCTTGGCTGACAATAAGTTGTCTGGTATGGTTCCAAACGCCATATATAACTTAACAATGATCCAAATTTTATCAATTGCCCTGAATTCCTTGAGCGGACGGCTTCCACGTGATCTTGGAATTTCACTTCCAAACCTCCAGGAGATGTATTTTGGGGACAACCTTTTCTCAGGACCCCTTCCATGGTCAGTCACCAATGCTTCAGGACTCAAAATCCTGGACATAGCTGCAAATTTTTTTACAGGCCCTGTACCCAAAAATATTGGGATCCTTTCCAAATTAGAGAAACTTGTTGCCTTCAAGAATCGACTTGGAGTTAATAGCGATAGCCAAATGAGATTTCTGACATCCTTAGTCAACTGTACTCAACTGGAAGTGATGACATTTAGTTACAATAAGCTTGAAGGAATGCTTCCAAGGTCAATTGTCAATCTCTCCACAACGCTCTCTTATCTAATGCTTGATGGAAACATGATATACGGAAGCTTACCTCAAGACGTATCAAAACTGGTCAACTTGCAGTTGCTTGAACTAAATGAGAATAATCTAAATGGTAGAATTCCAGATTCAATAGGAAAACTTACCAAGCTGGAGGCAGTCTATCTTTACAAGAACATGATCTCTGGTAAAATTCCTTTTTCTTTTGGCAACATTACTCGTCTAAATATTCTTTCCTTATATGGAAATATGTTGGAAGGAAGTATTCCTGATTCCTTAGGTAATTGCACAAACCTTGAAGGACTGGACCTTTCACTAAACAAACTTTCTGGCATGCTACCAGAAAGTGTGGCCAATCTGTCGTCACTTACAATTGGATTGTTTTTATTCAGTAATAAACTATCAGGAAAGCTGCCAATGCAAGTGGGAAACATGAAGAATGTTGTGAGGCTTGCCTTCTCAAACAACAAATTCTTTGGAAATATTCCAAGTACCCTTGGTGATTGTCCATTGCTGGATACATTATATATGGATTACAACTACTTCCAAGGACCTATTCCTTCATCCTTTCAACAACTGAGAGGTATTTGCTCCCTCGATCTTTCTAGCAATAATCTTTCTGGGAAAATTCCCAACTTCTTGAGCCAAATGCCACTGATTTCGTATTTAAATCTCTCCTTCAATAGTTTTGAGGGGGAGATTCCAAGAGCAGGAGTGTTTTCCAATGTTAGTGCCTTTTCAATATATGGAAACAAAAATGTTTGTGGGGGAATTACAGAACTTCATTTACCTCCATGTCCAGTTAAGAAGGTAATAAAGAAACAAAGGAAGCATCTTTCTCACAGGATAATTGTAGCAATACCTACTGTGATTGTCTTCATTGTTTTGCTTTTAGCATGTCTCTTTGCTATTTATTTGAGAAGGAGAAGGTCCAGGGAGAAAACATCACCTCCCTCATTACCACTAAGTCATTTCCCAAAAGTCTCTTATGCTCAATTAAATGAAGCTACTGGTGAGTTTTCTACAGAGAACTTTATTGGGGAGGGAAGATATGGCTCTGTTTACAAAGGGGTCTTCGAAATTGAAGAACAAGTCATTGCTATCAAGGTGCTAAAGCTTCATCAACCGGGAGCCAACAGCAGTTTCATAGCAGAATGTGAAGCTCTGAAAAGGATTCGACATCGAAATCTTGTCAAGATCATAACTTCTTGCTCAAGTATAGATCACAAAGGAAATGAATTCAAAGCTCTGGTGTTTGAGTTCATGCCAAATGGAAATCTGGAGACTTGGTTACATTCAATCTCAGATGTCGATGAGCTCCAACAAGCAAGAAACTTGAACTTTATTCAGAGGTTGAACATAGCAATAGATGTGGCTGCAGCATTAGATTATTTGCATCATCACTGTAAAACACAAGTTGTACACTGTGATTTAAAACCCAGCAATGTTCTCCTTGACAATGATCTAACGGCACACGTTGGTGATTTTGGCCTTGCAAAGCTTCTTTCAGGAGATACCAACAATTATGTAGGCACAACCAGCAGTTCAATGGGCGTCAGAGGAACAATTGGTTATGTTGCTCCAGGTAATTCTCAAACTGATAGGCAAAGAAGCTAAATAGTATATGCAACTCATAGTTATGTTGAACTTGCAGAATATGGATTAGGAGGAGAAGCTTCAACGAAAGGTGACACATACAGCTATGGGATTCTCCTGCTTGAAATGTTTACTGGAAAGAGGCCAACTCATGAAATGTTCAACAATGATATGGGGCTCCATTCTTTTGTGAAAATGCATCTACCTGATAAAGTGGTCCAAATCAAAGATCCCAAGCTCTTATTGCTACAAGAAGATGATGGTCCTCATTTCTTAAGAAACAGAGTCAATGTTTCAAGGATTCAACATCAAGATTGCTTGGCTTCAATCTTACAAATTGGGGTTATATGTTCTTTGAATTCTCCTGAAGAAAGAATGGATATGGCTGATGTCCTCACTCAGCTGCATGCTATTAGAAATTCTTTGGTTAGTGGGAGAGAAAGAGTGTGAAGACATCTTTTTTTCTTTTCTTACATGTAAACTTTGAATTAATTAATATGAAAGAGCATAATATTATAACAATTGATATCTATTATGATAATTAATATGGACTAGCATACTAATATGATAATTAATATCTATTATGACAATTAACATCTTAATTACATACATGTGACATTTGACTCATTTATATAAAAACATATATTGTTAAACGTGCTATAGGTTTTTCAAATCTATTCTTTAATTTAGACTAAATGTAGTCATTAGACTTGTGATTTACCAAAGAAATGTTACAAGTAGCTGAAAATTTTTAATCATTATTTTTTTATCTTAAGTAGTTAATTTATTAAATGACTTAAATTATAAATTATTTCATGTGTTTGAAAATTTATTTAAAGTGTTTTTAAAGAATAATTATATTATTTAATTTTTTATTCTAAAAAATGATCTCCTAAATTTAACATTTAACACAAACAACATTGTCTTTTATTTGAAATTATCAAATTTATTAAGTGAGTTATGTAATATAAAAAAACACTTTTTGTGCCTTCATTTATTTAATAAATATTTAGAGATTTATATCGTAAATCTTTTCATTATAAAAGGAGTGCCAACCACAAATGATGTTATGGTGGGTGAAAGCTTATCTCTTATAAACTAATAGATTCCAAACCATTTTCATTTCTATGTTTATTCTTTCATCCATCATTCTATCACTAATGGGATATTTCTTTCTATTTCTTTATTTATTCCAGTAGAATGGATAAATCCACCACCTTTGGTTTCGTTCTTTTATATATATATACACACAAATACTACACACACTTATAGTTTCTTCAACCATAGAGGCATAATAATGCGGTGCTATGAGGTTACTTGTCATACAATATGATTGCTAAACTTTGTTTAAGCATTGAGAGATATAAACTTTATTTTGAGGGTCTAAAATTTGTACTTGAGAATTTCATAGTTGTGTTTTCCTTTTGAAACACTCGGAGCACTTCTTACTTTGAAGGTATTGACATTAAGTTCTACTTTTTTAAAAAAGTTGCTAAGTCTCTCGTTATTATTAAGCACGCGCCTTTGAGCAACATATTGGCTAACCCACTAACTTAGAGATGGCAATTGTACCCGAACTTGATGGGTATCCGATAAAATTATCCGAACGAGGGCGGATATGGGAAGCAAATTTTTACCCGCGAGACGGATATGGGGGGTTAACAAAAATACCCGTCGGATATCGGGGCGGGTATGGGGATACCACCCCCCATACCCGTTTCCTCGTTATATAATAATTTGTTGTCTTTTTTTTAATTCACTCTTAGATTTGTACTAACTATCAATTTATAATCTCTGTTTACTCGTTTCTTTTATGTTAAATTCAGTATGTATGTATGAATGTAGCATGAAAATTTAAAAGAAAAACAAATAGTCCATCCATATTAAATAAGCTTATCTAAAAAAAAAGGAGGCAGGTAAGCGGGTACCCGATGGGGGTTTGACCCCCAACGGGTACGAGTATGAGGGTGCTAAAAAAATCCCCGACGAGGATGGGGGCGGGTATGGAGGTGGGGGCAGTTCATGGGGCGGGTACGGGGGATGGCATACCCGCCCCGTTGCCATCCCTACACTAACTAAAGACTTACGTATCTGTATGTTAGGGATATGTCTCTCATATGGGCCGGCGTATGGTTGCTGTCTCCTGCAGAGACAGAATGAAACAAAAATTTAAAGAAAGAACAAAAATCGAAAATAGTGAGACGTTAGGTCGTGCATTCAATGTTAATGTCTAAAATCTAATAGTAACCCGTCACGTTCTTTTTTTTTTTCTTTCTTAAAAGTTTAAAGACCTTAATGATCATTTAGCCGCCGTAAGAAGAACGCCGACGACTGGTCGTATTTGACTTCCATTCTTCGTGGTCCCCATGTGCACTCTCAGAAAAGATATTTCTTTCCCAGTTTTGTTTTTATTACAGCCTCAAAGTTTTTGCAATAAAAGTCAATAATAATAACTCCAATTTATAAGAAAGAAAAAGGATCCCGAAATTATTTAACCTGATCTCTGATTTATTTCCGATCACCGGACAAATGGTTCCGGTGGCCGGATCATTATCGAAGAATAGGTATAAATAGCAGGAGTTTACTTGTGATTTCTGATTTGAATAGAAAAATGGAGCCTCCTCAAGAACCCGAGAATAGGGAGATGGGTTTGAGACACGTAGTGTTGCGATTGAGTTTGGTGATTTTATTCCCAATCTTTGCTTTCTTCTTCTTGTCG
>JAOQMR010000001.1:15088461-15100145 GCA_027563865.1 Erythroxylum pelleterianum
TATTATTTATATGTAAAATATTTAAAAATTATTGTTATTTCAAATTAATTGTCATTATTATTTATTATTAATATTTTGAAAAGCATGGTTGATGTAAACAGTACACTAGTAAAGTTATACAGTACAACTGTATAATATATCAATATGGACTATTTTGCAATTTTTAAAAATTTTAGGGACTATTTCATAAATTAAAATTTTTTTTCCAAAACGGTACCCAGTACCGACCGGTACCGGTACAGTTCCATTCTAGAGCTCAATCCGACACTGAGCTCGATACGGTATTCATAACTTTGATTTGAACTCGATTAGTATGCATGAATCATATGCAGCGATGGGTTGGCTAAAAATTATTGGTCTGTTTGGTAATCGGCTGATTGCATTTAGCTGTTAACTAATAGCTGATTCTATTAGCTGATTTGACAAGCGGATTGCATTAACTATTTGTTAGAAATGTTTAGTAAAATTAGCTATTTAATATTAGCTGTTTATGTATAAAATGACTTATGAGGACATGACTTAAAAAAAGGATATGAATATTATATATTTTAGTATTTCGATGAATATTTTTATAAGAATTTAGATTTTAGATATTTAATTATATAAAAATTAAGTTTATAACTCTAATAATATGTTTGGTTATAGTATTCTATTACCCATCTATTTTTAATTATTAGGAATTCTGTGAGAAGCTTTAGAAGTTAGAACTTACAGCGAGCAAAGGCGGAAAAAACTTCATAACAATAGATAAAGAGAAAAAAAAAGTTATGTAAATTATTTATCTCCTTTATTATGTGTTTTAAGGTTTTAAAAAATTATTTTTATGATAAAAGATAAATAATTTTGAATATATTACTAATCCTGTAATAATTCTATCATTATTTACAAGTGTTACTTATAAGTTTAAAACAACATAAATGAGTGTTATAAACTATAATAATCCATCCCTATTGTCACTTTTTGCAGTAAAACGAGTAACACTTATAAATTAGGGGTAAAATAGTCATTGTCAAATAACTTAATTAGCTGTTTGGTCCAAAAGTTTCTCTTTTAGAGCTTTTCACAAAAACAACTGATTAAGTGTCTGTTTGGATGAGCTTATATCAGTAGAGCTTTTGTTAGTAGAACTTTTGTCAGTAGAGTTTTTCTAAAAAGAGCTTTTTTAAGAAATCAGTTGACTGTTTGACTGTCATTTAAAAACGAGTTTTTTTTGAAAGAGCTGCATACAATAGACTGCTTGGTAACATAAAAATAAAAAGCACTTTTAATTTTAGCTATATTTTATTTTGTAATAAAAATTATTTATGCATGTAAATATTATTTAAAATATATTAAACAATATGCAAAGCACAATATATTAATTATTATATAATTTTAAACCATATAAAACATAAATAAAAATATATCTAAACAAATTTTTTATATGGATTGTAATATAAGTAAAATTAATATAAAAATAAATATTAAAGCATATAAAACAGTCAAATAATATTATATAAATTTCAAAATAAACGTGAATATGTGTTTGTGGGTATCGTGGGAATTATGTGTAAAACATAAAGGTAAAAGGACCTTAAAAATAAGTTTATTAATTGATCTAAAAAATCTACCTGAAAAAGTGTTTTTTTTAAAGCTCCAAATTTGAGTTTATCAAAAAGCTATGTTTTAGCTTCCAAAAAAGCCATTTCTAAAAACAAAGTCCTTTTGGATTTTACAGTCAAACACTCAGTTTTCTTAAAAACAGCTTTTGCGGTAGAAAAAAGAGCTTATTTACCCTTCAAAAGCTGAACCAAACAGGCACTAAGTTGAATCGACCAACCTAATCAGCTTATAACCAAACAATAAAACCACTTTTTGCTATAATCAAACTTTTAAAAATGGGTCAACCAACTAAAAAATAGTTGATAAGTTGTTTACCAAACGAACCCTTTGCCAAAGATGACAATATGACAATTTTGACGTATTTTTAAGCCCAAGATGCGATTAACTTCCACGTCCGAGCTCGTTTGTTTTCTCTATGTCTCAATCTTAAAGATCTTACATCCGTCAATCACTTTTTTTTCACTTTTTAGTTTGAGGAAATCGAAATTTATGTATAATAAAACATACAACTTTTCTTATGTCAGAATTTTATAAGAAGTTAGTTTTTGTATTTTGTAAAAGTTTTAAAAATTCAGTTAATTCTTCTGTTAAATTTTGTTTATCTAATATTTCTTGGATAAGTTACACTTCATATAGACATTCGAATTATATTAATTTATTTATTCATCATATTTATACAAAATATTTAATATTAACTAATTTTATAAAATATAATATTATTATTTCATTTTTAGAAAGTATTTATATATTTAATGTAAAAGTAAATTAAATATGTTATTACCGATTCATTTATTACGCAACATTACTAATACATAAAATGACATATTTATTATATAATTTATATTTTAAATAATTAATAATTAACTTGATTGGTTTTTGATGTTAATTAATAAAATTTTAAGTTGCATCATTGATTTATCATATTGATAATATCATAATTTTCTACAAACAAAATTTTAATGTAATTAGTAGTACATATTTTATTTTATTAATGATTAATAGTATATAATTTTCCTTATTAATCTATTAATTAATTTAATATGACAGTAAATTAAGTCTTTGATTAATACTTTAGTCTATTGTGAAATAATATTATTCAATAAGAAGATTAGATTCTCATTTTTACTTTTAATTTATTTTATAAGTAATTAACAATAATTTACTTTTTATTTTAAAAAATTAAAAATTAAAATTATTTTATTAATTACTCATTAAATATCAATTATATTAAATATATTTTTTGAAAATAATTATATTATATAGATAATAATATTAAGAGGTAATTTCAATTTATTTTATTAATAATTATTGAATATTATTTATCATATTTAATTAATAGATACTAATGTATTTATTACTTTTATATAATATTTATTAATAAAATAAACCAATGTTACATGTTATAATTTGTTTATATTTTATAAAGGTAATGAAATATAAATATGACAAATCAATAAAATAATTTATAATTTTATTTATTAATAGGATAATTAAATAAAGATATCAATTTATGATTTATGAAATATGAAATGTGAACAAAAATGATAAATTAATTATTAGTTATGAATATTATTACATAATTGTTGATAATATGAGAAGAATTTAACTCATTTGGCCAAAAAGTAAAAATACTTGAATACTGGAAGCCTTGGAAGTTAGTTTACCAAAGAATTTCTTGCAACATTTCGTCTCCATATTAAGAGTTAGAACTTAGATTTCAATAATGGAGAAAATAGTAATGTGAGAGTTAGAAAAATTTGCATTTCATGCTCAGCAAAATGTTAGCATACATGCATGTGGATTTGAATTTTTGCATACATGAAAATAATTGTACATGCACTCATTGATATTCCAGGGCATAATTGAATTGTAATGGGATAATTTGAAAATTTGTGGATTCGATGTTAAACAATTTTAGATCGTGGATTAAGAATTTATAATGGCCTACAACTGAATTAAATGGATTTTGGATAGTGACTGATAAAAATTCACGTAAGTGGAATGAAGAAGAGAAGCTAGAAAGGTTAGCATTACTGTGAAACTTCCTAGATTAAAATGTATGGATCTAGGAAGATTTTGACAAAATTGTCTTCATAAAAGTTGTAGATCTTTCTTTTAACTTTCCATTGATATAAATTTGGAATTTTTAGAGTTCTGGATCAAAAGTTATGGAAGCTGGAAGTTGGGACTTGGATTGAAGGGGGGATTGTCGCTATCGTGCAAATGAACGATAGGGACTTTGGAGAGTTAATACTGAATGTCGCTATCGTTCATGTGGTGTTTCAAAGGAGGAGGTCGATATCGTGCATTGGAAGGGTTAAACGCGACGTTGGATGTTTTTAATGAAAATGCACCGTCGTGCTTTGGAGGCTTAATAACAGAAATCGCTATCGTGCAATCGTGAGCCTCCAAAGTCACCGTCGTGCTTATGAACACGATAGTGACCTTTGAGGGTCCACTGCATGAGAAGTTGGCAGTAGGGTTCGGTGAATATAACTTAAGAAATGGTTTAGAAGAAAGATTAGTGAAGTAGCAAATTGCAGAAAAATATGGACCATTTACTTTGCTTTGTGTTTTGTTGTGTACTGTGCATGCATGAAAAAAAAAAGAGAAGTGTTAACAGAGCTGGACTTAAATAAGTGATGTTAAATGAGGTTAAAGCTAACGAAAAGTTTCTGGTGATTAAAATGGAAAGTGTAGGTTATAATGTGAGTGCTATTGACAACGATGAAGTTGAAAACAAGAGTTATGAAAACAGAGTAGTGAGAGAAAGATGAAAACCCAATAGTGAGAGAAAGCTTATGAGAAGTTTTCGATTTTGATCAACTATAATATAAGTTTTCTTTCGATATGCTTAGAGGTTGTAATGGGTATGGAAAGATTAAATATATGAATTAGGAATAGAAAGACTAGTGGAAAGATACAGAAAATGGAACAGTGGAAAAATACAGTTGAGAGAGATAGTGAATATGAGTTTCGGATTTTTAAGCCTTGGAGTATAAGTTTGATTATGCTTTGTTTAAAAACTGAATGGAGTAATGAAATGCATTATCAATAAGCTAGAGGAATTTAAGTTGGAAAAGAAAAAAAATGAAGACTCGAGGAAGAAGAAGCACAGTGGAGAAGAAGGAGAGAATGTACCATTGTGCTGACTTTTGGAGTTAGACAATTTGCACCATCGTGTAAAAGCACGACGGTGACCTTGAGGAATAAAAAAAATGAGGCTATAATGGATTTGCACTGTTGTGCTTGACTTTGGTGAAAAATGGTAGTTTGCACCATCGTGCTTAAGCACGATCGTGCATTTGAGTTTTTCCTTTTTACTGAACAGTCTTGCTTCTTTCGACGATAACTTCCTTTCTAGACATCCAAATGACTTGATTCTTAAACCATTGGATTTATAAGAATTTTTCTAGCTCTCCACAAAAATTGGTAGCTTTTCGAATTGATTTGAAAAAGATTGATTGAACGAAAGTGAGGGGATCTGTTGGAATGGTATGAACTGGTGTTAGTTTACTGAACATACTTCGGTATTTTAATTATATATGGATCTGTAGGATTATAAATGAGAAGATTTTTAATTTGGAGTAAACTAGAGACATAGGGCTACAAATCATCTGAATAAGTTGAATTTTAAGCTAGTCTCTAAGATGTTCAAATTCTAGATGGAAGATGTGCATAGTATACTATTTTGGACAAGAGCAGACCGAAAGTGTTTGGAGTATTTCTTTCAAACCACTGAACCAAATTGAATGATTTTGGTGTCAATAGAAACATAAGGCATAGGGGAACATGTTTCTAAAAGAAAGTGTTGCAAAATGACTTCAATATCGGGTCAAAAAGAACATGCAAAGTTGACCCAAAATGATGTTTTTATGGAAAAATCTGGAAGTGATTTAATGGGTTATGACTTGCGATTTCAGTGATTTTATTAAGTCATAAACTTAATTATAAATCATACTTAAGTGAGTTTTAATATAGGGAAGTAGATAAGTGGTTAAGAAATGGATAGGTGTCCAAGCTTTAAAGTTAAGCTTTATTAACTTTGAAAGACAAGTTACTGTACTTGTCTTTATCTCTCTCAAAGTTTCTTTCTCCAGTTTATCTTCAACACAAAGTTTTTTTTTATCAAATCTCCAACAGGGAAAAATGTTGTTTTCTTTTACCCACTACGACTTCCTCTTTGTTATTTTTTTCCTTTATCCCAAGAAAAATTGAACCCCCTATCAACTTTCAAGTTGATGTATGTGGTTGCATGAGGGATTAGGGTTATGTGATTTTGTGCAGTTGTTAGAGCTTCAAACAAGTAAGCTTGTTATGATTATGTATTTTTGTATGAAATGAAGCATGCATCGTTAACTCACTACTAAATGGTTAAGAATAGTGATATTCATATTTGCTGGAAAATGAGTGAGGAGTTTTTGAGTATGCCGTACATGTTGATTTTCTTTGGATTTGATGACCAAAATGTTATGAGATAGTGTTAAACTAGTTTTTGGAGTTGAAAGATCAATGAAAATGTGTATGTGATCAGAGTAGAATTTTTTTTGGAAAAATGAATATGTGAATGCTCTGTTCATGTTGATGTTTTTACTGTTCATATATATTTATATATATATATATATATATATATATATATATAAAGTTTTGGAGTGTTTTAGAGTTGATTAAAAATGAATTTAGGGTTAAGAGATAGGTGTATGGTGATGTCTGAAGATGAGAAAGAATGACTAAAGTGATAGTTAGAGGAAGAAATGAAGAAAATACAAAAGTTGAAAATGTAGAAAAATGAAAGTGAAGAAATGCAGAAAACGTGATGAATATGCGTGAGTGTTTCTGGTTTTGATGATTATGAAACATGATAGATTTTTGATTTGGTTGTGATTTGTGAGCTGAAATGAAATAGGAATGAAAAGGAAATATTGAGTTTTAAACAGAAGTTTGATAGTGATATATATATAAAGACTCTGTTTTTCCTCTTCACTAGTCACTGAGGAATTCCTCTTCACTAGTCACATACAAGTATATATTGGAAAATTTATGGATGAGTTTTTGATATCAAATTACCAAAGGATGGAGGTTGTGATTTAAAGAAATGATTGTTGATTAAGTTATGAAGTTGGTAAAGTACCTGGGATTGCCATTGAGCATGCATTGTACATAGTCCATATACATAGTTGTGCATAAATAAATGCTTATTATTGTGCCATTATTAATGTGTTTGCAACGTGTGTCTTGCATAAATAGGTTGTGCAGGTTCAATGTTCACATTTAGGTTAAAATTTTCTATTTTAGAGTCCTCCATAGGCTTAATGAGATTCTCGGTTTCACCACTTGATATTCTTATTGATATAAAGGAACTTATAGTCTTTATAGATGAGTTTGTATTATATTTTGTTCCTATGATAAGTTTATAGAAGTTAAGTTCTTTTTTTTGTATCTCACCTTAATTTCTAATCACCATCCCATTTGGTAAATTGAGTAAATTCTATTAACATTTTTCCTTGCAATTAGAGAGTTTAAAAAGAACTTGGTGCATCTATCCCCCCTTTTTAATCTAATTTACTATAAACATTATTGGATCAATGAAGAGTGATTCTTCACAGCCTGCCAATATTCCTTTAATTGTTGCTTTTCCTTATTCAATAGACTATAATCTCCAGGATTCTTTACAATAAGTAATTGAATGGAGACTAACTTCTCCATTGCACTACCTTTCTCCATTCTTGTGTTAAGATCTCTTTTAGCATTAAGTTCTTTTCTGTTCCCCTTTCACCTTTTAGCTTTTGCATATAGAAAAACTAGGTAAAGACATATGTTTAATGACTCCATATAGAGTAACGCTTAATACCATGTTTACGTGTAACATCCCGTTACCCATGTTAAGGCTAAAGTAGTAAATAAGAGAGATTACTCAGAGATTACAAAACATAATTCATGCTCATGCATTACTTGATATGCACATACACGTGAATATTGAATCTTTGCACACAAAAATAATTGTACATGCATTCATTGACAATTTGTGAGCGTAATTGATTATTAATGTGAGTATATTGAGAATTGTGGTTTTTATATGGTGAAAATTGATTTGGAGAGTGTATATTTTGATTTAGAATTTTTGGTGAATTTAGGAAAATTTCAGAATTTTTGGTTTTGGACTAGGAAAAATGCCAAGTGGTAAGACAATTGATAAATGGTAGTAAAAATTACTGTCCAATGGCAATGAAAATTTTGATAAATGACTTTAGGGTTTATTGGCAAGTGCCATTGAAGATTGGAGGAAAATTGGAGTAGAAATTGAAATTGATTGGACTAGTTAAATGAAAGAATCTAGTCTAATTCTTTAGAAATTGGACATGTGGCAAGTGATAAGTGTCACTTGCCAAACCATGCCTTAAGTTATTTTTTTTATTAAAAGAGCCCCCCCCCCCTTATGTTGTTCTCTCACGATGCTTCTCACTTAAAAGGCTATTGATGTTTTATTTTGGTTTCTTCTTCATCTTCGTATCTTCTCTTCTTTCTCTTGTTCATGAGTTTTAATCCTTCAAATCTCCATTCACATTGAACCTAGCCCACTCATCTTCCAATTGCTACTCTTTCACCTTGCTCTCTCTTTCATTCTCACCAAAGACCCAAACCATCCAACCATCAAGATGGTGATGATAGTGGGCTGTATGTGAAGTTAGGGATTTTTGATATTCTTGAAGAGTGTGAAGAATTGGAAGCTAAATCAAGTAAGTAACTTGTTAAATATCATGGGTTTGGTTAAATGAAGCATTTATGATGGTAGTTAGAGGTTAATGATATGAAATGGTGTTTTGTGTATGAATGTGTCGTGAATGATGAAGAGTATATAAATTTCTTGCTTTTATGGATAAGTAATGATTTATAGAGAGGTTTTAGAGGTTGAATGATCATGACAAGGAGTTTTGTATATGCTAGAACGTTGGTGAAGAAATGAACATATATATATATATATACATAAATGCTAAATAATGGATTAGGAGTTGTTTTATGGATAACTGATGTAGTATATGATGAATAAGAAACTGTGAGTTATGCTATACATGTTTTTAATATGGATTGGTTGTAAAAAGGATGTTTTAATGAATTGGAAGTTGATGAGTATAAAAATGAGTTTATGACTTGTTTGTATTAATGGATGAGTTGAAATGGAGTTGAGAATAAGGAATAGATGAAGTAGAAAAGGTCATCTTTGTATGGTTGTGTTAGGGTAATATCTGGAAACAAATTTGGTAGTTGAACTTGAAAATGTAGCAGCAACACGATCTCTGAGCATGCTTCTGCGTTTTAGCCATAACTTGCCCTATAGTTGTCCAAATGAGATAATTTTTAGTTCAGATTAAACTAGAGACATATGGCTGCAATTCTTATAAAGACATCGAATTTAAATTCTTCCTTTAAGAGTCCCAAAAGTTGACGTGAACTTGAAGACCGGGTACAATACATTGTTGGATGAATGTATATGTTGTGTTCTGTTTTGAGTGTATTCTTATGTGTTATATTTTGATTGTTTATGATCAAGTAGGGAATACAAATTGTGTATGGATGGTGTTGAGTTGAAATTAGGTATACTTGAAGAAGTTATCCACTTGAGAGGATGAATCAAATGAGTTGAGAATTGAGAGTTTAATGAAATCTAGTTGGTGTTTCAATTGTTATTAAGTGATATTGCATTAGAAAAGGTGAATTTGGGAAGATTATGAGTGAAAGTGATGTTAGAATGGATGTAGGATCTATTGGAGATGTCTTGTAGGGATATTTTAGCAAAAAAACTAAGGAGTACAAGGTCAGGCCGTGTAAATTAACACTGATCGTGTGTTCCAATACCGAAAAGGCCACTAGACCCAAGGAGTACACGGTCTGCTCGTGTATTTCTATATGGCCCTTGTATCAAATGGCAAAATATCTCTTCAGAGTCTTCACAAAAGTTGTAGATCTAGAAGTCCTCTTTGAACCCATCCTAAGATGATATTAATCTGACATCTACAGAAAAAGTTATGCCTTTTGTCCCAGGAGATGTTTATGATTGACTTATCAATGTTTGTCCAATGAGATATTTAGGCTTGTTAGTGATATTGAATGAGCCTAATTGACGTAGTATTAAGCTATTAACTTAAGAAGAGTGTATTAGGTGTTAAAGAATGATTCAAAGATCTTGATAGTTGGTTATGAGACATGGATTAAGGATATATGCCCGAGAATGTCATTGAACATGCATTGTACATGTTTCATATACATATGTGTGCATTAATAGGCACTTATATAATTGTGCAAAATTGTGATATGTGTATGTTTTGCATGATATAGAGGAAATATAGAGTGCCCTCATCCAGACGTTGCCGGGACTTTAAGGCAATAGCTTCTGGAGAAAACTGTGAATAACCTAGATGGTCTCACTCAATTAATTGTTTGATTCATTTTATGTTTGACTTATTGAATGAATGTGATTTGATTGTGTTGAATCTAGACAATAAAGGTATGATTATTGTGATATATGAATGAGATATTGAAGTGCTACTTGTATGTGAATGTGATGAACTAAGTGTTTCATGACATGATTGATTATGAGAGATGCATTCCATACATGAATGCATGATCAGATAATGAGAGTTGTGACTTGAGTAGCCACCGAAAACGGGCTTAGAGCTCCAAATGTGATTAAGAGCCAAAGGCTCACTATGTAAAATGAGCCCTATATCCCTAACGGATAAGGGACAGTATAAATGAGCTCGATATTCACAATGGATACGGGACAATTTAGGTACTCGGTCACAACAACGTAATAATTGGAAAAGAGTCACATGCACATTTCATATGCATTTTGTTAAGTATGTTTGATTGATTGAAATGCAAAATTGTCTACTATTGATTGAGAATGCGATATGTGATCAATTATGCAAAGTTGTGAAATATAGGTTATATGTATTGATGTGATGCATGAATTGAGTGAACCATCGATGATGGTATCGATGGTTACCTCATTGAGTTCGCAAAACTCACCAAAATTACAACGTTGACTTTTCAGGACCGGGGGACGACTTTATATACTGAGGGACACTTGTACTTTTAGGAACAAGAAGAAATAGCTCAAAGATAGGTCAGCTAGATGTGGACAGATTAAATATATTTTTTTTGTAATTTCCTCTTTCATATAGCACATTTTTGTATTAGTCTATGATGTTGTATTAGCTTGGAGGTTGAGAGATACAATGTAAACATTCGGTATTTATGAAATAAAAAGGGGAAATTTGGTTTTAAAATACTGTGCTTTTCCTTATGGGATCTTTCAAGAGAATAACGATAGTTGATGCCATGTTAAGTGAATGTTATGATTGAACGTAGCACGCCATTGTCATAGTTTATGTATTGCAATGTCCGCAGGGTGTTCTGGTATGTACCCTAGGGTAAGGGGGCGCTACAATATGTGCTTCCATGCCTTTATGAATGGCTCCCTAAAAACCAACCTCATGCACTAAGAAGTTACTCAATATAAAAGGAGATTTTCTGCTAACCTTTTGGAACATTTTTTTAATATTGACTGGTGTGTGATCAGAGAACAATAGATCTAAACAGCATGCCTTGCATTTAAGGAAATGAGTTAACCAATTAAGGTTAACTTGTGCCCTATCAAGCTTTTTCTTAATGAACCAAACTATTTTGCTTATTATTTTATGTAAATATATGGCCATCAAACTTTAAATCAATCATCCACATATGTTCAACACACTTATGGAAATCTTAAGTGTAGTTATTCAAACTATGATTGCTCTCAACCTTTATCCTGAATAAAGTGAAATTAAAGTCCCAACAAATCATCCAGGGCTATAACAATTGTTGGATCACGTACGGTCCGAGTATTCACAATACGGTGCGGAAAAGACCATACCAGAACATCATGTATAATCGAAAACACGAAGGATTAACGAAAATACCTTATTTGCGTGAGTAGATCACTTCTTTTCGGATTCCAAGACACTGCCAATCGCGAATGCCCTCTACCGGTATCCACACGAGCATGCACGATCCGAGCTGCGGCTGTAGTGTGCTAGCACGTC
>JAOQMR010000001.1:15100937-15114350 GCA_027563865.1 Erythroxylum pelleterianum
AAGTTATTAATTGATTCAGCTCCCCATCTGTGCATTTGGGATATGTGATTATGGTAACCATTTTCCTTGATTTTTTTTTACTCTTCAGTCCTCGTCTAATGTTACCTTTCATGAGAAACCATAGAGGACTCTCTGCCATGTTCTTTTCTTTTTCTTGGAAAGAATTTGCTGAGTGTGTTCAAGTTATCTTGCTATCTGAGTACACAAATTTGTTATCCTCTGTCAAAAAGAATGCTTGAAGATTCAATTAGTTTGCGTAGGCAAATAAGGATAGGGTTAACTGCACCCAATTAAACTCTTTTTCAAGAAGTGAGTCGCTGGAAACCTGGGTTGATTAATTGAGAGTGAATCTAATGTAGCTATCCTGCACTTGAAAGAGTAAGTAAGAACTTTTTCCTAGCAATGAATCTGACCATAATTAGGTTAACCTATTGAAGGAGACCGGGAAGTTCATTACAATGTACATATTGAGAAGGCAACACACCTGCCGATTGGTTAGCTAATTATACTCGCCTATGTGCTTGGTGTACACATATGAAATTGATCACTGTCTAGGGCATTGGATACTTTTGAGCAGGATCCTATCGGTGTGTCTTGGTGCCAGTTGGTTGAAGATAGATAACTAATTGTAGTTTAAGCGTCTTCAACTCCATTACACCCAAAGAGCATAATAAAGAGATATCAGTAGGCTCAAAATGTTTATCCTTATGCTTTTTGGTTATTTGGTTGGAAAATGTAGGTCATTATTCCCTTTGTTCTTAATTTAATAGATTAGTACCCTATGTATAGAAACTCAATGATGTTGAAACATTTGGCAGACCTGCTCACAAGCCTTTTTTCTGGTCTCTTAAAGTATAGAACATTGAAAATGTCATATATATTGATCCATCTTACTCATTAATTAGTTTGTCATGTGCCATCTTAAATGCCTTTATGAATGTCTTCGTAGATCTAGTCGAGTTATAAATATTGCATTCGGTGAGAGGCAGTGAACGCGATATTTATATGGTTATTGCAGTTACAGAATAAATGAACTACATTTGAATATGCATTTTTTGCTGTTGACACTCTTACATTAATCTCTAGTTTTATATGACTCCTTTGGGTGAACGTCTGCATGTTGTATTTTACTTGGTTTATGGTTTATTCTTTCCTATCTGATGCCTTTTCCGATATTCTTCAGGTGTGGATCTCAGATTCTCCAAAATCTGTGAACTTGGAGTTTTGAACTACAAAGCAAAGAATGTCTTTCATCCTTTTGAAAGAAGTAAATTTCGATGTCGCTATGATTACTATTGGGCATCAGTGTTTGAGGTGATTATAGATTGTGTTTACTTTTTATTTAATTTTTCTCTGAGGAATTTCATGGTAATATCCAAAGCTTTATGTGTTTACATGCAATTTTAGCTCAGTAATATCCAAAGGTTTGTTGCCTCCTGCACCGTTTACCTTTAGCTTGTGATAGTGAGAAGTGAAATTCTGCTCTCGTGTGTCATTGTTATTGAATGAAAGAGAAAGGAATATAGAAGAAATCCTGTATGTTAATTCCTATGTTAAATATTTGGTTCTAGCCTTCTTTTCGACAGTAATTGATACTAGGATGGAATAGATTTTTAGTAGAAACACATTTGAGACATCATATGACAATGAGGAACAGTACATCTTGAAGGTTTTAGACTTGTTTCCGGAGGTTTTTCTTATGTTTTTATTTCCTTGTGATTTTACATAACATTTTTCTATGTTACCTAAGGTACACAAAAAGCAACCTCTAATCTTCACAATCTTCACACATCTGTTTCTGCAATCCATTCAATAAGCTTCTCCTCGATATAAATATTATGACTTGTCAACTCCCATGGTATAAACCTAATATTGCTAACAAATTAACTTTTTCAAATAAACCCTACACAAAGCTTAATCTGGATAGGGAAATAATGTTAATATAACTCATCAATTTTGGTTAATTAATAGTTGAGTCTGGATAAAATATGGAGATAAAAAAAGGAGAGCAGTAGTAGTGGTAAATAAATAATGACACCATTTGACTGTTTTTTATTTTCTTTCCTTAAATGATGCATCAATAACGAGGGTAAGATGGAAAAAGAAGCAGATGTTTCCTTTTTCAAAGATCAATACTGGTTGAACTGCCCAGTGACCTATTGTCTAGAGTGCGATAAACACTAGATAAAATCTGTTTTCTGTGAAGCTATTCTCAAACTTCTGCGTCTGGGTGTTAATCATATACTGGATATAGAACTTTGATTATAATTGGCACTTTACGAACTACGCACACTCCTCAAACTTTTAATTTCGGTGAATCTTACAGGTGGAATACAGGGATCATTCTCTGGGTCGGAGATATATGGCATTAGCAGAAACTCCAGATGAGGCCCTTCCTTTGAATTGCAGGCCTAGTTTTGGTGCTGCATGGTTGACTAAGAATGAATTTAAGGTTGGTGTTATAGAGTTTCAAATCTTTTGATGAGTTGTAGATGTATGGAACTGAATTCAACCAACAAAGACTTAGCTTCACATGCCTAGTTTAGACATTATGCAAAGTAAAAGAATGCTAGATTCTTGAACATGCACCCACAAACACAAATTTATGTTTGTTCTTGGGAAATTAAGTTCTTGTTCCACAAATAACTATAGTTATGCATTTCCTTCTCAGGTTAACAAAACTTATGACTGCTGGTACACAAGTGATATTTCCAAAGTGAGCTTATACCGTGATGACATTTTCGGTTGTGGAACAAAAGATCCATTTTCTATGAAGATAATTAGACATTATTTCACCCAGTGAGTGGAGGTTTTTCTATTCTTTTTAGTTAGTTCCCCCCTATTTCTGGTGCCAGTGATCTACGTAGCTGTTCTGATTTATCAAAAAATTGTGATAAAAATAGGAGTATATGGAAATGAAGGATAATCGATAAAGATCACTGAGTTAAATAGAAATGGAAGAGAAAGAGAAGAGCAAGAGAGATGGAGAAACTGAAGAGGAGAGAAGAATAGGGAGAAAGAAGGGGAAAGTGGAAGAAAGTGAGTTTTGGGCGAAGAATTTAAGACAGAAGATGAATTAATACCTCATTTCACTTAATATGTCCAGAACTGCAGAATCACATGCTGCTATATTGTTTTAGAGGAGTTAAGAGCAATCCCAAAAAGATAAATACCTTTAAAATGATAATTTCTCATATTCAAATTAGCCTTTAACAGATTAAAAAATGTCTAGTAGAAAACACGCTAAAACGGGTGGTGGGTCAGTATATCTGTTATTGAATTACCTGGCATGCTCAGATGGCTTGAACTTAAACATCCGGTGGGAGTACATCTGTTGTCCACAAAAAATTGTTGTGCCATGTAGTTTACAGTTCTTAGTTTTGACTTCTCTTATTCATCTATTTCTTTCAAGTGGGGTCCTTGTAACATTTCCCCTTACAGTTGAAAGTTCAAGTCCTTCAAATATTGAATAGAAAGTTTTCTGTACTGGTGGAATTTCATTAGGTTGTGAATATTATTTACATGCAACTTCTGGCATGTCTGTTTATGGGCCTTCATAACTGAACTGTTCCATGGCTTTAATGAGAACAGATTCACCAAGTTTGCATACTCCTTGTTTAGAAGCAAGAAGGGAAACGCTATATATTGGAGATGGGAAGCCATAGCAGGAGCTGTGTCTGGTTTTATAACTTCTGTAATCTCCATTAGCTTGATAAGAATCTTTCAGCTGATCATTCCTCGGTTGTATAAGACCTATGTAGCGGTGGCGGTTGCTCGTACCATCAATACGGTCTTCTTAAAGCGTGTTTGCTTTCTTGTTGCATACTTCTCTGTCATGGGCTGGTTTGCAATCCAGTATGGGAAGAGGCTTGGTTTGTCAGAGATCTACAGAGTTTATAATTACTAACTGGACACTCTTTTCAAGTGTCACTTCCTGGGGGCCATAGAGCTCCAAATCTCGAACTGCAAGTATACCAGAACTTGCATTGTGTAAAATTTTACAGCTCTTAGATATGGGCAACAACTAATACACCTAGCCAAGAAAATGGTGTTGGTGTATAGGCATCATAGCATCTGAAATTACTGGAGGTCTTGTATGATATTTCATCATCCTTTTTATTTTTTGGAAGTTCGGCAGTTGGTAAATTAGAAGATAAATGATCAATCTGTACCCTATACATATATTTTGACCTGATAAGATACTGTATTTTCTTGGACTGTGACCGATTTAAGGTGAGTTTGGTGTGATCTTAGATTTAAAAAACTATTTGGTTATGATTTTTGGTCTTCTTCTACCTCTTGTAGTATGTGAAGACATCTTATGGAGGCTTTTTTCATGGAACAACATGGCCTGAGGCCTTGCTAGAGTGGAGCAATGATCAGGTAGTGGCAGTAAGAGTTGTGTCAGGGATGTCAGCTTCACAATAGTTCTACTATCAATCGTATGTACGTTAATAGCTAGCTTTCATGAGCTATCAAAATTTTGGGTATGACTTAGTATAGAAATTAGCATTTTTCATGTTCTACATGAATTCATCGCAAGATATTATGCCTCTGGATATGAGTCCATAGTAATCTGCTGAAGTGCATTGGCTTCGAGCTATATGAAATTCTTACATGCCCTCCTGCGATGGCTTAAAGAAAGGAACTTCCTGGAAAATAATTTACAGCTTGTGCCAAAGGGTTGCTACGTAGACATATTGTTAGATGTAAAAGTGAATGTAAACTTCACATATTGCCTGTTTCCGAAAGGATCCTTTCAATTTCTTCTAGGAGGCGTTCTTTTTCCTCCGTCAAGTCCTCGTTCTGTTTTTGAAGTTCTTCAATCTGCTTAGTCTGTTCAGAGTCCTTCCT
Source organism: Erythroxylum pelleterianum (assembly GCA_027563865.1). Taxonomy (NCBI): domain Eukaryota; kingdom Viridiplantae; phylum Streptophyta; class Magnoliopsida; order Malpighiales; family Erythroxylaceae; genus Erythroxylum; species Erythroxylum pelleterianum. The sequence continues at coordinate 15,105,792 of JAOQMR010000001.1, forward strand.
GAAAAATATTATTCCCCAATAAGAAACCAGTTATTGAGTAAACTCTCAAAGGAGAACAACTAAGCTGGAGTCTCCAAAAGTGGTAAAATTAAAGAGAACAGAAATAAATTTCTGAGTCCAGTCTTGGCCGGAAAACGAACAAAAAAAATTATAGTGTCTTTCCTCAAAAGCACAATTGCAAGTGAACAAGTTGCTAGTCATATGGCATTACCTATTCATGAATGACAAGTTGAGTTTTAGTGACCGGACTTCCTTCTCAAGATTCTCACACCTCTTCACCACTGCTTGCATATCAGATGGAATTGCTGGCACCAAGTTCCTTTCTTTTGCCTCAGCCATTCTACATCACCAAGAAACTAGTGTAAATCAAAGCTTCACCTGGTAAATGTTTTGACTTCTGAATTTATTCAGGCAGCTTCAGTGACTATTTCGTTTTACTTCACTCATATTGTGTATTGACAGACCGTAGCGATGTTCAGTTCTAAGAAATTATAAGCAGTTTGAAAGTAGCATCTATCACTTATACAATAAGAAACGACCAGCTCCAAATAGGTGGGGGAAAGAGAGTTAATGACCTAAAACCATGTAGAAGTTTGGCTATAAGAAAGAACAGATCACACAGAAAATTGGTCTGAAAGTAAAAGAAGCTGAAAGCAAGATTCTGAAATTTGAGACTAAAACTACATGGTTGGAGTTCAATTACTTGTTTGTAATGCTGCTTCCAGGTAATATAGGCTAAATTCCAGTAGGAGCTACACTATATGACAGTTTAACAGAGGTCATTGCTTTAAATCTAATTAATTACTATAAACAGGATATGAGCTGATCAACTAGGTCCTGAGCTTCCAAATGACAGGACAGCTTATGGACATGCTTACTTTCGTGAGCGCTCCACTCTGCGTTTTTTAGTTGGATCAACCTTTTCAACTGCATAATAATTGTTGGTCAGATAGAATCGCGCAAAATTAGAACTACTAAGTAACCTCCGCCATTTAATTCCATACAATTCTTACAATATAAAAGCAAACTGAATGAAGAGGAACATTTGAAACACTTTCACTCAAAATTTCTAATTCTTCTGGAATTGTTACAAGTGTATACATAGTGTATCTAACTGCAGATCAGGGACTGCACAAGAAGCCGAATAAGTTCAAGGTTCCCGTTTCATAGCATCAATCTTGTCAAACTTTATAACGATCGATGCTCCATAAATATTGTTCAATTTCATCTCTGTTAGCAAGTTGTTCTTTACATTAATAAAAAAACTAATTGGACATGCATACCTTGGCAATTGAGTGCAAAGTTTTGCATATGTTTGCAGCTTGAGAGTAATGTAAAGTGTAAGATCAAACACATGAGAATTGCATTGTTGATACAGGATAAAGTGTAAGATCAAACACATGAGAATCGCATTGTTGATACGGTCAAAAAGAAAATAACTCTCCTGTCCTGTCCTCTCATTTAAGAATATAAAGTCATGTTAGAAAAGTTCATAGGGAAAAGTAATTACCTGAAACAAGTGATGTCTCAGAATTATATCGGACTAGACCTCCCTTCTACACCAAGATTATTTAGATGAAAGCAAGGAGTTAAGAAGTAGGTAAATACTCAAAATTTGATTCACATGTTTTTTTTTCCCACCAAAGGGAGAAGAATACCTTTCTGTCATCCTTCAAATTATCAACTATCTGCTCTCTGAAATCTGCATTTCAATATGTTTTGCTTCAACAACACTTAAAAAGTTAACTAAAATTTCAAGTGCCAATAATTTTCTTTTCTTCAAATGCAAATGAAAGTTGTCAACCTACTGCAACAATTCTATTTTGTGCTTGATTCTATGTGGTAAAGGCTAAGTTGAAATATATGTTTTCTTATGTACATGGTTTAAAAGAACAGAAAAGTTACATATAGTTTAAAAGAACAGAAAAGTTACATGTTTAAGTGTTTGGTTCTCTTTTCAGTAATTAGCTATGCTGTTGAACCTAGGATTTGGCTCGGGTATAATGTTAGGAAGTTGAGGTAGGTCTTAGGATCTGTACCAAGCTACAAAGAAACAAATTTCAGAATAGATGGAGAAGTCAACAAACAAATGCTCTCTGTTATATGGACAAAAAGTGTGCTTGTCTACAAAGTGAGATAAGGAGATGAGTAGAGGAACAGCCCCATAAGAATCCTAGATCCAATGAGGAGAAAATTTTTTGGCATTTAAGAAGCAAACCATTAACAAAAGTAGTTGCTTATGTGTACCTTTAGCTCTAGAAGTGTTTTCTGAACTTCTCCCGTTTTCAATTTCTTTCTTTGAGCTTTCACTGATGCTTGGTGCTTGATTTGAGTTGCTAGGACCATCACATGCATCAAACCCAGATGAAACGACTTGTGCAGTTGCAGAAGATTCACTTTGACAAGGGTCTTCAGAAACTGCTGTTAGTTGAGTTGCATTTACAGGATTCCCAAAACCTTCCAGGTCAAAACTTATCGATCCATGAAAAGTATGCAAGAAGCCAGGACTCTTAAGCTGAAAAGGGCTTATTTCTTGATAAGTGCTTGGAATCTCAACAATGCTATTTGCATTTCCTAGGTCAAAACCAGAGTTGACTGTTATTTCTTGAGCTTGAGAAAGTGCATTAGAACTATCTTCAGTAGTATCTTTTTCTATCTGATTGTTAAGTTTCTTGCGTTCTAGGGTACCCTTTAGCATGTTTACAACAGAAGAAACTCTATCACCACTGCCCATCTGCGTGTTGTTGAAGGTAGATGAAGATGAATTGGAAGGTGACATGAATGCATCGAATTGACTGGCAATTTCATGCACGGGGAGGTCTGTGTAACCATTTGGATCAGGAAATTCTTGTTTCAAAATGTTCATACCAAACTCAGAACCATTCTGCATAGACTCCATGCATAAAGTTGAAGGAGATATTTTCATGGCAGCATACCTTTTCCTGAAAAAGAAATATAGAATCAACTTAGGAAACCCTGATGGATATCTATCGTATTTATCAACCATCACTTGGAAAAATTTGCTGCAAGTATGCAGAAATGTATCACGAGCTCCAATTGTTGTTGCACAGAATGTTGATACCGTAGCTCAGATGATCGACTTCTTGTCATGGGTTGAGAATTATGAAACCAGGCCTGTGTAAAAAGATGGATACCATAAGAAATTATCTTCAGAAGCTTCCTTGATCTGAGGTTTCTTTGAATAACAACACAACAAACCTTGGCCAGATACAAATTGTTAGCCTGCATAGTTCCCTCAACAGCATTCCTGACAAGGAAAATAAATCAATAAGATTGAATCGTTTCTGTTGACAAAATGTTGCTTATTTTCTGTGAATCAATACCAGATCCTAAGAGCATCATACATCAAATGAATTTCAGCAGATTGAGAAACCTGATTGATTCTTGATTGAGATCACTGGATATGACCTCAGCAGCTTGATTATTTTGTGCAAATGCACCATTACTTCTTTTATTTTGCAGTGTCCCCCCATGATGCTGATTGGATAGATTCGACAGCTCAGAGGAAATCCTGCAATGATAATTGGTCAATTCCCTTGCTATATCGGTTGAAAATCCATATTGGCCAACAATTAAATTCTTCCAGAAGCCAGAACATTTTGCATTGACAAAAGCTTCCTTTATCTGGTATCTATGCAGTTGCATTTAGTTGGAAGCTGAGGCATAAGTTGAACTACCTTTCTGGTCTGCTGGTGCTGTGTAGAGATTACACAGTAGACTTACTGTGTTAAGGAAAAAAGGACAGAGAAAAGACAGCAAACTCATTCACTACTTAATTCAGGGTTAAGGTTGAGAAAACATGGGAAATTATGGAACAACTCTCTGAAGGCACATATCTAAAATGGACAATTGCATTAGTCTAATATCAAGAACCAAATGTTTCCAGTCAACAATTTGCGATTCTATTTTTAACGCAATTAGTTAGAACAAACAAAAATTGGAGACTTCTTATTGTCCTATTTACTCTTTCTTTACACAGAAGCAAGGATCACAAACATAGATCTTTTTGTAGGGATAAACCTACAAACTTTGGTGGACAAAATCTCAATCTAATTATGCAGATCTATTAACGTCAACCCACTAACCTCCTTGACGATTGCCGTGTCCGATTTGCTATGCTTGATGGATAGACAGTACTCTGAAAGTAGAAATGTACCCATCCAAACAAAAGAAACATCAGAACTCCAGGTGTAAATGGAAAAGAAAAAGGACTTAATTTTTAACCAAGAAAGAGCAACTTGTTTTGAATCAATGCGACTTTGGTTCTGCTATTTCAGAATGTAGAGGCCAGTGTTTGAATAAATTAATATTTGTGTAAGTTTCATGTAAGAGTTTGGTCAAGCAAAATCTCCTGCAGCTAGTGGAGATCACCAAGGCTTGACAATATCAGGTTCTGCAACTTTTCTGATCAACAAAGAATACCCTTTTTCTATTTTTTTCTGCCCAAATGAAAATGAAGATGGATAAAGGTAGAAGGTACAGAAAATCTGGGCTCATAGTTCTGTTATTTGTATAGCTGTTTTTATCAGTCATTTTTGCAAACACTAACAGCATAGCATACATGAATAGCCTCTTTGACATATTGATGCTCATAAAAGAAGATATGATTTTCTGCTTGCCTCTCCATTGGTAAGCCAACTTTTGAAGAGCTCCTCGCTATCCGTACGAAGGTTCTGAGAAAGATTCTTGAGCCCCAACATCTCCATGGTAGGCGCAGACATGCCAATTGTGGTCTCCATCAATGATTTGATGAACAAGTCTTCACTAGAGTTCCTGTACGTATCCGAAAATCCTCTTCCCTGTGTGTCCATCGGAATTTTCTCTCCTTCACCTCCTTGATAAAAGCTCCTATTATGTTCACTGCTACCTTCTGCCTTTACAAAAGAATCATCTATCAACCTTCCCCTGTTTCCATCATTGACCATATTCCTTTTCCACAAAAACCTCCTCCTCAAAACTTGATGACTGATTCGTTCTGATCAAAAGCATTTATTTCCCAACAATTATAAAGTGAAAGAGAGGAATCCTATTGCCTTTCCAGTCTAGGTGCTGAACTCTAAATTCAATAAAGAATACAACCGAAGAAAAAGCTTCCCCTGCAAGAAATTAGAATCGACTATAGAGAACTTGGTAGTGACAGGAGACTTTGTTTTTGTACCAAAAGCGAATATACCACGCATAACAATGAACAGAAACATTACAAAATGAGCAGTACCAACTCCCACCAGGCTGTGATCACCATAAATTATCGTCAACTGAATTTTGAGGGGAGAACCAGAAACAATCCTCACTAGATACGTTGATCTAATGTACCAAATTCCATAAATTTTTTAGATGACAGTGTGCAAATATTGTTTTAAATAAGCGAAAGTATCTTGTGATGCATGGCACATGCAATCTAACCAAAGCAGAAGAGTCCACTAATTCAAGTACATGCCGAACAACACTACACTCGCATGTTTGAAGACTAAAACGAAACAAACTGTTAATGACAAAAATAAAAGACGAGAAAGAGGCTGTTTTTATAATTCAAACCTTCAAAATTTTCAGTCGTGAAGAAGAAACTTTATGGGTTGTTCTAACGCTGACATTAGTATTATAAAGTGTAGAATGAGTTCTTAGTCCTGTTAGGATGAATTTTTGGGAATTTTTTTTATCATAAAAGCATTCTTAAAAAAAAAAAGTGTTTGGCTGTAAAATAAAAAATACTTCTTTAATAGATTTAACTTTTTAAGCAGGCAAAATATATATTTTTAAGAAGCTCAAATTTAGAGCTTAAAAAAAAACACTTTTCAGGTAAATTTTTCATATCAATTAACCTTACGTTTTATACATAATTCTTACAATATCCACAAACTCCTCTTCCGGTTTATTATGTATTTAACTATTTACTCAACTTTGACATTTATTTTGAAATTTATATAATATTATTTGACTTTTTTATATGTTTTAATATTTATTTTCGATATTAGTTTACTTATATTATAATCTATATAAAAGATTTAGTTAGATATATTTTGGTTTATGCTTCGTATGGTTTAAAATTATATAATAATTAATATATTATACTTTGCATATTGTTTAATAAACTTTAAATAATTTTTATATACATAAATAATTTTATTACAAAAAATAACTATTTAAAATTAAAAGTACTTTTTTATTTTTATATTGTCATAAATCTCTTTTTAAAAAGCTTTTTTTTAATGACAGTCAAACAGTCAATTGACGTCTTATAAAAGTTCTTCTTATAAAAGATTTATAAAAAAAAAAGCTCTACTGATATAAGCTCCACCAAACAGTGTATCATTAGGCATCAAATTAACACATTTGACTTTAAGTTGTTTGATAGTTTAAATTAAATATAGTTTAATTGTTAAAAAATCAATACGAGCGTCAATATATTTTTTGAATTTATTTTGTTTGGTGAGGTATATTGATATGGAATATATTAAATTTATAAGTTGATAGTGTCGAATGGCATATTTTATGCTTGAAAAGGCGGCAATGTTTATGTCATTTTTTAGGACTCGTGACACGCAAATGCATAATATTAAGCCACATTTATAATAAACTATACGTAAAATGTAATAATACAGCCCTTTTTAGAAAACCAAGAGCAAATTGGGCGGAGAACTCTGGTTTTGAGATATCGGAGATAAAAGATTTAAAGTTACAAAGATTTAGTAGATATTAGATGAACTTAAAATAGCTAAATATTGAATAAAATTAAAGAATTTGAAATATAATTAAAAGAGTTTGTCCTTTATTTTAGTTTATAACACTTTATTAATTTGCAAAAATTGACCAATTAATTAAGTTGTTAAAGTAAATCGAGTCGAGAATTTAAAAACTGAACCAACAAATTAAACAGTTCAAAGATTTAAGGTTATCAAGGCTTAGTAAATATTAGATCAACTTAAAACTGGCTAAAGATTGAATAAAATTAAAGAATTTGAAATATAATTGAAAGAGATTGTCCTTCATTTTAGTTTATAACACTTTATTAATTTACAAAAATTGACTGATTAATTAAGTCATTAAAGTAAATCGAGCCAAAAATTTAAAAACTGAACCGAAAAACTAAACAGTTTAACGTTAAACTGAAAATTTAAAAACTGAACCAAAGATTTAAGGATATCAAGGTGCAGTAAATATTAGATCAACTTAAAACTGGCTAAAAATTGAATAAAATTAAAGAATTTGAAATATAATTGAAAGAGATTGTCCTTCATTTTAGTTTATAACGCTTTATTAATTTACAAAAATTAACTGATTAATTAAGCTATTAAAGTAAATCGAGCCGAAAAATTTAAAACTGAACAAGAAATTAAACAGTTTAAGGTTTTTACGATTAAACCGGTCAAATCAGTTGAATTTTTTAATTATTATTTAGACATGATAATTTAGTTTTAAAGGTTATTATAATTTGATCATTTGTATAAAAAAAATCCTACATATTCTGTTAATATTAAGAGTTTATTTTTATACATTTAGTTTGTTATATAAAAGTGATTAATAATATCAAAACACTTACTAATAATAATATAGAATTATGTATTTAAATACGGATATTTTTAAATTTTGAGCTTTACAAATTCATTGAGTTATGTCAAATTCTATGACAAAACACTGTAATTAATTGGCACTTAATTCATAATTAAGCCCTATGATTCCTACCTACCTTTGATTTGTCCATTTCTTGGTTAACTTCTTCCAATTTTACCACTCACATGACAAGCACTTAATTACAAGGGGAAAAGCATGGGAGGAGTTATTAAATTAGTGCTTCAACACTAAAATTATTACAAATAATTAAGTGATGAAGATGGCAGACGGCTGAATCCACCTTATGCTAGGTCCTCCATAATATGATTCCACTTCATATTAATTCCTGACGGCGCATGACAGTGGGTCAGACCTAGGCTGGTCTCGTTAATTTTTTTAATATAATTATTTAAAATTAAAAACATAAATATCTTTTTTTAATTGAGTGTTGTCTAGGTTCACGTCTAACTTAAGACTTAACTCTTTTAAGCAAAACGATAATATTTTATTTAAAAAATTAAATTTTAGATCAGTTTAATATTATTTTAATATCATCGTAAGCACCACTATACAGCTCACATTTTAAAATTTTTTATTAATATTTTTTATTAATATTATTGTGTTATTATTAGGTTTGATATATCTTTATTATTAGTATTATTAGTATTATTATTATTATTATCTATATTATTATTATTATTATATTTTAATCTTATTATTATTTTTATTTATTTATTATTTTTATTATTTTAGTCTTTTCTTTATTAATTATTATATTTATTATATACTTTTCATTATTATCTTTGTTATATTTGTATATGGATCTATTAGAAATAGTCTCTCTACAATATAAGAGTAAGGCTGCGTACTATCAGACCTCCCTCAAATCCTACTTCAGTGCAGAACTTCGAGATATTTTAGTCTTTTCTTTATTAATTATTATATTTATTATATACTTTTCATTATTATCTTTGTTATATTTGTATATGG
>JAOQMR010000001.1:15114450-15132877 GCA_027563865.1 Erythroxylum pelleterianum
ATCTATTAGAAATAGTCTCTCTACAATATAAGAGTAAGGCTGCGTACTATCAGACTTCCCTCAAATCCTACTTCAGTGCAGAACGACGATGAAGTTGTTATTAAAATAGGGAAGCTGAAGATCCACTTATTTAATTTAATATAACTAAATTAATTAATCTATTAACTAATTAATCCTAAAGCTTAAAAAACTCCAATAAAGTCCCCAATCCAGAATGTGTCAATCTTCCTTTTTAACTGCAACGTCTCCCTCATTCGCCGCCCTTCATCATCACCGCCTTTCACCACTTGACTCCTGAGAGAAGGTAAGCCACTTGCTCTGTCCATATGCCCACAAAGAATTGAGCAGGATTCAAAAGTATTAGTCAACAAACTCCATATCTTCATAATTGCGTTTTTGGCCAAATCATGGTTGACGATCATATTCTCTAAACTCCCCAAGTATTTGAAGTTTTAACAGTTAGTCTAGGCCATTGTTATACAACTTTGGGTAGGTTAGGAGGCTATACACAGCTCTCGCTACTCAGGCGTTCTCAAATCAAAGTTGGGTTAAGATTGGTCTGTGTGATATTTGGTTTCTAATGAACCACAATCCTCTAGCATTTGATATGCAAAGCTTCTGTATTATTGAGCTAATTATGTTCCTTACCCCTAACATTCTACAAGCATTGTGAGGCCTCAAAATGCAATTTTGTTTAGAGAAATAAATGGATTTATAGTCTCAAGTGGCGATGGAAAAGTTCCAACTTTAGCTTTTCAATTATATACCATAATTTGTCACTGTCTGTTTTATGCATGCAAGTTTGATATATTGTGGTTAAAACCATTGAGAAGATGTTGCAGCCTACAAACAAATTCATAACAAGAGGTATATATGATTGGACCATTCGCAATCCCAAATCTTTTTTCTGTATTTAGTGTAAGCATATGCAGACCACCCAATATTATACATGTTCCTCCATACTTTTATCCATATGTTCACTTGGTTCCTCCACATTTACACCTTGTTCATCCATATCTACACCTTGTTTATTATCACCATGATAGTCGCGTCTATTTATATGTAACATGTCAAGAGCATGGAAAGGTGTGTCTAAATGATGAGTTACATACACATCAACTCTCCTAAGAATTTGCATAAGGTTTGCTAGTCTAATATAACTTTGGTCCGAGTCCATAACTCTCAAGGACTCTTTGAAGTTAAAACTAAGAACTTTAGGATATACCTTATCAATTTGAAGTTACCTTAAATCCTTCCCCATCTCATTTATTTATCTAGTCAATGTCAACATTCTCAAATGTAGCAATATTCCTACCAACATATTTGAATTCAGGTTCTAACATGAAATTTCCACCATAAAAAGCCTTACACTCCTACAGTGAGCCATTAAAACATGTATAGCAACAATTGGACAATAAAAGATATAAATGTCATTAAAATGACCAATAAAGACCCTAGCACAAATTGATCATAAGAAAATCAGCTCTTCCCCTGATCAATCATAGAGAGTAAGACACAAGCTTAAGAACAATCAACAACCAACTATCAAAAGTATTCCTCTTCAAGTTTTGTGGAGTTTAAAAGCTTACTTATTTCTCTTTGATATTGTACTTTTTCAAGAGCTTATTTTTCAGTTCTTGTAATGTTAACAACCAAGTCAGTGATATGAGGACAAAACTAACACCAATGAGATAAGTAGGAGATAGAACTTGTGATATCCTTTTGCAAGATTAATATGAGATTACTCAAAGTTTGTTTATTTACAACCTAAGCAGCAATAAACCAAATCGCGTTAACCTTAACCACAAAAGATTGCAAGTATCTACAATTGTCCATATTAAAAAAAGCAATTTGAGTTCTAGAACTCCAAGGTTGGTTTACAATATCTAAACCTTAATCTACAAAATCAATATGATGCAATTTTTCATTCTGCAACTTCATTTGTAGATGCAATTTTTCATTCTGCAACTTCAACCAACATTCATGTAATATGCAAAAGAACTTGTAAAAAAAAAGGGGATTCAGTAGGAAACCATAAGACAAGAAATAGACGAAGAACACTATTTAGAGACAAGAACACCATATTAGGGCAGTCCCTCTTTACTCTGTAACACAAAACAACATGCATAATTGGGTTATTTTAGAAGCCGATTGGGTTAAATCAAATGGAACTTTGTATTTGTATAGTGCATGCCAATTGATCTAGATTTGACAAAGACCAATCTATGTCGATTGCCAAGTGAACATGTGCGTGTCAATTGTCTTATGAGTTTCTAGTGCTTAGACAAATGCTATGATCCTGAATCCTGATATAGGGTCACTTCATAAAATGTTTGAAATAAATAGCTACACATACACATTGATTGCAACTACACAATTGGGTAAATGAAGAAGCATGGAACATTTATACTTTGTTCACGTGACTGCTTGTGTAGTTCTATGCCATTTATGGAGCAGAGGGTTCTAACTTCTAACATTAATCATGGTTTCAAATTGTTAGTTGTTCATGGCAACGGAGGATTTTAAATATCAAATGAATATATCTTCTTAAGAATTTTTGCTTTGTCGGTTTTAATTTTTTTTTTCTTTGACACTGTTATGGAAATTGAAATATCATTTAAATGAACATTAAACCTGCACTACAGAGGTACAAAAACTTCATCTTCATGTGAGGGATGTCTTAAGTAAGGGAAATGCAACAGAGCAAATATAATATGTAGACATATAACAGAAAGATCAATATATGTCAAGTGGACATATGCATTCCAATTCCAACCGAAGGCAGGTGATTATCTTCCTCGACATGATCCTCTTTTAGCCATGTTCAAGTTTGAATGTTTTGCTAGTAGCCCTAGATGGTGTTGAAGGGCCCCGTTTTTTGGACAAAAAAATTAGATCAATCTTTTCAGTGCAGAATAGCAACTGGATTTATTATTTCCATCAGGAATATAACAAAACTAGACTTCATGAATACCATTGCAACCGCAGCCTCCACCAATTTCAAATAAACAGCTAATGCTAAACCTGTCACTTTGGTTAAAATCTTTGATAAACACGATAAATACTTTTCCTGTTTGATGGGCAATGCATAAGCTGTGGCATAATGAATAAAACGAATGCATTTTTTCACTAACCGATAACTAATTTGCAGTCTCTGAAGTTTAAAATAGAATCACATATTTGAACTGTAAATAGCTTCTTCTTTTTGGCAATGATGGAGCTGGACTATCTACAGTCAGCAGCTATAGGATACTGTCTTCTTTTGAGAAACAGGTATTAACAAAATTCTCAAGCCTTTCCTCGGGAAAAAAATTGAAATGGCCATTTTCTTTCCAAGATAATCGAGACAAACAATGAAATGGTTGATATAAACCAGTCTTCAGACCAAACATACGAAGTTTTAAGCAGCTAAACTGTTAAGAGAATTTAAATTACCTCCAACAGAAACACAGTTTTAGTATATCTCATCATCAGGAACATCAGGGGTCAAGAATTTCATTGGATCTTTTCGCATTTCTTCATAATTTAGGGTGGCTTTCACCCTTTCTGGCACTGGTGCCAAAGGAATGATGGTATCTCTGTCAATAACTCCATCGATTATTCCATATTCAACTGCTTCAATTGGAGACATGTAGCGATCCCGATCTATATCTTTTTGAACTTGTTCCACTGTGCGACCAGTGAAACCTGAAATAAGTTTGATGACATTATTCTTGTTATGCATAATTTCTTGTGCCTGAATTTCCACATCTATTGCTTGGCCACTAGCACCTCCTAAAGGTTGATGAATCATTATCCGTGTATTTGGCATTGCAAAGCGCTTGCCTTTTGTGCCACCGCCAAGAATCACAGAAGCTGTTGATGCTGACATCCCCAGTGCAACTGTTGAAACATCTGCCCTCACAAGCTTTACCACATCATAGATAGCCATAGTAGCACTAAAGTAATAAGAGCAAAACCATATCAGTAGAGGGATGGCAAAGCAAAGCAGTACAGACACAGAAATAGCTTTAGACCCAGATCAACTCTAGTTGCATCAGGAAGAAAGGGAATTTAAAACGTTATCCTAGTATTCAAGATAATAATTTTATTATTTTCTTCAAGTTATAACCAAGTTGTATGTACTTTTTTTTTTTTTTTGAAGAACAAGTTGTATGTACTTATCACCTATAAAAGTTTGCCTATATGCAGTCCGCAATGAAAGTCAACATGGCCGTCCTTTCCACATTTTCAACATTTGAAGGAAAGTGTTACATTCAAGACAGAAATACCAAAAACATTTTTCAATTTCATTTCTTCTCTCTCTTTCTGAACCAGTTTTCTAGTTAACCAGATAAATAATTTAAATTTTCATTAGTATTGTGGTGAAGTAATTCTTTTAGCTAATGCTGGATTTGAGTTTTCAACTTTTCAAAACATACTAAATCTGGATTTTGATACGGCAAAAGTGTCTAAATCTGTTTTGCTTTTGCACCCACGTCTAAACATTACTGCTGATTTCCACTGCTATCAATTCTGATCAAACTTATGGACGCAGGTGTGTTCATTGCTACTCTTAGGATATCGTAACAGCAGCAACAGTTTCTGGTAGTAGCAGTACCCATAACAGGGGAGGCGCCTATTTTGGCAATTCGTGGTTATGGTGAAAAAGTTAGTGCTGGGTGTGGTATGCAGGTATTGGATGGTGATGGCAATGGCAGCATCAATAGTAGGATAATGGTACCAGGATAACATATTCTACATTTTCACTTCGGAGAAAAGAGATCAGCGTTTTTCTTTCTGAAGAAGAAGATGAAAGAAAATAAAAGTTTCCTACTTCATTAATATTAAGTTCTAGAATTTTAACACTACTATTATTCCTTACTTTTTACTGAAACTTGTTTCACCTATAAGTTTCCTTTGAAAGCCCATCGTAATGTACAACCCACTACTCTAGATTTCTATAAAAACATTCTGTAAACAAACTTTGGTAGTAATATATTCCTCTAGCGTCTTGAAGCAATATAAGTTGCAAAGTTAAGTAGAAAAAATATATAACTATCTAGTCTACAAAGAACAATAGCACATAAACCAATCTAGAATGACATTAAAGGCACAACTGCTCAGCAACGAAACTATGCAAATCCAAGATGACCCACCAAAGCTCACCTCTTTTCCAAACAGAATAAAATCCAACACTAAATTCCTTGCATAGAACTTCAATAAATTTAATTTCACAAATAAACAAAGACAAGAAAATCCAACCGAATCGAGGACTACCTGAGAGAGCCGCCAGGGCAATTGATAAAGAGGCGTATATCTTTGGTAGGATCCTGAGCATCAAGAAGCAACAACTGACTAATAATAGCATCTGCAACAAAATCATCGATGCTATTCCCCAAGAACACTATCCTCTCTCTGAGCAGCAGTCCCATGGCGTCAGATTCCGCCCCTCTCATGGCGGTAGCCGGCGTCTGTGGAGCCGAAAGCTCGGGAACAACTAGGGATTTGGAGGATTTAAGGGAGGTTTTGACGGGTGATAAGCAAGAAGAAGAAAAGGGTCTGAAGTCCAAAGACATGGGGTGTTGATTGGGACGAGAAATATTTGATTTTAGAGAGGATAAGTGATGTGGGGTTGCCACTGGAGAGGAGAGCGAGAGCAATTCCATTGTTGAAACACACAAGTCTCTCAGACAACACAGAGAGGGCGGGCAGAGGTTAATGGTGAGGAGCTGCTTCTCCTACTCTTCAATATCTTCACGCTTATTTCCATTCATTGTTTAGTGCTTTACATAAATTATCAAAATATTAAGAATATAAGGAGTACTTATATTCTTAATATAGTTAATTTTTCAAAACATTAAATTTTATATCAAACTTTTAATTAATATTAAAATAATTTATTTTTAAAACTAAATTAACTTATATATTTGATTATTTAACATAATAATTTAATTTCATTTTAACAACTTAATTTAAAATTTAAAATATCTTCAAAATATAAAAATTTTATTTTAAATTTTAAATTAAATATATTAAAATAAACATTAGTTTATAAATAAAATTTTAATTATTTTTTATAATTATAATTGATAATTTATTTTTAAATTTATAAAATAATTTTACTTTAAATTTATCTAATACTCACTCTTATCCAAAATAAAAATCGTTTTAGAGGGATTTTAATTATTCAAAATAAGTATCGTTCGTGACTTTTTATACATGTTTATATTTTACTTCAAAAATTACCTTTTAATTTCTCTCACATCTTAATTACACAGATTATATTTTCAAAGCTCTTCAACATCTAATTAATAAGGGTATATCAAACATTTCATTAACTTTTTTAATAAGTGTGCATCCCTATAAAACGACTTTTATTTTGAACAGGAGTGAGTATGTAATTATTATTAGTCATAAAAATATTTATATTAATAATATGACTTTTAGTTTTTATTCAAAAATAAGAAATTAAAAGTACAATAAAAATAAAAATTAAATTAAACGGAATGAGTTTTTGACGGATAGAATAAATAAATAAATAGAGATTTTTAGGGCTTTTATACGGGACTGCGACTGCGAGCCCCTTCTTATTGCAAGTAACGCAGCCGCTATGCTAACTTCAGAACTCAGACGACGCAAAGCTTTTGTTTGTGTGTACAAACCACTGGTCATTACATGTCTTTGTACTGTTCCGATTTTCTACTACTCTCTACTGTCCTTCCATCGTTTTTGGGGTTTATTAGAAGCCGAACAATGCCCTCCTTGCTTTATTAGTTTATGAGGTGTTGCCTTCGTTTTTGTTTTTGAAATTGAATTGGGTTTCTTTGAGCAATCAATAAAGATGAAAATTTTGCACTTAAAATCATAGGCCTTTTCTGATGATAAATTAATCGGGGTGGCCTGAGCTAGGTGCATAAAGAAGAAAACTTGGAAGATGGATCCACAGGCAATGGCCTCCTCAAATGCTTCTTGTCTACTAAGTCCATCTAACATTCAGTCATTGTTTTGATAATTGAGTTGCGTAGATGCAGGCTTTTCTTGCACACTTGCACTTTTTACTTTGTGGGTTTTGGGCAGAATAATATAGAGGCAGGAAAAAAGATCTTACTTGAGCACAAGTTGCTTTTTGATTGTTGGTGCCAAGTTCATGTGATTGTTCTTGCGTGCTGTGGATCACTGCGTATACATCCTATAATGCTTGTTATGGATTGTTGATTGGGATTTTGTTGAATCTGTTGAGCTAGGTTAGTGCTTTCTGTCTACTAATTCCATCTCACACCAGCGTTTTGTGGTTTTTGTTTGCAATATGTGTGTCTTCTACCTAACTGCATGGAGCATAAGCTGTGGAGCTACGAAGGAAATGCCGTCGGTTGGGATCACTCCTGTGGCCTTATGATCTGCATCAAGTTGTTGCTTTCTCCTTTTCGTCTCCACCAGGATGGAATTCTCTTCATTTCATGGATTACCAACTGCGATACTTTTAATCCCATTACTTGGACCAACTTGAACTTGGCACTATAAATTGGATCTAGCATTGGGCAGAGCAGAGCTCCACCTTCCACTTGTTTTGGTGATTACATATCTTCTACCTGATGGTCATCTTCATAATTAGAAGTCTCCTAACCCTGACACAATAATGTTTATTACTGAAGGGGTAAATCATCAACCCAATCACTGTGAACAATGTTACACTTGCTAATTAATCTTATAGTACCAGATACAAACCAAGTATTAGCTTGCCAATAACGTCGATCTTTTGTATGATGCTTCCTCCTCTAAGGTCCACTGGTTGCACTACATGATTTTCCTAGTTGAGACGTCCATCAATACTTGTCAGCTTAAGCAATCAACTTTTGTTCAATATCATTACAGAGTCGGACGATACTCTTTAAAAGTTTATACTAGGAAGGCAGAGTAATAAGAAAAGCCTACAAAAATAAGTGCCTTGATGACTTAATAATAAAGAGCTAATAGAACATCTAGCACCAAAAGCATAAAATTGCCAACAGAATGGTTTTGGGGATGTTGGTAAAGGTCAGTCTTCCAGCATCTTGTTCGCTATTATTATTACAGGTTATCATCTTCCTGAGTGTTGTCAGTACTTAGAAGATGACTAAGGGCAAGGTCAGTCTTTCAGCATCTTGTTCTCTATTATTATTGGAAGGTCTCATCTTCCTGAGTGTCATCAGCACTTAGAAGATGATTAAGGGCAACTCTTGCCCTTTTCGACTGTGAAGAGGCTTCATTACTGTTTTCTCCCTCAGCCTTCCTCTTAATTGCTTCATCTTGCTGCTCATCATTGTGCTCAATAGCATTTGCTTCTGCCTCATGATTCTCCAAATTTACCTGAAAATGTGGCTTTGAATCAGATTCTTCATCTCTCTCTTTCCCGCTTGAAGCTCCTTCCTTGGACGACTGTTTCTCTTTTCCACTTGAAGAAGGTCCTTCTTTAGACGACTGTTCACAATCTTTCAGAAACAAACGGATTTCCTTACTGCTGGCAAGATCACGAGGAGTCTTTCCTGCCTTTGTTTTGACAGTAGGACTAGCACCTTTCTTCACCAAGTACTTAACTAGCTCCATATGTGAAGCTTGAGCAGCATAGTGAAGTGCTGTTAGTCCCTTTCGGGTGAAAGTTTTAACAGGGACTCCAAATGAAACAAGAGTCCGAACAACTTCCAAGTGACCTTTTTGAGAAGCAAAGTGAATTGCGCCCATGTCATCCATGGCAGCAGCACCAACATCAGCCTTCTCCTTGCAGAGATAACTTACCACCTGTGCATGCCCTGCCCATGCTGCTAGATGCAATCTACAGAACAAAATTGCTTATGTAAATGAAAAAAGCTTGTGAAGATCAGCACCCAAAATAGTATCAAAGCTATAACTAAGAACCATAAGACCAAGGACAACAGAAACTGCAAGAAAATCAATATCAAGAAAAATAAAAGCAGAAATTATCATAAACAGGCCCTTAATTAGTACAATCTAAAACTTCAGGTTTCATGCGTTTTAAATTATATCTTTATATGCGAATAATCAAATGTTATTTGGTTGGGTTGGGAAGAGAGCTGAGGAAGCCTATTGGATTTGAAGTTTATCTAAAATTATTCATAAAGAAAATCTATTCTTTTCTTGCCAAGAAATTTCAATAGAGTGTCATTGAATTGTCAAGAATGCAAACACTATTCAAAGGCCATTTGCGCAAAAAGTAATCCCACACGAAGCAGGACACTAAGAGCTCTCCAACTTATTAGGCCAATAGACATGCTAAAATTTGTTCCATTTAGTGCCATATAACCTACCGGAAGCTATTTCAGAAAGAGGAGATAAAACATCAACAAGAATAACCCACAAGAAAACCTAGACACTAATCGAGAGTTCGCATGTGAAAAAGCAAGCAAAGCTAACAACTGGGCAACACATATTCAAAGGGACATAATAATAAAGAGGAAACAGATAAGGGGAAAAAACATAAGAAAAATGAGGGTAAAGTGAAGAAGGATACGGAGTGCGAGAGTGCCTATCCCTGGAGTTAACTGCTAAAGGATTGGAGGAGAGTATTGACTGAACCGCACTCAGGTCCCCGGATCTCGCCGCCGCGTGGAGGTCTACGCCGTCTCCTCCGCCTGTGCCCATTTTTTCGTGTCCTCTCGCAAAGTATCAACGGTCTCTCTCCTCTTCTTCGAGTTCATTCACTAAACAAGTTTAAGGTTACGAAGTCGGCTTATTTTTCCATGTAACTGTTGAAAGATGCGTTTCATAATTGCAATCGTGATATTTATATATCAAAATACTTTTTTATTACTCTTTTAAATATCATTGGTTATAAGGTCTTACTTTTTAATAGCATTTTTATGAATACCGTATCGAATTTAAGATCAAATTTAGTTCTAATACGTTATTGTACCAGTATCGGTTAATAGCGAGTATCGTTTCGGATATTTTTTTAAATTTATGAAACAATTCCTGAATTTTTTTAAAAATTACAAAATAGTCAATTGTTATATTGTGCTGTATATTTTTAACCATGTCTCCAAAAATCATAATAATAAACAATAATCATAATTTTAATTTAATTTATAAAATTAATTTAATAAGTATTAATTAATATAATTAAATTTAAAATATACTTTAAAAAAATATATTTCAAATAAATTTTGATTTAATAATTAAAAATATATATAATAAATATTAGTTTATAAATAATAATTTTTAAATTATTTATTTTAAAAAATAAAATATTTTTATTAATACTTTATTGATAAATATTATATAAAATATTAAAATATTAAAAATAAATTTAAATAAAAATAATTCATTTTTAAATTTTATTTAATTTATTATTATTATTAGTAATAAAAATATTTATTATTATTTTAAAAACAAAAATTAAAATACCACAATAATTACAAAAGTTGAAGTAAATAAAATAACTAATTAAAAATCTTTGAAAAAAAGGGAGGAAAGGAGAGGCAGGAGGGAGCGAGCAAGTGAGATTTTAAAATTTTTTTAAAATTTTACAAAAAGATACCCCTATTTTTTAAAATTTTACAAAAAAATACCTCCATTTTTTAAAATTTTCGGTACCTGTCGATATTTGGCTGGTATTTTGAATACCGACTGGTACTATCTGAAACCGGTTGATACTGACCGATATTTAAACCTGGTACGATCAACCATTTGTTTCGTACCAGTTTTGGTTCGCTACGAAACGATATTCATGCGCCTAGTTAATAGACACTATAGATGTTTATGAACTTACTCCTTAACGATAAACTATTTTAATTTTATATGTTTAACACATTTTGAATACTTATTGTTCTTGAAAAAGAACATTTACTAAATTGTTACAAAAAAAATTTCACGTTTTATTGATGATGTTAACAACTCTAAGTCCTGATAAAATTCCACAAATGCAATGTATAAACTATAATTTTAAAATATGCCACAAACTCTAATTTGATAATGGATGAAGCAATATTATACTCTTTATCACTCTTTCATGATATTGCTTCATTTGCTAAAAGAAACATATAACTAAATGTGAATTTTTTGCTATCTAAGATATCCATCAAAATGAATTTGAGTAGCCAATCACTTTAAGACAATAAAATTTTAAATTCATGAGCATGTAGTTATTTGTTCCTTGCAATAACATAAATACTTTCTTTGCAGCTTTCCAATGAATAATTTTAGGGTTGCTTTGATATTTGTTTATATCGGTTGTGTGAGGGTTGAAGTAGTTAAAACAAAAAAAATCTAAACCAACAAGAACCTAAAGCATATCGTCATGCAACCCATTCATATAGCAAAAAAGCACATAGTGAAAGCATGTATATCATTATACCTTGAACTTGGTCTCCAAATCAAATAGAATATCTTAGGACTATGTCTCCTTCCTAACGGTTATCTCTTCTTGCTCACGGTTGTGTCTCCTTTGCACCAAGAGAGATGCACTTCAAGGTATCTGATTGAGCCCAAGTTTACATCATTAATTGGCTGCATTTTCATAACTGTTAATGTACTTCTTGACTCATAATT
This sequence comes from Erythroxylum pelleterianum, assembly GCA_027563865.1. Classification (NCBI taxonomy): domain Eukaryota; kingdom Viridiplantae; phylum Streptophyta; class Magnoliopsida; order Malpighiales; family Erythroxylaceae; genus Erythroxylum; species Erythroxylum pelleterianum. Next base: position 15,125,974 of record JAOQMR010000001.1, read on the forward strand.
GCGACTTTTGTGCTTAAATTAGTTCCTTATGTTGAGCTCATATTATTTGCAATTTGTTAGTAAAATTGTTACAAATTGATATTAATTGTATTATAATTTTTCCAAAGGACAATTGATGCTACAAATTGTGATTTAATTGTAGGAACATAAGGAGTCAACCATGCCAAGAAGTCAACAGGTCGTGAGCTCTCCACACGTCGCGACGCATCCAACATAACAGAGCCGCACGTCGCGACGTATGCCACATTCCATGTCGCGACGCCTCAACAGACAACCACACGTCGCGACGTTAACAAATTAACACATCACGGCAAGCAAGCCAGAGCACACGTCGCGACGAGAATTAATTCACACGTCGTGACGTGCAGTCGGATCCCGGACCATAAATGAAAATTGCTCTCACTGTTCCGACCCGGCCCTTCTCGGTTCTTTAAATAGTTACCGAATTAGGTCATGAGAGGAGGCTGGACACCATATACACAGAGACAGACACCATACACATAGTCGAATACATAACACACGCAGACACATTCAGGAGACCTAGTCAAAGACGATCCAACACTGCACTGCCGCCGTTCGCCATCACGCCCAGCAACCGTAGATCACTTCATCATCATCCACGTATCATCATCTACACCGTAGGATCATCTTTACCATGGATGTTGTCGGAGTATCAACAACGTTGAGGACTACGACCGATATGCTTGGCTAGGCGTCCCGATCCTCTTGGAGATGTAGCAATGGCTTGAGTTCACGGGCTTCAAAGGAGAGTAGTCAAATATTGTCTAGAATTTAATTACATTATTGTAAAACTCTGAGTTAAAGATTACAGTAGTATGATTAGATTAGCATGGTTAGGGTTTAATCATGTGTTGAACAATATTTTATGACTTGGATACTATTTATGTTGAATGTTGTGCTTGAATATATGAGGTCTCATATATGTCTTAGGTGATTGCATTAATCTTGATTATCTGCATGATTGTATTTGATATGAATGATTATGCCTGATCCGATGACCAATTGCATGAACAAGCCTATTTCACACACTAAGGTTTTTAACAGGGTTTTAATTAAATGGTTATTTAATTAATTCTTTGGACTTGAGGGGTCCCTTAAGGTTGATTTTTCAGAAACTTAGTAGATTTTATCCCCGGAAATTTATTTCGAACCGTGATAGCCTAAGCACATTTTCAAGAGGATTTTCTATCATTTGATTTTCATTTGAACTTAGTTTGTTTTATAATTCCCAAAAATCCAAAAATATTCTTTTATACATTTTTCTTTAATTTTAATTACTTTCCTCAATTTTGATCAACTTGCAAAACCCCCAACTTTTTATCAGCTTTTATTGCATTTGTTTGACTTAGGCTAGCTTTAAACCATTTTTTGTCGGTTCCAAGAAGTGAGACGACCCGAGGTTCAGCTTATACTGCAATCTTGGAATTTATTATTTTTGACCGGTTTCCAAGGATCGATCCTAGATCGAACGACGAGCCGCAATCAAAATGGCGCCGTTACCGGGGAGCCAAGAAATTAGTTTTCCATAGGTTAGCCAAAGTCGTTTTTATTTGTTTTTGCATTGCATTTGCATAGTTGAATTTCATACTTGTCGATAGTATAGGTTTTAATTTCTCTTTCACGAGCATACTTGCATACTTTTATTTTTCATACATAGGATTTTTACACACTTTCATACACACATACATACATACTTGCATACACTTGCACTTATCACACTCCACTTTTTGCTTGATTGTGTGTATTTGTGAGTCAATTTTGCTAAAGCTTCATACTTTGTTATGCCTTTGTGATTTGTTCTTGTGCATGCCCAGAAGACCTAGGCTAATTCAATTCCATCCTGAGATAGAAAGACATCTTAGGAAGCTTAGGAAAGAGAGGAAAGAACAAGAGAGACTTAGGTTAACTGAGCAAGAAGAGAACATGGCAGAACATCAGAACTTTCCTCTTAACCAACCTAGGAATGGAGATCACGGATTAAACGGTGAACAGGAAAGAGTAGGAGAAAACAATGGTAACAATAGACGTAGGACGATTAGGGAAGCCACTACTTCAGACGTCAATTATGATCCCTTCACTGCGGCTTGCCCTAACTTATGTGAATTTCGAAGTAAAAGGATTGCTGATCAACTCCATTCCCAAATTTCATGGTTTGGCCGGAGATGATCCTTATATGCACATACAAGCGCTAACAATGATTTGCCAAAGTATGAAACCCGTAGGAGCACATTTGGATCAGGTGCTTTGGAAAGTTTTTCATTTATCACTGGAAGACAAGGCCCGGGAGTGGTACATGAGCCTCCCAAGGCATGTGGCTAATGCTTACCACAGCTGGGCCAATTTGCGAAAAGCTTTTCCGGAAAAGTACTTTCTCGCCTCCAGGACGTCATCGATGAGGAAGGAGATATACTCAGCAAAACAAGACTATGATGAGTCCCTGTACGACTATTGGAACCGTTTCCAAGACCTTCTATCAAGATTCCCCCATCATCAAATTCCGGATGAACAATTAGTCCAATATTTTTATGAAGGGGTAAAAAATCAAGAAAAAGGAATGTTGGACGCAGCTTCAGGATGATCACTGATTGACCTCACCACGTCGGAAGCTTGGGCACTAATCAAGAGGATGGCTCTTAATCACCAGCAATACAGTGTCCGCGATTCTAGAGGAGTGCACGAAGTGGGAGACTTAACGGCTCAAGCTAAAAGAATGGAGAGTCTAGAATCGAAAGTGGATTCCCTGAAAAACAGGATAACCTCTCAATTGTCTTTCATTACTGCTAAGCTAAAGAATCTGAATGTGCATCGCCCATCTCCTTCAACAGATCTTACCGCACCCAGTTAAGAGACTTGTGGGTCGGTAATGCACATTTCAAGCGTTTGTCCTGGAAGATACGAGGAAGTTTCAGCGGTTTATCCCGGAAAGCAGAATCCAAAATGGAATCCGTACTCCAACACGTACAATGAGGGATGGAAAGCTCATCCAAGATTTAGTTGGAGAAACGATGAAGGAAGAGTACCTAACCGATTTTAACAAGGAAGTGGAGCTGGATATTCAAACATCCAGTTCCTCGATCAACAAGCTTTGACGGTGCCACCGAAGGAGGACACAAACCAGCTGTTACACAGTATGATGACATTGATGAAGGAAGAGAGAAATTCCAATGCTAACCATTTCAACGCCATTGCGAACTTGATTCAACAGGATTCCTCCAAGAATGCTGCTTGGTTTAGTGCCTTGGAAAAGAGAATGGAACAATGGGAAACCAAGGCAGAGAACATAAATTCATATGTCACTCAGTTGTCTAACAATTTGAGCGAGAATCAAGCTAGGAGCAGTGGAACAATTCCTTCCAACACTGTGATGAACCCTAAGAGCCTGAATGCAATAGTTTTGAGAAGCGGGAAGCAAGTTAAATTCAACATTCCAGATGAAGAAGAATGCACTGAGGAAATTGAGGTTGAGGAAGCACCTCAATTTAAGGAGAACAAAATAAGATCAGAAAGTGTCAGAGAGGAGAAGTTGTTGAAAGAAAAGAAGCAGTCAACAATAGCCAAGGATAAAGGAAATGCTCCGAGAAGTGCGGAAGAAAAAGCTGAGGATGCAAAGTTAAGTGAACATGGAGCCATAAGTAAGGAGGTAAATCTAAGAGACCTTCCCTTTCCAAATTCTTACCTTATGAGCAAGAAGATGAATGAGCTAAAACATGAAAAAGACATTATTGATCTATTTGGAAAGGTGGAAATAAACATCCCCTTACTAGATTTAGTGAAGAGAGTTCCGGCCTATGCCAAATACTTGAAGGATTTGTGCACGAATAAGAGAAAGTTTAGGCCGAATAAGAGAGTCTAAGTGAGTTCCAATGTGTCTGCCTTGTTCAAACCTCAAATTCCGGTCAAGTGTCAAGACCCCGGATCGTTCACCATCTCTTGCATTATAGGCAAGGTGACAATAGGAAGAGCATTATTAGATCTAAGGGAAGCCATAAATGTGATGCCTAAATCAGTCTACGAAGCCCTTGGGGTGAAAAGCATAAAACCTACTTCGGTAGTTTTACAATTAGCTGATAGATCATTTAGGCACCCCGTGAGCATAATCGAAGACATCTTGGTCCAGGTGAAAGGTTTAGTGTTTCCTGCAGATTTTTATGTGCTTGACATGTCTACTGAAGTTGTGCAGGACACCTCGTTGATTCTCGGACCTTCTTGCGGACAGCAAGCACCATAATACGCATGAAGGAAAGTAAGATCACCATGGAGGTTGGAGACCAACAGGTAAGCTTCAATATGTATGAAGCAATGAAACACCCCCATGAGGATTATTCTCTACTTGGAGTAAATATGCTTGATATGGTTGTTGACGATGCGTGTGTTGATTTTGCACAAACTCTAAAATCTTCTACTGATAATCTCTTTGGAGAAAGTTTTCTTGCTGATGTTTTAGGTATGCAATCTGTTGGACCCCACACCCCACCCGTAGGTATACCCCGGCGTGTGTTTGCGGGTTATACCGTAGCATCCAACCTTAATCAGTTCCTCTTTGTCCTTGGGGAGTCTAGCACTCGAACCCAAGACCTCAAGGTTTTGTTCCCCTTGAGTGGACGCCTCTCACCATTGAGCCAAGTGGCTACAGGCACACACGAGAAGGAAAGTTAAACCACATATAAGTCTAAGTGAGGTTCCATCCTAAAACCAATTGGTGATAGGTGAAGTAGCCCACTAGACTTATATGTTGATCTTCTTTCCTCTCTTTCTTCAATGTGGGACAGACTACCCCTCTTATATTTCAACAATTATCCCTAATCTCTGTCCATGTTTTCACAGTTCCCCACACTTCGTGCCTATTAATAGTAGTTGCCTATACTTTTAGATGTCCTAGTTCATGGTCTGAGGTCCTGGAGTTCTGACACGTGGATCACCCCAGGGTGCTCTCCAGGTTTAGTTCCTGTGCTGCCGTTTTGATCCCCCAAAGATCGTCTTGTCTTTAACCTCGTATTTATACATATCTGGACAGTACTGGTGTGTCAATTTGCTGTGCTGCCACAGTTGGTGTCACTGTTGCTACTATACATGTATTATTTAAGTTTTTTGGTATATACCTCCTCCTTTGCTGTCAAACTCCGATTCCAGTTGTCCCCTTATGACGAATATGTATGCTACTTCTCGACTTGTTCCATGGAAACTTGATCTATTTAATTTCCATCAGTAACTAACCAGCTCCAGTTCGAAGCAAGTGATTTCTTTTGGTTTGATCAGCTTATACTAGAAGTACCCATTTGATCTTTTTTCACGAATTGGATTTGGTGTAAAGTAGGTTCTTCTCTGAATGCATACTTACCATGAATCTATGTAAAACTAGGAGATTTCTATAGTTGCGCGCGTTTCTAACATCAGGATGGTTGTTACGTTAAAGAGGAAAAAAAGGATTCCTTCAGCGTAACACGCATAAAATATAAACAAAACCAAGCGTACACCACGGTAAACCAGAGGTTTCTTTCCCTCTCTCGTCATCTTCTCCTCTTAAACTGTGTTCTCTTCTTGGCTGTTTTTTCTTTTGACTTTTTCTTTTTTGCATATAATGAATCTAATGAACGGAAAGGAAAACATCACTTTTAAGTTTTACGATAGATGTGAGGAGTAGTGGAAGACCTGTTTACAGGACGCAACATTGGATTCCTTCTCTTACGAGCTTGTGTTCTATGTCTCGGTAACAAAAGGAGAAAAGACACGCATATGGTTTGAGAGGTCACAGGTGCGAGCATTGGTTCATTAAAACCAGCTTGTGTGGTTTCAGGTGTCAGATTTAAAAAATAGACTCGTTATCAACTCCAAATCATTTATGCGGTGGCCAAGAGTGTTATAGACTATAAATGAATACCCATTTTGGCTCCTCCTAACATGGGTGTACTTGTTGTCTTCTTGTCGATTGTGGGTAGTGATAAAAATGCGATGGTCAAAGATGCTCCACTACAGCGATCAAGATTTTGTTTTATTGTCCGAGCTTGTCTTGATGGGATAAGAAGCGTTCAAAGTTATACCACAAAGTCCCTCTTTTGCCAAGTGGCTCAATGGTGAGAGGCGTCCACTTAAGTGGAACAAAACCTTGAGGTCTTGGGTTCGAGTGCTAGAAACTCCCCAAGACCAAAGAGGACAATACTGATTAAGGTTGGATGCCGTGGTATCACCCGCAAACACACGCCGGGGTATCACCCCCAAACACCTACGGGTGGGGTGTGAGGTCTAACATTAAAAGGTTTCAATCAATTTCACAAATCATTTGAAAACAAGAAATTGAACCTTTGTATCGTTTTTTGTAATCTTAGAAATTTTTCTTAATTAAAACATTCGACATCAAGCATTGCATTTTCAACCATTTACATAATCACTACTTTATGACGGATTCAAAATAGTCGAAAATCATAACTTTTCTTTATAACACTCCCAAAAATATTTGGAAAATCATATTTTGTTTTCCAAACATTTGCCTAAACGATAATTTTATACAATTTTCAAAACATTCGGAAATTATCATTTTTCAAACACTTTATAAACACTATTTTCTAACCAATTCCGAAAGTATTCGAAAATCCCAAAAATTTCAAACATTTTCATAAACCATATCTTATAAGTAATTCCAAAAGTATTTGAAAATCTTAAATTTTCAAACCTTTACATAAACGATAATCTATAAACACTTTTAAGAATATCCGAAAATCCTGATTTTTTAAACCTTTTCGTAAACGACATTTTAAATCATTTAAAACACAAAGAATTACTCAAATATTAAAATCAGAGAATGCAAGTCTTTTTTTTTTGTAAGTAATCCATTGATCAAATCAATCAAAACATGTACTTTAACCATTACTTCATTTTTATCAAACCA
>JAOQMR010000001.1:15134157-15146101 GCA_027563865.1 Erythroxylum pelleterianum
ATATGAGGTCTCATATATGTCTTAGGTGATTGCATTAATCTTGATTATCTGCATGGTTGTGTTTGATATGAATGATTATGTTTGATCCGATGATCAATTGCATGAACAAGCCTATTTCACACACTAAGGTTTTTAACAAGGTTTTAATTAAATGGTTATTTAATTAATTCCTTGGACTTGAGGGGTCCCTTAAGGTTGATTTTTCGGAAACTTAGTGGATTTTATCCCCGGAAATTTATTTCGAACCGTGATAACCTAAGCACATTTTCAAGAGGATTTTCTATCATTTGATTTTCATTTGAACTTAGTTTGTTTTATAATTCCCAAAAATCCAAAAATATTCTTTTATACATTTTTCTTTAATTTTAATTACTTTCCTCAATTTTGATCAACTTGCAAAACCCCCAACTTTTTATCAGCTTTTATTGCATTTGTTTGACTTAGGCTAGCTTTAAACCATTTTTCGTCGGTTCCAAGAAGTGAGACGACCCGAGGTTCAGCTTATACTGCAATCTTGGAATTTATTGTTTTTGACCGGTTTCCAAGGATCGATCCTAGATCGAACGACGAGTCGCGATCAGTATCCACTAAAGATCGATTAGAAGACCCAAAGGTTCCCAAAGCTAGATGGTGCTTGAATGGGTTATCTTTGATCCTAAAATTCCCAAAAATAAACCATTTAAATAGGGATTTATTGCTCAATACATGAGCTAAATGGCAAAGCTTTTGGTTCTTGTCAGATGGAAGAAGACAAAAGAGAAAAAAGAAAAGCTGAAACCGTGGAGAGAGGAAGATGAAAAAAAACAACTACTCTTTTTCAAAAACCAGAAAAATGAAAATCCCTTCTTACTTTTTTAACAAAACTGAGGTTGAAAGGGTTTCTTGAAAAAGTCTCAAATGTCCTTTTTTAAAAGAAGCAAAGGAACAAAGCATAAGGTCAAAATTCACAAGGGTTTAAACATATCCTTATGTTCTTTGCATGGACAACCCATGTCTTTATAAATGTGGCATTGTAAATTTCATTTAATTGCCATTTTGTCACTTTGCCACTTTGCCATTTAATCTCATGCTTCAAAATAATTAAGCATTTCACCCAATTGTCATAAAACTATACCATATAATTATATATGTATTTTTTGTTAAGCAATAAATTTATAAGATATGTCATACATACCAAATAAATTTATTTAGGATTAAATTTGTTATCTAAAAACATTTATTCTTATACCATATGACAACCAAAATAATTTAACACTTAAAATTGATTTTTTCATCATATTCATATCTCCATATGTGGTATCTAGCAAAACATATTATAATTACTCAAATGACATAGATGATAAGTATTATACATAAATTACGATCCCGAAGCAAAAATTGTCCATGTCAACCTTCTTGTCTCATAATATCCTGAATAAATGCAAGATTGGAATATGTCATTCCTGCCAATTTATTCCTTCTTGATTTTCAAAGTAAATCGTAAATATGATTAACTCCTTAATCATATTGCATGCATACTCCCATAGATATTATCACTCATATCTTAAACGAGGGACAACGGTATTCTTGATGAACATTTATCCTCTATACAAATCAAGCATACTGTGGCATTATCTGCATAGCTACTATTATGGTTAGCGTTGGTCAATACCAACAAATACTCATTTCCCATGTAAGAAAATGAACATCTCGTACCATATAATTCACCACATTAATGACATAAACACAATTCTAATAATGTTTCATTTAAGGTTTATCGAATACCATAATATCCATTACGTATCTGTGTGATTAAATCGATAACTCCTTATCGAATGGTTTGCAGAACATCACCATCATTTAATCCACACACTAATCTTTTAGTGGTTAATTAATATTCTGTGTTAATTACTAAAATTAGCGACATTTCAGAGTAATCATTATTTTCCATTATAGAGTTCTACAATCTGAGTCTTCAACTCGAATAATCCATAAATAATGAAAACTCATGGAACAAAACGATATAAATCATTCAATTCATGAACATAACTGTTATAATACAACCAGTTAATAATTGGTTTCTAGATCATAACATTAACAGTTTAACATCTCGTTCGTGAAATTAATACACAATCTTGTATAAGTTTGCAAATACATCAAATTGCACACAACCATAGTATAAGGAATTGATCCCGTCCAATTTCATTCTACATTATTGTTTGGACATTGCATGAAACTAAATTTATTCTCTATTTGAATATGAACATTTGTCCATAATAAATCTCTCTAAAATTCTTTCAATATAAGCTTTATGAGATAACCCTAATAATCCCTAATAATTTATCAAAAAAATTCAATTCTTATCATATAAGATGTCTCTCCTATATTTTTCATCTCAAAATTATTGTAGATAAAATCTTTTCTCACATGTAATATGCTTAAATCATTAGCAACAAGTAAGTTATTATCAACATATAAAACTAAGAACCCAAACTTGCTCCCACTAATATTTTAGTTTATACACAAATTAACAATATTTTTTCAAAAACAGAGAGATGTTATAATATAATTGAACTTAAGGTACCATCGTCAAGAAGCTTGTTTAAGACTATATATTTACACCTTAAGTTTACACAACATTTGACCTTTTATTAAGAAACTTTCAGGTTGGTCCATAAATACATCATCTTCAATATTCTCGTGATTTTCATTTGGTACAACTCTAAATTATACCGAGCCACCAATAACATTACAAGCCTTCATTGTCTTTCTTTAAGACAAGTGAGAAAATGTTTCTTTATAATCAACACCAGCTTTTTTAGTATAACCTTTGATAACAAATCTCATTTTATATCATTCAACATAGCCATTTATGTCACGCTTAGTTTAAAAAACCCATTTACACTTAAATTGCCAACAACCTTTTTACAATTTATTAAGAACCCAAATTTTGTTGTCTTTCATGGATTTTAATTCATCTTTCATAGTATCAATCCACTTCAAACCCTACACATTTAAATGAAACTAGATCTTTATTGATTCCAATTTAAACAATTAACTCTTGTAAATAAATCATATAATCATTCAAAATAGTTGACTTCCTTTCTCTTTAAGATCTTCTCAAAGGTATTATTTCTTGTAGTTTATATACAACATATGGTTATAAGTTAGTTTTTTACGGATGTATTCCTTTATTCAAATATTGTTCAATGTTGTCTAATTATTAATCACTAGAATAATATTTGGAACAACGGTAAACGAATGAGTCTTTATAAATATAGGAACATTTACCTTTACTTTTTGATACCTATATTTTTAGTTCATTACCCCTACTAACTTTACCATTCTTAATGAATCTAGCATTTCCATAATTCTAGGGCCATGATTTAAATAAAACCTAAATCCTTTAGATTTCTCTAAGTAACTTATAATGTAACTACTAATAATTCTATAATATAATTTCCTTTCAAGTGAATAAAAATCCTTATCTTTGCTGGGAAATCCTAAATAAACAAATGTCTCAAACTAGGTCTCTTTTCAATCTATAGTTGAAAAGAAGTTATTGGAACTATCTTACTAGAGACCTTGTTAAATAAATACAGAGTAGTTTTAAAGACATACATCTACAAATATTTAGGTAATAATGAGTTACTCATAATACTATTAATTAAATCCATCAATGTCCTAATTCTCCCGATTCATCATGTTTCCTATAGTATTCAACCCCTTTGTGATACTGCAGAACATGTTGGACGAGAAGCAAGGAAGTTGGGGTTGAAATGTGTTGGGATAAAGGTGAAAGGATTTACCTACTTTAAGAAGATAAGGCAAGCAATCATGAGTTTTCGGGAGGGTTTGAGTATAATTAACTCCAACATAATCATTATAGATAATACGGGATGACAAATCATTGCTTGTCACAACCATTTGCTTGATGGAAGTACAGTTCACGAGGAAAAGGATAGATACATTGTTGAAAACATACATGTGACATCATCAAATAGTGCAAAATCCTGATTACACGGAATGAATCAATATATGAACACAGGCAACTTCATAGCAAATGTTTTGGCCTCATATTCTACAGTTGGCCGCTGCGTGAAAGAGCAAGAGCATCAGCAAAATGCATCGTATTAATTGTATTTGTCTACGTTGGATCAGTCTACTTACTGCAATACACAAACTGGTTCAGATCAAGGGTAACCCTGCCTTGCTTAGCTGTATCAAATGCATTGAAAAGATTCCTGGAATGACCACAATGTGAAATCATCAACGAAATAGAAGAACAAATTAAATGGTAGCTTCCAAGAATAATGTAATATATGCCTGCTCAAGCAGCTCCCAATGGAGAACGAACACGTGTTTATTTCATGAAATTGATGTCAAATCATTTGTTTGATCAAACATGAAATTGATTTTATGTGATCCTAAAACACAATTATGTATAATGCACTACTAAAAAATCTCTTAGTCGTAAATGGTAGAGTCTAATATTTAAGGAATACCAACCGAGCAGACTGCAAAAAGATACTAAGAGATATAAATTTATCCAGACGGAATCTCCCGCTCTTCTTATCATCAAAGCTCTGTAGAATAAAGCAAATATTTAATTGTTAGTTTGATAAAAAGAGTTTAATACTACACATACATAAATCAATTCAGGAATCAACAGAGAGTCAGTCTTCCCTATTAGGATAGTAAATCGTAGATCATTCAACAGACTAGATGAAATACAAATCTCAAAGAGCATCAGTCTAGATAGTTAACAATTGAATGTTACTATGCAGTACATCTTTGCAACATAAGTGTGTAACGGCATCTGAGAGCACAGAATTAAAAGCCTCACCTCACAAACAGTGTAAAAAGCAGGAGTGTCCAGTGAGAAACCAATTTTCACCAATGCCTGAAATCAACATTCAACATTTCGAAACAAATGAACAAAAGAAGAACATGTGGATGAAGGATAAGGATTAGAATCGGTTTCAATTCTTGACTTCAAATATATGTATCTAGGCATGGACAAAGAATAGTGATGAGAATAGCAAAACAAATATTAGTTAAGAAGTTTTTCTGGCTGAAGAACGTTGTCAACAATATATGCACTGGCTTCAAATAGTAATCAGAAAAGTGCAAATTTTCAGAAAATACCTCATATACATCATCAGGAACTAGATATCCACGACCCCTGTTTCAAGACAAACCAGGCTGTTAAAAAGGATTTAACCTCAACTGCTTGAAACTTGGATACCAGTACAGAGGCATAAGTGCATGATCATAAAACAAGTCAAAGATTGGAATGAAGAAAAGAATATGAACCCGAAGTCAAAAGACCTACTCACAAATTTACAATCTAAATTATTGCATTTCTGCAAGAAAATGATCTGCAAGTATGTTTTCAAAATCCATTGATCCTAATTGTAATTCGTCAGGAACTGCTGTCCAGTAAAGAACTGTATCACGTTAAACTAACGTAGAAGTGCTAAGAAAGCAGAATCCTCAAAACAATCGATATGAGACTTGCCAAGTACTGGACATATTTATGTTTTACGAGCACCGTCCAACTTAATCAAATTTCTCTAGCAATGGGCAACATCATCATAAACCCCATCAACTAGACAAATATACCAATCCTTATCAACTAACAGAATAATGCATCACTAGTACAAGAAGGACAACGAATCACCTCTCTAAGTCTGAGAACGCCCGTTGGACCTGTAACAGTAGAATAACAGATAAAATGGACCTAATAATTTTAATGCATACAAGTAGAATAATGATCAGAAGCAATCAACTGACTGACCTTTATAAGGAATTTGTTGAGAGCAATAAATTCTGCAGAAAATGGGGAAAATAATCAAACCCGTCTGAAGCTCCAAATGCTAAAGCAATACGAAGTAAAGGAATTGAAATTTACCGTCAAAACTCATAGTTCCATTCTTATCAAAGTCATACATCCTGTCCCAACAAATAATCAACTTAGTACAGACCACAAAACACGAACAAGAAGAGGAGAAGTGAAGTGAAACCTGATCATTTGTTGCACAATTGATAGAGGGAATTCGAGGTTTCCAACAGCCAAAGCGCTCTGATCACCAAACCCACAGGAGAGATTGATCAAGAAAAGCCCTCACATACACTCACATATAATAGAGAGAGAGAGAGAGAGAGTACTTTTAGCTGAGTGGCAGTGATGCTTCCGGTTCCGTCTGAGTCGACCCGGTCGAACCACTCCCTCAGAATTGCCGTGTTCTCCATTTTCGATTCTTATCTGCAAATAATACAGAACCCGCCGTGTTGTTGCCTTTTCTCTGAACGGTCTACGGTGTCGTTCCATTAGCGTGGAAATTTGCTGGCACGTTCAAATTTGTCCACACCACTTTCTTAAATTTCTTTTCGACAAAATTAAGTGAAATCATAGTATTTTAATTTGGGATTCAGATCGGAATTAACATACTGATTTGATTGAATCTAAAATTTAAATCATAGAAAACATATTGATTTGATTTGAACTTTTTGGTCACAGACGTGACAGTCTTTTTTATTTTTATTTTGTTATCAATCTAATTTTAATTATGCTGCCATTAGTTTAATAAAAAATAATTTTAATTTTAATTATGCTATTATTAATTTTATAAAAATTAAAATAAAAATAAAAAAGAAATCAAAATAAGTGTCACAAGCTTATTATGATTTTCTTATTATTTTTAATTTAATTTTTAAAAATAAAATTTTAAGATAAAAATTTAAAATTTATTTATTTATTTATAAATTATAAAAATTAAATTAAATTAAAAAGATTATTATTATTATTATTATTATTATTATTATTATTATCATTATCATTATCATTATCATCGTTATATTAGCTCGCATGCCATATTAATGCAATATTAAACATCACGTATATTTATGATAAAGTTTTTGTTTACAGAAAATGCTTGTAAAATATAAATAAATTATACAACATGTTATATATGGAATAATTTATTTTGATTTCAACAACTTATTTTAATTTCTTAAAATTAAAATTTTTAACAAAGATATATTACTTTAAAATATTTATCAATGAAAATATTTGTTCTTTATTAGAATAAATATTTTTAGTAACATATAATTTCTTAGATGCTACTATTTAACTAATTTTTAACATCAACTTATATGATAAAATAGGATTTAAAATAAATATAGATAATACAGTTTCAATTAATACGATAATATAATATATTAACTTTCATAATATATAAACACATATAAAATATAATTCTACATCAAAAGACATTAATTTTTGGGTTAATTAAAAAAAACTCAAACTTTTGTCAATTTTTCAATTATAGCCCGAACTTTAAAATGTGTTTTTCAATTATAGCCCGAACTTTAAAATGTAGCAATAAAATGCTAAAACTTTCAATTTTTTCAATTATAGCTCAAACTTCAAAAAATAGCAATAAAATACTCAAACTTTCAATGTTTTTCAATTATAGCCCAAACTTCAAAAACTATTAATAAAATGCTCAAATTTTCAAATTTTTTCAATTCTAGCCCAACTATACTATTTCTGTTAAGTTTGTTGAAGTGACTTGTCACGTATTTCAGAAACCTTAATATTAATACATGTTAGCTAAAATTAACATAACAAATGAAGATTAATTAAACGACGTTATTTGATCACATAATTAAAAGATGTTGGTATTTAAAAATGACCTAAATCAGATCACGTAACCTTAAAAACCTTATGCTTTAATTTCAGTTTTTGTTCCTTCGTTTTTAATTTATTATCTCGATGCCTTCATCCTTCGATTTTCAAATTAAGCAGTCTCAATGCCCTCACACTAAAAATATCAGGAAAACAAGCTAAAAAATGAAAAACTTACTGATACAGTACGCTATAATGCAAGAGCAGTTTGGGATGTCAGAAAAACAAACAAAAAAAAAGGCTGAGGGAGAACAATAGAGAACATCGGGCTAGAATTGAAAAAAATAGAAAGTTTGAGCATTTTATTATTACTTTTTTAAGTTTGAGCTATAATTGAAAAAAATTGAAAATTTTGATATTTATTGATACCTTTTAAAGTTTGGGCTATAATTAAAAAACTGACGAAAGTTTAGGTTTTAAAAGTAATTAACCTTTAATTTTTTAAAGACTTATCTCGCTTAAATACTTTTTTATTTGATAAATTAAATTATATCTTAAAAATTGGAGGTAAGGTAAGAAATTTAAAGTTTAAAAATTGATTAATTTATTAATTTTTTAAATTAATTTATAAATTATGGAAAATATGAAATTAAATTTAAAAGTTAATCAATTATTATTATTATTATTATATTATTATTATTATTATTATTATTATTAGATTTATAAACTTAGTTTTTTGTAAAATTAAATATCTAACATCTAATTTTTTTATGAAAATATTAAAAGAAATACTAAGACATAATACTCATGTCTTCGTAATTTTTTTAAAGTCATATCTTTATAAGTCATTTTATACATAACACAGCTAATTTTATCAAACATCTTAATAAACAATTGTTGTTATCCTCTGATCAAATCAACTGATATAATCAGCTATTAGCTAACTGCTATAGAATCAGTTAATAGCTAATACAATTAGCTGATTGTCAAACAGGACCTATGAGCTTATTTGGTAAATAACTTATCAATTGTTTTTTAGCTTATTGACATAAGTTATTTCTTTGATCATCTTAAAAAGCTAATAAATGTGTTTGATAAATGGCCAAGTAGTTGACTTATTTAATCATACAAGTTGATTTTAAAAAAGCTCAATTATACCCTTTTTCATTCAAAACTTAATAGGTCAAACTACAATTAATGCACCTATACTTAATAAACATTTCATAATATTTTAATTATATTCATTATGCTTTAGTGATATTACACATAATTCAAACTGAAAACTATGCATATATAATGATAAAAATTTTGACGATGAAGTTAAGTTTTCTAGTTACAAAATTTCCGAGTAATTTTTTATTAATAAAATAACTTTTCTGGTTATAAAATAAAAATACGTTATGGTAACAAATTTTTTTATATTTTTTATATTTTTTTATTAGAATTTAAAACTTAATTAAAATTAAATATATAATATGGCTTTATAAATTCTTCTTTTAAGTTATATCCTGTCATTTTACACTTAAACAGTTAATACTAAACAACTAATTTTATTAAACATTTTTAATAAACAACTAGTATTATCAAATGAACTAATATAATCAATTATTAGCTACTGATAAAATAATCAGCTAATAATTAATTCAATCCAGGGATTGTCACGCATGACTTAACATGCAAGTCCTGTTTATCAAGGTCCACAATTCCCCCACATCTGAAATTACTGTCGACACAAATGGAGTAAGACATGATTCAACAATTACGAGTTTGGACATGGAACTATACAAGATTATATCAACCTTGGGGGGAGTTACTGTTAAATCCTACCATGAAGATCAGGAAGGTCAGCACAGACAGAGAACCTCATCCATCTCTTTTTCTCAGCGTATGTAAGACAAGGCTGCATCACAAGCCCAATTGCTATAGCTACAACGCTTACAGCCACTACTTTCAGCGTTGACAATGCTAACACACCACAGATCAATACGGTTGGTGGAACACACATCAGGATTGATCCAACTGTTCCTAATGGTATCTTATAAGGTCGAGAAGCAGCTGGGTATATGATTCTTAATCGTACAAACGCAATGAACTCCAGTATCATTCCAAAACAATACAGGAAATTCTCTGCAGCCACGATCTCTTGGAAACTTAGCCATGATAAAAACACCACACCTGAAGCTGAAAATAGTATCCCCGTTATTGGCGTACCGTGACGGGACCTCCTCGCGAATATCTCCGGAAGCATTCCTCGTTCCGCCATCCCTAAAAGCTGGAATGAGTCGCTGCTCATCTCTGCCACAAACATTCCCATGTTTGACATTGCTGCTGCAATTTGCACCCACCATCTCAGCCAAAATCCCCCTACTATTTTACCAATTTCCGAGAAGTATCCATCAGTCCAGGAGTCACGGTTCAGTGGAACGGCTCCGGTACCAATCAGGATAGGGAAAAAATAACTGGTCACAACCAAGATCAAAGCGTACCGCAATGCTTGAGGAAGAGTTTTCTTTGGGTCCTCCACCTCTCCGGCAAGCGTGCTTATCGAATCCCAATAGTTTAGATTCCAGAAAAGAGTGTTCAGATACAAATTCCAATCCACCTCTCCAAAATCCACCACAAGCCATCTTGAAGGCTCCAACTTCGGGATTGCAGCAAGTCCCATAACAACGAAAGGAAGTAATGACAAGATTCCCAAAACAATCGCAAGCCACCCCACTATTGTTAGACCTCTATAGTTCATGTAGGTGAGCACGAGTATCAAAGCTAATGTTGCCAAAATTCTTGCCCATCCACCAGCTAAAGCTGGAACTCCTGACTTCAAATAATCAAGAAAAAGAACTGGGTATAAAGCATTATCAATCACTCCACTCAGCCATTTCATCCATCCTTGTTGGAAACCCCAATAAGGACCAAGTGCTGATGAAACCCATACAACATAACCCCCATTTTCTTGGAACATCGTACCCATCTCAGCTGTAATCAAGGCCTCAGGTATGCTCCATATAAATGGGAAGACCAAGAATCCAACAAGAGCCAGAAGAGGACCAGCCGCTTGAACACTGTCCTCAACCCCAAAAGGGCCTCCAGAGACCTCGTAAAAGATCAGAAAGATGAGGGGTAAAACTGATACTTTCTTTAAGTTAGCTGATCTACTGGAACCGCCTTCGTTGACATTGATATCCACATACTCAACACCGTTGTACTCTCCCATTGCAATTGAAGCTCGAGCGTTTGTTTTGCTCCTCAACTTCTGCAGTCAGACGAATTTACCAACTTCGACCAAAACGCAGGTTCTTCTCAATCCACTAGAAAATCAACATTGAACTGTTTTAGACTGGGACAGAACCCCAGAAAATCAAAACACCAAAGTAGAGTAATGCAGCAGAAGTCATGGATGTGTACAGAACATACAACTAGTCAAAAACTAAATCCACAACCGTGAAGATCGGAAAATAAAGAACACCACTCAAACAACAAACAGATGTTTAACGTGCAGAAGAAAAATATACTTAATCAGATGCAGACATCCGTAAAAAACTCACACAACCATTGTAAAAGATGTTAACATAAGTTCAGTAAGAACAAGTCAAAATCGAAAACGGAAGAACAGAACACAAAACGCGGAGAAGATAAGCAAAGAGTGAGTTAAAAGCAAAGAACTGAAAAGGGACAAAGGAGAAGATATGGGGTTGCAGAGTATACCATGAAAGAGCAGAACAGCATGGGAGTGGGAGATTAGAAGCTCCATAGCTCGTGGAGCTGAAAAACAACCGAAATATAGGTTCTCTCTGCTGTCTGGTAGGTTTTTCCAACCGACCCTTTCGCGTTCCAGTTTTGCTGGAATTGCAAACGTGCAGGGCAAGGTTGCTTCTAGTTCTGTTATTTTAGATTTGTTTATTTTTGTTTGAAAACAAATCCTAAATTAAATTAAATATAAAGCAAGAACTCGTGATTTAGATAAATTATATTTAAATTCAATTTATCGACTTTTACTCTTTTTCAAAGTTGTATGTACTTCTCCTAAAAGATACGAGAACCTATTTTTCGAGAGTCGTTGTATAATCGATTCTCTTTTCTCTCTTTTTTTTATTTTAAAAAAAAAGTTAAGTATGTCCTTGTCACTTAACAACTCTCGAGCCATGAAGGTAGACTCCACCGGCAGGAATGTCGCAGCCTCGCAGGTGGAAACTTTTTTTTTATAACAAGGAGGGTGTTACCTTAGAGATGAGACTGTATTAAGTCACGAGCCTAATTTTGACTCCACGAGCCCGCACTATGCTATGGCTGTCATCGAACAAATCTTTAAGCAGATCGGGAGGACACTGGTCG
>JAOQMR010000001.1:15163867-15190847 GCA_027563865.1 Erythroxylum pelleterianum
CTTTAACAAGCTTAAGATACTCCTTAGCATTTTCAGTATTGGGAATTGTAGCCTTAATATTGCTAGCCACAGTCATTTGCATAAACATTAAACTTAGTCTATTTAATCTTTCCCAACGTTCACGAAAAGATCGTTCTTCAGCACTACTATTATCAGTAAGTGCAACGGGCTTATCAGTTTGGAAAGTCAAGATCTAGGATTCCTAGGTTGAACTGAACTTGTTCACACCAATCATTAAAGTTAAGCCCATTAAACTTTATGATAGACGAAGCTTGTGATTGGATAGCAATAGAATTGAATGCAACAAAATTTATATAAGAAATACTCTATGTTAATGCTTTGAATCATAATATAAACACATAATTTAAATATCAACAATAAACATATATCGTGGTTTTCCTTTGGGTAAAATAACAATATATTAAACACATAAATTGATGCTTAGTAATATTTACATAAGTGATAATCATGCATACTCTGATTAGATATATTAGTTATCTTTGGATATACTAAATATATCTAATAAAGTATAATAATTAATCACGGTTATACTCATTGATATAAAATTAATTAATCAACCTTTGGGTGATTTTTAAATATTTTAGTATCAATGAATTTTAGTATACCCATTAAATATATCATTATGTCATTGCAATCATAAGCATCACATTATCATGGGTAACTATATATCTATTTTAATTTGATATTTATAAAACATTCTAATTTGGCCACTTGACTAACAAATTATTCATTATATAAATATCAAATTAAATAAATGATAATAGAAGTTATATTAAAAACTAATTCTTGTTCATACAAATAAGTACTCTACTACATTAACAATTATTAATATATGATGTTAAAATCATACATCAAGGTTTACAATTAAAACTCACCGTATGTAATGGCACAAGAGGCATTTAATGCATCTAAGAGGCAACGGCATTTAATGACACAAGAGGAATTTATTCATCATCACGGCAACTCATGAAAGTAGACATATAATGAAGCATTAAAGAGGCATGATAAAAGAAATAAATTAAAACCCACAAGAAACTTTTATGTCCATTAATGGAACCATCATTAACGGAAAAACATATAATAAAAGAAAACAATTATAATGAATGCAATTAATGGCGTTGTTCATTGCAGGGAAGCATTTAATATTGCCTTTCCTTTCTTCGTCTTGATATCGAGTTTGGTGAAACAAAACAATTACCATGTTCGGTACAGAAGAAAAAGAGAAGACACGATCTTTCCTTTTTAAACCAAAACATACCGTAATTGATAACGAAATAACTATAAAATCTCTTGTTAATCATGTATATAATTATATTATAATAATTCTTAATTTAATATCTTCAATAAAAAAAATTATTGATTCTCAAATCCGTGATATGAGATATCACATGTTAATTCTTTTTTACATAATAAATTGTAGGATCTTATAATCTAATAAATTTTCACAATAACATAAGCGTACCTTAATCCATCGTATTTCCGATACTTTCCGAACAGATAATCTTCAATAATCTTTGCAAGATATTCTTAGATTGTGTTTTCTCTCTCTTAATCTTTGTTTCGTTATTTTCCGTATATGTTTGATGGAGAAATACATGAAAGACTTTATAAGTAGAGAAAGAGAGGAAGTAGTTATCTATTTAAAAAATTCAAATTATACCTATTTTTATTATCTTTATCTTTACATTCCATCAACGTAAATACATCATATTATTTATTTTAATTAAACCTAATATCTCTTACTCAAATAACCAATAAAATTTAATATACTTAATAATTAAACTAAAATATACGGGCCACATATAATGAAATTTGTCTTATAGACCTGTAAGAACAGCCTTTCTCTTTACTGAGAATGCCTTTGCCTTTTACTTCAATTGGTAGTTTGTCTTACAGACCTGTAAGAACAGCCTTCCGGAATGCGATTTGATACGAGTCTGACACTTGCATCTTGACAGATCTCCCGAAAGCGATCTGCTGAATAAAAGTGGAAGGAAATTGTAAATAACTTTATTGTGGTATGCAGAAGGATTTTGAGGAATATGCTGAAAAAGCTAAGACCCTGCCAGAAAACACAACAAATGAGAACAAGCTCATACTCTATGAGCTGTTTAAGTAGGCCACTGTCGGACCAGTGAACACCTGTTTGTTTCTAACTTCATGTTCTTCTTACTATTCTTGATTGTGAAAATTTATTTTAAGAAAGCATATTCTAATTGCTCATATGATTTGTAGCTCGACCTGAAATGTTCAACTTGAAGGATAAAGCTAAGTGGGATGCCTGGAAGGCTGTTAAAGGTAATCATTTTGACTTTTCTTATCAAATATCAGCTCAGTTGCTCGTGAACTTGAAGTAATTTTTTTTTTCCATATTCAATTATGCTTTAGCACTCAGAGCAAGCTTACCTTTTGCAGGGAAATCCAAGGATCAAGCTATGAACGACTATATTGCTAAGGTTAAACAGTTGCAGAAACAGGCTGCCGCCGCCGCCGCCGCCAAGTAATTATTCAAGCGTTAGTTGACAACAGTTCAACAATTTATCTGCGCTGATACATGATCATTTATCAACAATTTATCTGCACTGATACATGATCATTTATACTTCTGTCGTCTGTTTCGAGTTATGTGTACTATGTATCTGTCCGTAATATACTATTTCAAAAAATTCTAATAGCACAAATAAATAAAAATTGAATTATATAAATTAAAAGATGGGAAAATTTTGTAAGTTTAGTAATTTTAAATTTTCAAAAAAATGCATTTTTAAAATTATACATTGAACTTTCCTTTTTATTTCATATTTTAAAATTTTATTATTTAATTATCACACAATTTATTTCATTCCCAGTTCAATGTAAATAATAAACTGAAATTTTAATGTTATATTGATTTGAATATAAAAAAAAGAAGATAAAAATTAATAGAATATGACAAAAATAACGTTTTAAACTGAATTGTTGAAGTTTTAAAAAATTGAACGCTCAATTGAAAAATCATAAAAAGGATTACTAGATTGAAAAAATTTATAAAAAATCAAGCACTTTATGATTAATTACCTCTTAATAATAGGATAGTTGAATGTAATTTTAAATGTTGCAAAGTTTTAATTAGCTTGAATATATGATTATTGAATAATGTCAAGAGCAATACATTTTTTCAATTTTTTTGTCAAATACACAAATCTCATAGATTTATCATTCTTGAATAAATAATTATGGACAATAACTATTTTATGATACACCATATATTTATTTATATTATTCAAGCTAAATAAAATTTTAAATTTACTATAAATTATATCAAATAAATGTATAAAAATTTTAATTTATTATAAATATAAGCATAAACTATAATTAATGTAAGTCAACGTATAATCAACCTTTATTATATTTAAAGATGATAATGAGTCAAATCAAACCTGAGAAACGAGACAACCCAAGTCAAACTTGAACTTGACTCAGCCCTGCCATATATGATGTTTTTATAATTAAAAATAAAAAATAACGTCATTTTTTATAATATTCGTCAGCTTGAGTAGATGGACCTCGAGATCTAATTTTTTAGAAAATCCAAATCAATGCTTGACCTAAGGCCTGATCAATCTGGGTTAGCCCACTGACCTTGGGCCGGGTTGGGGCAAGGAGTTGACTTAATTGTCTTCGCTAATTATATCCCAAGCAAATACATAAAAATAATAAAATAAAAAGATAAATAAAATATTTTAAATTTCGATTAAATAATTAGAGAAACATCCCTCGTTAATTATTTAATATCTATCATGCTCTTTTTTCAAGATTTGTTATTCAATTCAATTATATCACGCTACTGAATACATAAATGGCATTTAGTATATGAGTTTGAATTTAGATTTTTCGTAGAAGTTTCAATAATATATTAAATGAAATGATAAAGGGTATATTGTAACCCGTGGCGATTGATTTTATTGGGATATAAAATACAGATCGTGGGGAATAAATAATAATAATTGTTATTTTAAGTATGATTTTGAAACTCAGACTAGATCGCCCGGTTCGACCGATGATCGGTAGGCTATCCGATTCGGATGACTTCTAAAAATCAGTTCTCAATTAAACCAGTGTAAACCGGTGAGAACAGGTCAATTGATTGGTTAAACTGGGACTGGTTGAACCAGTTGACCACTGATTAAATGATTTTTTTTTTGCTTTTTTTCTTTATAAAACGCTGATGTGTTTTTTGATTGTTTCAAAAGTAAAGCCCACATTTTTTCCAAAAATTTATAAGAAGTATAGAAATTTATATTATTGGATATATTTTTCTATTTTTTAATATTACTAATATTATATATAATTAAATATAATTATTACGTAATTATGACGTCACACCGATTCGACCGGTGGTTGAACTGGTAATTAATAAGGCCTCCGGTTCGACATCCGGTCCAGATTTCAAAATCTTGATTTTAAGTAAGAAATTTTAATAATACAAGAGGTTTACTAATATTTTTTAAATTTAAAAAATTTAATTAATATTAGATTATGATAGAATTAATATTAAATATTTAAAATGACGGAGAAATCTAGGCCACGTAGCCACGTAGGTAGCACAGGATATGACTGTGAGCGTCACGACATCTTCACTACACATACACAAAGCACGATAAGTATCGACTCCAACACGCCATTGTGTGTGTAACGTTTCTCAACTGGGACTGCAAATCCGGATTCCGAAGAATGGGTTTGAAGGTGAGGTCAACTTTCAGTAATCCCTTTTCTTTCCCTTTTCAACATGCGTTAAAAGCAACAGTCATTCCGATGTCAAATTTGTTACCCCCTTTTTGGTGGCGATTTGTCTGCGTTTGGCTTGTTTCGTTTTGGTCTTTGTTTCTTTTGCATCGCTGGGTTTATGATTGAAGTTTCCAGAGACTGATGCTGTTTGGGTTAGATCTCATTATACTCCTGGGAATCAGTTAAAGTTTGTTTCTTTTAGAGTTTTGGTTGATGGGTGGGTCCCTTTTTGTTGAAACAATTTCTGATGTGTTTTTTTTGCCGATTGATTTTCTCCAGTGCTGTCTGGGATTTGTGCTTTAAGCTGCATCTGATCGTTCCAGTTGCCGGTTTTGAATTTCAGCTGCTTTTTTCTTTGTTTCTTGTTTGATCTCTATGTCACTTGTAGGGAGTTAGAGTAGTTTTGTCTTGCTTCTAGTAGCAATGCTGACCATGGATGCAGGATGATGCATCTAATCAGCTGTTTCTTGGATTAAAGCTAAACATTAAACTGTAATCGCCAGCAGTAAATTAATACGATGCATAGAATTTCTTGAGTCTGAGAATTGGTTTCTTTTTCTTTTTCCTCACAACTTATTGTATTGATTCAGCCAGGAAAGCTTTGATAGTATGGAAAAGAATTTTCTCTTTACTGGGAATGCCTTTGCCTTTTACTTCAATTGGTAGTTTGTCTTATAGACCTGTAAGAACAGCCTTCTGGAATTTGATTTGATATGAGTCTGACACTTGCATCTTGACAGATCTCCCGAAAGTGATCTGCTGAATAAAAGTGGAAGGAAATGGTAAATAACTTTATTGTGGTGTTATGCAGGAGGATTTTGAGGAATATGCCGAGAAAGCTAAGACCCTGCCAGAAAGCACAACAAATGAGGACAAGCTCATACTCTATGGGCTGTTTAAGCAAGCCACTGTCGGACCAGTGAACACCTGTTTGTTTCTAACTTCATGGTCTTCTTGCCATTCTTGATTGTGAAAACTTATTTAGAGAAAGCTTATTCTAATTGCTAATATGATTTGTAGCTCGACCTGGAATATTCAACTTGAGGGATAGAGCTAAGTGGGATGCCTGGAAGGCTGTTGAAGGTATTCACTTTGAGTTTTTTCTTATCAAATATCAGCTCAGTTACCTGTGAACGTGAAGTAATTTTTTTCCATATTCAATTATGCTTTGGTACTCAGAGCAAGTTTACCTTTTGCAGGGAAATCCAAGGATGAAGCAATGGACGACTATATTGCTAAGGTTAAACAGTTGCAGGAAGAGGCCGCCGCCGCCGCCGCCAAGTAATTATTCAAGCGGTTGTGTTTCCTCTAGTTGGTTGTGTTTGAAGTAGTTGAGAACAGTTCAACAATTTATCTGCACTGATACATGATCATTTATATTTCTGTCGTCTGTTTCGAGTTATGTGTACTACGTATCTGTCCGTGTTAAAGTGGACTCAAGTGAGGTTGGTGGGACGGTCTCTTGTTAACCGATGCTAGTGTGCAAGCTGATCATTATCTGATCCATCTATTGTCGTTTGGGTGACTTCATTGTTCCAAATTTCGCTATCAAATGGAGGAAAAAATAAAATGATTTGTTTAATTGAATTCAACTTTTTCAGTAGTGATTTTGCACAGTTCCCGTTGCTGTTCTCCATCAATGCACATTAGTGCAAATTGAAATGCATGCAAGCCTTGGTTGAATGGTAGATTCCTTGGAAGAGACAAAAGGATAAGCTGTTGTTGGACTTGATTGTCGTATGCTCTTCGCTTTAGGACGAGCTGCTGTACTTGTGTTCGAAGTTTTATGTAGTATAACTTGCATTTGTTCCAAAAAGTCGTGTTGAAGCCAGTCAACAGTTCTGTCACCAACTCAACCCAATACTTTTCTGATTGGTTCACAAGAAGCCTATCTTCACCAACAATGAACAACCTCATCAGGATATGAATTAAGCATATTAACCAGTGATCTCTCTTTCTCAATTATCATTCAGGATGGTGAGAAAACATGAAGAATCAGATCATGTCTACTGTCTCAAGAAAGATGACTAATACACGTTAATCCTACCTTAAGCACTGTAAAATGACAAAAGCATTCATCGCATAGCAAGCCAACTAGTCTATTACTACATCAAGGCTTAGATCAGCATATGCTTTATTTACAGAAACCAGCAAATAGAGAGTATCGTTAGATCAGGATCTGATACTTGACAATAAGCAGGCTTTATTGAACGAAAGGATATCTTGAAATGTAATACTCCCTTGCACGGGAGGCACCATCTCTAGCCAGAATTCCTTCAAGATCTCCAATTATTCTTGCCAGCCATATTTCCAAGTTTCTCTGGACTTCTTTTAAGTTGTTTCTAATTGTGTCAAACGATCGTCTCATGGTGATCTTGGCCTGGTTCCCCACCTCATCTCCATGATAACTATTCCCTACTTCAGTTTGCAATGCCATTAGTTTCTGTCCAGTTTCAGCTGCGCGTTGCTGAAGTCGAAATGCTTCGAGTAAAAAATCTGTCTGTCTTTGTGTTCGGAACTCTGGACTGAGAGTTGGTTCGCAGGGATCACTAACTTGCTGTAAAGACAAGGAAACTCTTTAAACAACAAACAGTATAACAGTTTCCGACATTGCTAATGATGTTAAAGCTACTAACCACTAGGAGGGAGCATATGATATAAATCTCAAAAAGAAAAACAATAATCTTCTTTTAGCAATGAAAATTTTTACCACCCATGTACAAAATCAAGAGCACTGTTTTTAGCTAGTTCCAAAAATTCATTGATGGGGAGGGAAGAAGAGTTCGTGATCTACTTCTCTACCAATCTCTATCATCATCTTGATTTCCAACCATAAATCACATGGGAATGTAGATCTATTTGGTGAAGGTGGGTGGGAATGGGATGAATGTTGAATTTTTAATGCATGATTGATCCATTTTAAAGCAGGCTACCCATCTGAACCACATGCTACCATGTGGTATTGGCACATCAATGAATAGGAAACTACTTGCAAACTATTTCTGGGAACTCACCTTTAGTTTTCAAAAGCATGAGAATCAGTCAAACACAACTAAGCAGCTTGCTTATATTATGGACGAATATATCTGAGTTAGATAATTTCTCAAACCACCCATGACAATAATCATCCACAGCACAAAAGTAAACAGAAGAAGATAATTATACATTTACCATTCTTCTGCACAAATCGTCAATCTTCCCTGCAAGAGTTTGGTATCTCTTCGCCTGCTTCCTCATTTGAGATGGAACCTTGACGAAATCAGTTTTGCCAACTTTTTCCAAATTCAGAAGTTCCTGTTCTAGTAATTTCAGTTTGGAGGAAACTCCTGTTGATTCACCATCTACCTTCCACGGTGATGCTCTTCTGAATGGGAAAATACATGTCACCCTTCTTTGGATAATGCTTATTACATAAATATGGTTCAATAACAGTACTCTAGAACCAACTGATCTTACCTTGCAACGAAATGCTTCATATGGTAGATTGATTCAAGGGATTCATACTGTACATCCTGCAAGAAAAAATCTCTATTAAAAATCAGAAAAAAACACCTAAAGTCACATGAAAAGGACTCTCCAATAATGCACTCTGTAAAATAATATAACAAGTCAAAAGTCCAACCAATTCTTATAATGAGGTTTGAGAAATCAGCATGCAGCAGAACATATATGCACATACACGAACAAAAAGCAGACTAATCCGTACTCTACAATTTTACAGAGAATTGCATAGAACTGCTTGGAAACAAATTAAGCCACACCTTTCTTATCTGAATGTCTAAATTTCGTTATTAAGCAGAAAAACTGTCATTTTGCATCGTCAGTGAGCCTAAACAGGCTTGGATATTGAAATGATTTGATTACAAAGGGAGAAACCATGCAAAGATAGATGGGCCATATTGTGTTCCACAAACTCATCAAGGAGACAAGTGTCTGACAGGGTTAGCACAATGATGTCTTGTCATGTGCAACAATGGGCATGAACATAAGAAAGGCAGATGACATGTCTCATGCTCAAGGGGAAGTAAAGGAGTTGCTTAACCAGAATCTATACAGATAATTTGGGCCATAGATTAACTGCATGGTGATCTATGGTTGCCTCTACATTGCATCTCTAATATTGTGATTATTGGCACCCGCTTATGTTGAATAGTCTCCAACTACCAGTTTCCCTTCCGAGCCAAAATTGATAATTAATACGAAATCATAACCAAATACCCACAAAAGTATAATACACAGCACCTTATCAGAGCTATTAAGCGATTTCAGGCTGTTCTTCAGCAGTTAAAAAATGCCTACGCTTAGCTATGTGATGTGATCATACATAGTTAAAGGACAACATGCCTGTTATCAAGCTTTCCATGATGGAGGTCTATTAAGCCCAATACTATATCATGCCTCTGAGTACTCTTAGGGACTCATAAGGACAAAATAATGGCTAGGAGATGGCATTGGAAATGATATCTTCTTATCACAATCCCACAGAATATTCTCTATAAAACACTCAAGTATGATAACAACAATTTCAATTGCATGTTAAGGCAAATGACACCTTCTTAGACTACAATAAGATACTCGAAAATTTCCTTTTCTAGTTAGTTCCTTGATTAGGATTTATTTAGCATTTCCTTCCTTTTCCGCTTCTCCAAATATATTTCTTTATCATGTATTGAATTGTGCAGTTCTTACCATTCTCCTGCAATGATAGTGAAACTACTTCATTACCAACATCACCTAGAAATCATGTAAAGGATACCAATTTGTTCAATAGCAAAACTGCTCAGCATCAAACTTCGAAGGTTGAATTCTTAAGTCTACTTAGATGGTTTTTGCATAAAACTCCAACTCAACAAGCATTATTCTCTTGATACTTAGATGTCAGGGGAAAAAAGTAGCTTACTAGAAACATCACAGGAGATGTTTCTTTTTACAACGCTTACAAAAGTCCAATACCCCATTCTTTTCCTAGATGGAAACCCCAGAAACGCTTGTTCATAAACAAAATCTAGATTGACCAAACCATTGAGTCGAGAGAGGAGGAAAATAGAAAAGCGCAAATTACTACTACTGAAAAAAACAACAAATGAAATTGACACAACTAAAATTTCAAGTTCACACAAATCACAGAGATCCACAAACAAAAAGCAAAAAACAAACAGAGAAGGATAGAAACTTTACCTGCCAAAGGTTGGCTCTTTCAGCCCAAAACTTAGAAGCAGAAGCCAAGAACTCTCCACTAAAACTTCCATCACTACCCTCCGCCTGCTGAACAACATAATGATGCTCATACTGCTGTTGCTGCTGTTGATGACCATAAATAAATTTCAAGCTCTCCTCATTTCCGCCATTGAAACACTCACGATTGACAAACCCATCATCACCACCGCCACCTGACACCTCCCCTGCATCTTCCTCGTGTTCCTCCCTAAAACCACTTGCACTCCTCGAAATAAACCCAATCATTTCCTCTCTCACACCAACCTCTCTCTCCAAATCTTGAACTCTAACACGCCACTCCTCTCTCTCTCTCTCGAAGTCCTCAACTTTAACTCTCAACGCCACCACCTCCTCAGTGGCAGCTTCGATCTGCTCAAGCAACCGCCTTTCCTCCGCCTGCCACGCATTCCGGTGACTGGCAAAGATCTCAACGACCCTGGCATTGGCCTTTGAGTCCTCTTTTCTTCTCGACTTCATTTGCTTTAGCTGTTCTTCTGCTTGTACCAGTCTAAAGGCCAATTCTTTGTTCTGGTTCTGGAGGTTTGGCATCACTGAGAGTGAGTTTGTGGGCAATAATGCCAAGAACAGAGAGAAGCTTAGGCCTATGTATGTGGGTAAAAGCTCGTTTTCTTTCTCTCTGTCTTCTTCGACCTGTGTTTGCTCCTCGGTTTCTGCCATCTACTCGGAAATGGAGTTCTTCGAGTTAGCTGCAGATCACAGTAGATGTGCTTGGCCTTTTGTTATTTCTTTCTTATTCTTGAACTTTTCGGCTACTGCAATCAATAAATAATAGAAAAGTTGTGATGGGATAAAGTACTTTGTTTTAAAATTTACCAAATTGGAAAAATATGTTCATACTCAACAAAGATCTTTTGTGTAGTAATTGGATTGCTCTAACAACCTAAAGCGTTTAAACTTATAGTAAAAGTGATTGCAGTCATGATTGAAAGGTTAATGACAAAAAGGCGATCTTTTTAGGTACCACTTGTGACACATGTTGAAAACTTACAATATATGGGATTTTTTTGAGATTTAATTATTATGACAACAAAAACATTTACTAGATAATTTGTACTCTTACTTGGACTCATCCATTCTTAATCAAATATTAGGGGGTTCGATCCTTATTTTTGGATATGGAGCAGCCTTAAATTCTTGGGTCAGCTGTCTCACCCTGTGAGGTACTTACAAACTAGCGAGGAGATTAAGTGAATACTTTAATCTAAGACCAAAAAAAAGTACCCTTATTTTTAATGAAAAGATTTTATTGAAATTATTTATTTAGAAATTTAATCATAGATTCTTCTCTATGTCAGAACAATAAGGTTGTTATACTTATCATTAAATTTGTTGAGACTGTTTTCAATTGACTCACCTGAGAAGAAAAAAATAATAAGAGGAGAAAGAAGAAGAAGAAAATCAATAATAATAATAATAATAACTTATTTAATTATTATGAAAATTTTTAATGTCAAAAAATACTAACTTAATCTTATTATTATATTTAAAATTTAATTAGGCTGTTAATTTTTAATATTAATTATTTAATATTGTGCATAGTTACACTGGAAATACTTAAAAAATAAATCATATAAATTAGAGATAATGTTTGGGTAAAAGAAATAATACAAATGGAAGACGACAAAAATAATATTTAGCACAAGGAGACAAAAAATGTTTCAATGATCCGTTCCCAAGTTGAAAGTTCAAATTGCAATTGGCACACAAAACACAGGTTAGAACAAAACGAACTCCCTCCTCCTCACTGCAACTCTCTTCTCTCTAAAACCCTTCTTCTCTAAGTAACTGTCTTCAGGTTTTTCTCTCAAATTCATCCATTTCCCTTTGTTTCTATTCGGACATTTAGTTGCTCCTTTTAATGGTTTTCCTTCACCGTCCTAGATTTCTTGTTTTTTTCGAATAATGTAGCTTGTTAAAACTCGTTCCTTTTATGTTTTGCAGCTTAGGAAATGTCCTGAATGTTGAAATCCCTGATGAATTGTGAATGATTTATGAGATCTGAACTTGTAATTTTTCTGGGTCTTTTTCAATTTGAAGTCTTGAGCTGCTAGTACGTTAGATCGGTGCTTCCCCAATTTTCTAATTTTTTCTCTGGTCTAATTTTGCACAGGTGAATTTCCGTCCCAGTGATGTCCCTTCTTAGTAGATTTTTTTATAGAAGGCCTCCAGATGGGTTGCTTGAATTTGTTGATAGAGTATACGGTAATGACATGAATTTTCATTTTGATCTTTGAGAATTGACTTTTCTGCTATCTTTGTATAGCGGTGTGATATAAGCTTTTGTATGTTTAATGTATGCAGTTTTTGATTCCTGTTTCTCCACTGAAGTTCTACCCGATGAAATATACCAATTGTATCTACATGAAATCGTAATTGAGCTGCATGAAGCATTTCCTGATTCATCATTTCTAGCTTTCAACTTTCGTGAGGGTGAGAATCCGAGCCAGTTTGCGCGGGTATTATGCCAATACGATGTAACCGTCATGGACTACCCAAGGCAGTATGAGGGTTGCCCACTTCTACCATTGTCTTTGATTCAACATTTTCTTCGTGTTTGTGAGAGTTGGCTTTACTCTGGGAATCATCAAAACGTCATTCTTCTCCATTGTGAGAGAGGTGGTTGGCCTCTATTGGCCTTTCTTTTAGCTAGTTTCTTGATTTTTAGGAAGTTGCATAGTGGTGAAAGAAGAACTCTTGAGATTGTACATCGAGAAGCTTCCAAAGGGTTCTTGCAGCTCTTGTCTCCTCTTAATCCTTTCCCATCTCAGCTTCGATATCTTCAGTATGTCGCTAGAAGAAATATATCCCCAGAGTGGCCACCTCCTGAACGAGCTCTTTCGTTAGACTGTGTCATTCTTCGTTCAATTCCAAGTTTTGACTCTGAAAATGGATGTCGGCCAATAATCCGCATATTTGGTAGGAATCTCCATTCTAAGGGTGGGCTTTCAACTCAGATGCTCTTTTCTATGTCGAAGAAGAAGAAAGCTGCCATTCGGCATTATCGCCAGGTAAGAGTCCTTGCATCTTTATCACTTTATCTGGAAGATACATCAGTTTGATATGAACAAAGATGGCATTCTTTTGACAGGAAGATTGTGATGTGATTAAGATTGACATACAGTGTTTGGTGCAAGGGGATGTTGTGTTAGAGTGTGTGCATTTAGATTTGGATCCAGAAAGGGAAATTATGATGTTCCGCGTAATGTTTAATACTGCATTTATACGATCCAACATATTGATGCTTAATTCTGAGAATTTAGACATTCTTTGGGATTCAAAGGAACGATATCCAAAAGGCTTCAGGGCAGAGGTGAACATTTCACTCATTATCTTTCTTTCACTGCTTGTTAGATATAGATTTACAATCCATCAAATAAATTGAAGTTTTAACTTCAGGTGTTATTTGGGGAGCTTGAGAGTGCTTCCCCTCCAAAAGCTCCAACGACAATGTTAAATGGTGAGGAGAAAGGTGGGCTGCCCATGGAAGCCTTCTCTAGGGTTCAGGAGCTTTTCAATGCGGTTGAGTGGGTTGATAATAATGACGATGCAGCTGCCTTGTGGTTACTTAAACAGCTTTCTGTCTTAACTGACACCAAAGAGTGGTCAAGATTGCAAGGAAAAGGGGGCTCATACGTTTCACCCATTGATTCTGAAGAGGAAACATATGCATCTAGCACAGCAGACAGCTCTGATGAAGCGTTTGATATTTTTTCAAAGTCTTCAACAGAATCAAAAAAATCACTGAAACCAAGTGTTGTTGATTCGATTCCCTTAGTTACTGAACCTGAAATACCACTTGATACAATTTCTTCTGAACTTCCAGATCAACTATTATTAGAAACTGATCCATCTGCTTTCCATCAACAACTACCATTTCCAAGTGAAGGAACTCCATCTTCATCATCTCTTCAACTGTTGCCTTCATCATTGCCCGTCGTTCCTATTCCTTCATCCACACATTCACCACCACCTCCTGCTCCATGTCCTTTGTCTAGCAAAAGCCCTTCAACCATTTCTGCACGAGTAGCTCCACCTCCACCTCCACCTCCACCTCCACCTCCACCTCCACCACCTTTCTGTCTCCCAAGTGCGTCCATCCAAGATTTTAATACATCTCAAACCAACAGTATTCCACCACAAACCCCTTCTCCACCACTCCCTCCTAAATTCAGTGGCAAAGATGCATCTTCATCACTTTCAAATAGCATTGAAGGTTCACCTTCATTGCCGCCGCCTCCTCCTCCTCCTCCTTTCCCCAACAAAGATCAGAACCGACCATCTCCAGCTGTGAGTAAGGCACCACCTTCACCTCCTCCTCCTCCTCCTCCTCCTCCTCCTCTAGCCGGAGTAGCTCCACCACCTTGTCCTACATCCACTTCCAAACAACCACCACGATCACTGACTCCGCCTCCACCTCCGCCTCCGCCTCCGCCTCCACCTCCACCACTATCATCTACATCTAGTACAACCAATAATCAGCAGCCGCTGCCACCGCCTCCCCCACCACCACCGGTGCCACAATCTAATTTGAGTTCAACATCTGTTACTAGTTCTTCACGTGGAGCTCCACCCCCACCTCCTCCACCTCCTTTTGGTCGTAATTCCATGAATGCTCCTAGACCCCCTCCCCCTCCCCCTCTCCCTTCTAATTTGAGTTCAACATCTGTTATTAGTTCTTCACCTAGAGCTCCACCCCCACCTCCTCCACCTCCCTTTGATCGTAACTCCATGAATGCTCTTAGACCCCCTCCCCCTCTCCCTTCTTCAGGAACTGCAAGGCCAAGTTTGGTCCCTCCGCCTCCCCCTCCCCCTTCTTCAGGACCTGTGCGGCTAAGTTCAGTCCCACCACCACCACCACCCCCTTCTTCAGCTTCTGCAGTGCCAAGATCAGTTCCGCCACCTCCACCACCAGCTCCTAAGGCCCCTGCTGCTCCTCCTCCACTGCCAAGTCGTGGTATGGTGCCTGGCCCAACGCAACCACTTGAAGACAAAGTTTCAAATGTGCCACCTCCTCCGCCTCCATCTGTGGGTCGGGGAAAAGCTTCCTTAGGGACAAGCAGTCAAGTGAGAGGTCGAGGTGTCAGTGGGACAGGTGTTGGGCCTAAGAAAGCTACTTTAAAGCCCTTACATTGGGTAAAAGTTACACGTGCAATGCAAGGGAGTTTATGGGCTGATTCTCAAAAACAAGAAAATCAATCAAGGTGTGTGTATACAAATTTCAAGTATCAGTGTTGCATTGTGTGCGGGATAGCTTAGTTCAGAGCATGAACATCACTTATGCAAAATTTATTTTAAATCCAGAATTCACTTAAAAATGTTATGTTTACAATGCCATAGATGACGTAATGGTTTGCTGGTTTTGTGGTTGGTCCTAGATGACGTAATATTGAAAGCATTCACCTGCTACTAGTTGTGCAGAATAGCTTTGCAGAAACCCTCCTGTTTAAAATACTGATTGCTCTTATATTGTACATCTATAACATGTGTTCTGTTTGTTTATTATCCTGGTTATGTACTTCATGTCAGCTTTTAATAGATTTTTAATCCATCTTTGATAGTGCACCTGAAATTGATATATCAGAGCTTGAAAGTTTGTTCTCAGCAGCTTCTGCTGCTGATGGAGTTAGCAGTAATAAAGTTGGAGGTCGACGTGGCTCCAATGTCAACAAACTGGAAAAAGTGCAATTGGTAAGGTGCTTTAAGAACTTATACATTTTTGACAAGATTAATTCTGCTGTTCATTCATAGC
Organism: Erythroxylum pelleterianum; assembly: GCA_027563865.1. Taxonomy (NCBI): domain Eukaryota; kingdom Viridiplantae; phylum Streptophyta; class Magnoliopsida; order Malpighiales; family Erythroxylaceae; genus Erythroxylum; species Erythroxylum pelleterianum. The sequence continues at coordinate 15,179,643 of JAOQMR010000001.1, forward strand.
TGGTACTTTTAGATATTATTAGAGAATTCAGGTATAAATACAACTGTTCTTCTGTTCTTGAAAGTCTGGAACATATTTTTTTGTTAGCTAAAGTCAGTCATCGTGCTTTATTCTGCAGATTGACCTACGTCGAGCTTATAATTGTGAGATAATGCTCTCAAAAATAAAAGTGCCTTTGCCTGACATGATTGTAAGTCAATCTTTCTTCTACCTTGTTACATCTGTTTAACCTTCTAGATCTTAGACTCATATCTTCCTTTTAAGAATATCAAATTTTTGGTTATGTAGCTTTTGCTGTCATAGTTCTATGTATACACCTAGTTTACAGGCGTTGTGTGGTCTAGAAAGGTAGTACATGCCAAAGTAGAGTGCAATCAGATTATATTAATTCTACTTGATAAGAGCCCCCGGTAGAAAAACCAAGCTAAATGCTGCAGTTTGGTAAAACCACATGGAAAGCAAGATTGAAAAACGAATGATAATATTTAGCTGTTTAATTTTGATGGACGTCTCGTTATATCCTCCTGAATCTTTTTTAACTTCTTAAGTTGGATGCTATGTTAATTTAAAAAATTGGGGGTAAATTGGTCTGCTGGAAAGAAGCTTGGCAAAAGTAAATGCTAGAAGTCAATCTGCAATGCCTAGTCTTTTCAATGTAGTTGATTGGCATACTGCAGCTATTTATTAGTTAATTTAATAAATACAAATGCTAATAGACAGTGAGGAACCCTATGGATTTTTTCAAAATGATTTTCCTCTCTCATGCTTCTTTTTCTAAAGCATCTTTATTTGCTGTAATTAACTAACTGGGTCGAGATGATACAGATTGATTCATTATTTCCAATTTATCTAAGATTTGAAATGCTAGACCTGAATGTAAGGTATGTCATTGGATTCAATGGAGGATCTTGAGAGTGCTAAGAAGCTGAAATAAAAATGCTGTTGATGATAGCACTATGGGGAAAGTTGAGAAAGAAAAGATGAGCTCTGATTTACAATATTAATTTCATAGATAGGAGGAGATGAAAATAAAACTTAATAAACTAGGCAGGTTAAGAAGAACACATGTGAGAAGTGAGGGAAGAGACGATATAAAGTTAAAAAGTAAAAGATACTGTAATTGGCACTTGGAATAAGGTACTTGCTTTTCATGTATAATTTTCATATATCAACCATAAATCATATACCACAAATTGGATATCTGTCTCAAAATTATGCAATAAATCTAAATTCTTGTATTTCTGTTCATTAGTTGGTTCAGTTGTTATCTTTTTCAAGGTTCCCAATATAACAGGGCTTCCATTCTAATCTTCAGTAAGCCTATGTACTGGTCAGGATAATTTTCCATGTGCAAAATAAAACAAAACTCTTAAGTCTGAGGCTTATATTTCATTTTTGTCTTTTACTTACTATTTTAGAGATGTTTATCATTGTTTGTTCTGTTAATCGAAGTTGTATGACCTTTAGGACTTCTGAATTCCTCTTTTTGGACATGTAAAAATGATTTTGTTAATGTTCTTATCTGCAGAATGCAGTTCTGGCTTTGGATTCTTCAGCCTTAGACATAGACCAGGTGGAGAATCTGATCAAATTCTGTCCCACTAAGGAAGAAATAGAAACGCTGAAGGTAGATTATTTTTCTTCTAATTTTACTGAAGGATGGATTTGCTTGCATGTGAATAGGTGTGGCTGGAGACTCTATTTATACTGGCCATGTGTGGCTTCTTGTAATATTTTTCTTTTCTTGTGTGCTTTTTCAAGTTCTCAATCAGATTTAATTGCAGAGAAGGTACTTTAATCTTAACTTACTTTTTGGAGAGAACTTGATTGAATTATCTTTCATCTGATATTGGGTTGTTCTTAAAATCTGATTAAAGGAAACTTGATTTGAACTACCTTTAGATCCCTGTGTAACTAAGGAAGGTGTTGTAAAATGCTAATATAACCATAAAATGAAAGTTCTATGTTTCTCATGCAAAATCCAACTTTTTAAAGGATAAACCATTACCAATTTGATAGCAATCAAAAGGTTTAACATGTGGGACTCAGCCTGTGGTTAAAGCATGGATTTTTTTTTCTCTGGCTTTATTCCACACTTAGACAAATGTTAACTATTTAATTTGTTGTCTTTTACAGAACTATAATGGTAACAAGGAAATGCTTGGAAAGTGTGAACAGGTTAATTTTGATTCTATGAACTTCAATGCTTAGAAGCCTATAGTTTGGTTGCTAATGGACCATACATCTCTTCAGTTTTTCCTTGAGCTGATGAAGGTTCCAAGAGTAGAAGCTAAGCTACGAGTATTTGCTTTTAGAATCACGTTTTCTAGTCAGGTATTGCTCTATATTGTCACACATATGACTCGGCATTCGATTATTCTCAAATAACTTGTTATTTTACCTTTTTTCAGGTTGATGATTTAAGAAGGAACCTCAATACGATCAATGATGCTACAAGAGAGGTGTGATTAAAGTTAATTGTTGCATAGACATATTACTGAATATGGAACTTTTTTTGCTTCAAAATTCTTATATGTTTCAGGTAAAGGAATCTGGAAAATTGCGTCAAATAATGCAAACAATATTAACTTTGGGAAATGCTTTGAATCAAGGGACAGCTAGAGGTATCACTTCAGCAACTCTAGATTAAATTTCTTTTTACTTCAAAAAAATTTCCTTATTTTGTCTTGCTTGTAACGACTTCCTTGCATTTGTTTTATTTATTTTTCAGGATCTGCTGTCGGATTTAAATTAGACAGCCTTCTTAAATTATCTGATACTCGGGCAAGGAACAACAAAATGACTTTAATGCACTATTTATGCAAGGTAGATATTACTTGTATGTTATGATTTACATTTTTGGCTTTTGTGGAGAAGATTTGCTGTTTTCATGAAGGCTTTGTTGTCAACTATAATAGTTAAAACTGGTGAGTTTTTGAATAACTGTTTTGATGGCCTTACAATGCCTTATTGCTTTGGAACAACAACAACAACACCTAGGAGAAATCCTGCTGATACGGGGGGTCTGGGAAGGTCCTGTAGTATGCGGCCTTATCCCTACCTAGTAGGGAGACAATGCTTTATTACTTTGGATTAAAAACAAATTATTCTTGAAAATTCATTGTGAATATATCTTGGTCTTCCAATGATGTATATACTTGCAAGTTGCAACAGCTAAAATCTTCTAATTTTCTACGTTCTGTTTACAATTGGGGAAAGATGTTAACTTCTCCTTCATTCTTTTAAGATGGTGTTTGGGATATTGATTACCAGTATAAAAATTCTTGAAAGTGGAACATTATTTGATGACATGTTTAATCATTTCTCAATTAATATTTTTTTTTACTCAAATTCCTGACAACATTAAAAGTATCTGTTTTACTTATAATACTTTTCCCATGACTGAAAACGTATCCTAAATCTTTTTTGTCATAAAACTTAGCCTGGCTAGTTGTCTACATTGTTTGGGGTTTTGATGTAGCTTTCTTGGATTTCTCAATACTGTGCTCTTTTTGTTTTGTAACAAATTCTTCTTTACCTTTTTGCCGAAAGCATAGGACTCAACTCCCATTTTAATTTTAAATTTTCCTTGGCCTGGTGTATACACCACTATTAAATGGTAATATGTGACTGAAAATTACTTAGTCTGGAGGCAAACTCATTGCAGATGCTTAATTTTCCAGACAGATCTGAAATGTCTTGATCTAGCTGCATTTCATAATGTCTGATGTGTCCATTTTCCAGTGTCAAATATTTCCCTTTTGTGGTTGACCTTCTTGGAATGTTCTCAATTCTTTGTGTTTGTTTTCAACTAGCTACTTAGTGAGAAAATGCCAGAGTTGCTAGATTTTGGTAAGGACCTGCTTCACCTAGAAGCTGCTTCAAAGGTATGCTCAACAGTTGCTTTCGGTTCTTCATTTGCTGGATGTTACTTGTTGATAGCTCATCTTTCTGACATGCAATTTTTTGTGTGTGCTTGTCTCCATCTTTAAATGAATAGATTCAATTGAAAACTCTGGCTGAAGAAATGCAAGCTGTCAGTAAAGGCCTTGAAAAAGTGGAACAAGAACTCACTGCTTCAGAAAATGACGGTGCTATTTCTACGGGTTTCCAGAAGGTGAGAATAATTGAGATTTGTTTGGAAGATTATTCATAACAAATTAATTAAATGAAACGAAACTTATAAATTGAAAAATTTAGAGAGTACATAGCAGCAACCTTTTATATAGAAGATAATGCAGAAGTCTCAATTAGGGCTATCCTAGAAAAGCCATACACATGCTACATTCTTGCATTGCAAAATTGTTTCTTATCAAATTATGCAAATGACACACTAAAGAAATTAGTTGCTTTTAAGCTCCCACTCTGATGTGCATGGGAAAATGAGTTTCCTCATTCGCTTCTGAACCTTTATTTTATTTTCCCTTCTAATTGGTTTGGGTTCATATCCTGTGGTCCAAATAGTATCAACTAACAAGATTAGAGGCAGTTGACATCTGGCTGTCTGAACAACTAAGATCACCAATGTAATTTGGTGTTTTTTTTATATATACTTTTGAAAGTTGAAATTGCAGCACTATGTTAAGCTACATATAATGAAATAGAAGATGAATGGTATTGATAGCAGAATAGGAGGTGTTACAGCGTCATTGGCAGCATTTGAGAGGCTAGTTCTCTCCTAGTCCTACCGAAACATGGAAATTCCACACAAAGCTCATTAACCCACCACAACCTTCTACGTTCTCTATATAACTCGTACCTCCCTTGTAACTACCTTGCCATATCAGTCAGCATATTCCTACTAACAGATCACAACACACTCTAAACAGGACCACACAAAATAGAAGCAATTGTTAAAATCAGTCTAGGCCACGTCTTCATCTTGATTGAGCCTCATAGAGCTGTGATATGGTCCCGAGCATAGGATCTTGTCATGGGATCATCCACTAGGGAATCCTTTTGATATCCCTTGTTGGAGTTCTTACCTTTTTTAGAAGACCCTATGTTTCTACGCAAGAGGGAGACCTGTCCATGACAAGGCCTTGTCCTCCAAGCAATATTTCTCTGATAATTTGTCTGATGCTTTATTCATAAATAACGTAGCCTTATATGGAGGCTGGTCACATCAGTTTATTTAGGATAAGACTTGTAACAAGAATAGACCTACTAGTTTATTTAGGATAAGACTTCTAACAAGAATAGACCTACTAGTTATGATACTAAATATTTAAATAGACTGCTTTTAAGGTAAGATCTCCTATTTTAAAGGGATGTTGTAAATCTCCTATCAAGCTGCCTTCTTCCTCCTTCCATAAACATATTTAACTGGAGGCTTATGACTCTCTCTCTCTCTCTCTCTCTCTCGCTAATAGATGTTCACTTTTGCAAGAACAATTATCCATCTCAAATGTTCATCCAATAGTCACCTAAACTCTCACTGCATTCGTAAGCTATTTTGTCTGGATATATTTCGGATGAGTTTGGCATGCCTTATGTTGATTTTGATGCTAGAAGAAACCTATTAACTTGAAAATTTTGAACTTTTTGCTAGTTGAAATCCATGTATGCTAATATGTCAGGAAATGGTTCAGTATAATGAGTCTTGAGATGGCCATAAATAGTTTCAAGATTTCTGGAACTTGTTTGGACAGAACCCAAGAATCATGTTCTGGAACCAAATTTGAGATTGGTATGGAAAGGTGGTGGGAGAGGGCTGCCTCTCCTATTCCAGAACCTGTGGCTCAATATTTGTTATGGATCAGTATTTGTACATAACATGATTGCGCTTGAGTTTTGACATTACTTGTTTCTTCATTTCTAATCGTGTTTGTATGGAGTGAACTACTTGGTCATTTTTCCTCTCCTATTATTTAGCTATGTATAAAAAAACTTGTGTAGTTGAGCCCTCCAACAAGTTGGTCATCTGAAACATGAACACTTCTCCAGGTATTGAAGAATTTCCTTGATACAGCTGAAGCTGAAGTAAGGTCACTTATTTCCTTGTACTCTGAAGTGGTGAGTTTTCTGTGTTTAAAATTTGTTTATGACTGCTTTGCACAGTTCATCACTGGTTTTGGTGCTTACCTCACGTGGTACTATTGTTCAGGGAAGAAATGCAGATTCATTATCCCAGTACTTTGGAGAAGATCCAGCTCGTTGTCCTTTTGAACAAGGTTTAGTTGCAAACTTATCATCCTTTCTTGCAACTGCATTGATTCAATTGTTCTAGATATTGTTTACTCTGGTTATTTTTACAGCTCCATGGAATTAGGTTTGTTCTTTTGGTAAATGGGTTTTGATTTATTAGTTTCTTACTGATTCTTTTATTGTGTTAGAAAAAAGTTAGATGCCTGGTTATGACATACTTGTTTGTTAATATAAACTTGAATTGACTTTTAGTTCTGGAAGCTCGGAGAGAAGGGTTTCATCTGTATTGCAAAATAATTGATGCACTTCTATTCCAATTACTGATATTTCTGCTGCGTTTCTACATTGCAGTCACACAGATATTGGTTGTCTTTGTTAAGATGTTCACTAAGTCACGAGAAGAGAATGAGAGACAGGCTGACGCTGAAAAGAAGAAATTGGAGAAGGAAGCTATGAAAGAACGGGTAGCGTGTAATCTGCCCTTGAAGAAAGATGTTGCAGATTGTGACAAGGCTAAAGGCTTACAGCTTCTGAAACATGTATCCTAAGCATATTTTGTGGCAGAGCTACCCAAAAAAGACTTGCACATATTTGGCATTAAGTGAGCCTCTTGGATTTTTGTCATGTTCCTCCCTAGTCAGCAAGATGGTAATTTGGTCAGATGCAACCAGCAATGGTTTGGTTTATTGCTTTTTCGCATAACCAGCAATTTCAGGCAAGCTTAGCTCTCCTGGAGATGGCGATGGAAACACGAATTGCTGCAAGTAATGATTTAAATGTATAGGCTGCAGGTACTTAAAAAAAAAAAGTTAATAGATACTACACTACAGGAAATGTGTAATAGCATCTGTTCTGTATATTGATAACATTCCTACACTATTCACGATAGTATCAAATTACGTTGACCAACCACACAATCTTGGTTGCTCTTCCAAGTTCAACTCTAGTAATGAATCTTCTTGTTCGATATCTCTGAATAGGGGTGAGTATTTGGGCTAATCGGGTCAAATTTTCACTGTTCGAGTAAAACCTGAATTATCTAAAAAATTTTCTATCTTATCCGGCCAACTCAAAATTTTATTACCTGAACTTACCTGGCTTGATCGGGTAATTCGGGTAAATTGGGTAATTTTGGGTTACCCGAAATTTTGTTTGGTTCTCTTTCAAAAATTACACAAAATAACTAAATAATTGAATTATATTCTCGTATCTCATTTGAGAGATATAAAGCAAAACAAATAGTTGAATTCACTAATAATATAACCATATATTTCAATTAGCTAACATAATTAATCTGTTAATTCTACAAGAAAAATAACGAAATGTATTTTCATAATTCTTTTAAACCTAATTCGAGTTATCGGGTAACTCGAATTTTTTTCGGAGTTATCCGTCTCAAATTGAAAACAATTCAGATAATACCCGGTCCGACCCGATTTACCCGTATTTTAACCTTTTATTACCCAAATTAATTCAGGCTTATAATGCTCACCCCTATCTCTAAATAAATTTTGGTTTATTAATTCAGGTCCCAGTGGAGCCTCAACCACATCTAACAGTGACACTAGCAACATTGTACAAAATAACAAGGAACCCCAGATAACAGGAAAGCAGTATTTACGTAGAATACTGTTGGACAAACTTTTTACTTTTCCCATTTATTTCCGTTTTTGCTTTAAACCCATATATATGGTTTTTTGATTAGCATATCTTGTGTTCAAATTTGATCATCCATCCAAATTCATGGTTTGGACATCGGCAATCTCAGTTGAGTCTCGCTAGTATGAAAACGTCAATGATCATCAACCAAAAACATGGTCAATCTATTGTTTTCAAGAGGAGAAAGCTGATTGAGCACATGAATGATGAGTAAATAAATAGACGCAGCTTCAAACAACTCAATAAAAATTTCACTTACGTGGGTGATTAGGAAACGTTTAACGGATAGACTATTTCAGGAGTTCGGATCCTCTGTTCAAGATTACTCTGTTCTATCCTGTTCATTTGAATCTTAACCATTCATTTATGCAGGATCCACACGAGATCCACATAAATAGATACGAGATCTACATTAATAAATGACTGAGATTCTCTAAACAGAATAGGACAGAATAATCCTGGACAGAAACCTACACCTATTTCGGGAGCAACTTCAATAGGAAAACTTGGGAAATACGTAACAAATGCTTGGTTTGGACTTTGGGGTGTGTCAAATAAGGCGTCTGAGGCTCCTTTGTTTATGGACAGAGCAGACTTAGACTTAGACTTAGACTTAGCTTTTTAAAATACGCGCATTGACAAATCAAAGTCTCCTTAATATATATATCAAGCAGGGGAGAAGACGACAGTGCCTTATTCCTCAACAAACAGAAACAACCCTGAAAATGAGTCGTACCAGCTCAGCAACAAAACTATTCTCAAGCCTTCTTATTCAATCCAAACATGGCCACCGCCTCCTCCCATCTTCACCCGCTTCCTTTGCAGGAGTCAGGAATTGGAGTACCTCTGCAGCTCCTCCTGCAAAAGAGGAGAGCCCAAGTAATAAGCCGGTAGTGAGTTATTGGGGTGTTGCTCCCACTAAGCTTACTAAGGAAGATGGTTCTGCTTGGAAGTGGAACTGCTTCAGGGTATGTACTATATTTTTTCATTCTCACTCCAGATTTGCCTTCCATTCTCTGGTTATATCAATGTAGTAACAGAAATCAAAATCAAAACTTTGCAGCCATGGGAGAGCTACAAGCCTGACCTTTCAATTGACGTGAAGAAGCATCATAAAGCTGACAACTTAATGGACAAATGCGCTTACTGGACAGTTCAAACTCTCAAGTACCCCACTTATTTATTTTTTCAGGTATCTATTTTTCTTCATCCAATCTGAGTAACAATAACAGTAACAGGAACAGGAACAGGACCCTCTCATCTCATAAAAAATGTTTAATTGAATTGCAGAGACGTCACATGTGCCACGCCATGCTCCTAGAGACAGTAGCGGCGGTTCCAGGCATGGTGGGAGGGATGTTATTGCACTGCAAATCATTGAGGAGGTTCGAGCAAAGCGGTGGGTGGATAAAGGCACTGTTGGAGGAAGCTGAGAACGAGAGGATGCATCTGATGACCTTCATTGAATTGGCTAAACCCACGTGGTACGAGCGTGCTCTTGTGTTCGCTGTCCAAGGCGTGTTCTTCAACGCTTATTTTCTGGCATATTTGGCCTCTCCAAAGCTCGCCCACCGCATTGTTGGTTACCTTGAAGAAGAAGCCGTCAACTCCTACACCGAGTTCCTCAAGGACTTGGACAATGGCAGCTTCGAGAACGTCCCAGCTCCTGCCATCGCCATTGATTATTGGCGTATGCCTCCTGACTCCACACTTCGTGATGTTGTGTTGGTGATTAGAGCTGATGAGGCACATCATCGAGACCTTAATCATTATGCATCGGTAAGAATATAATTCAATCAAATTGCATATAAATTATATATGTTCATCGGATGATATTTTTTAACATTTCCTTTATTTTATTGACCTACAGGACATTCAATGTCAAGGATTAGAGTTGAAGGATTCACCTGCTCCACTTGGATATCACTAAATAACAACCACTACATATATTCAGGAACGCGCATGACAGGATTGATTCTTATAATAGTGTGAATATAATTCAATCTGTAGATATAAAAATTGCATTGTTATGTTGTATTTGAATAAGAAGACACTATCGTTTGTTGCTCGTGAAGTTCCTATCTTGTTATTTGCATTCATATATGAAAGAACCGTAGAGGGTAATAGTTTCGCAAAGTTTTCAATTTTATTGTGGTCGTTTCTCAAAAACAGAAGCAATCAAAAGCGAAACAACAAAAACATCAAAAATTTGGTAATGCAGTTAGGCACACTTTGCATACATCTACAGGGCCCTTTTTCAGCTTAATACTTTTACTAACAATAATAGGTTTTACATAAGATTTTACTGAGCTGACACTACCCAACTCTTGATACTATTTTTCATCCTCGCTATTCGTAAAAGTAATTTGACACCCAATAGTACGACTGTCTCGTACTAACCTCGACAGAAGATTTACACACACTGTTTAATAATAAAAACAATTAAATGAACAACTCAAGTGATTAAAATAATTAGAATCACAAACGAATACACTTGAGATAAAAGAGAAGAACAACTTTTCGAAAGGTTCAGGTCCTCTGAATAAATTTGGAAGTCGTCGCAACAACAATAGGCTAATTCACACAAACACCAACACGAAGTCACCGCTGCACCGATAACACATTCATTAACTAAAATATACGCAGCCCATAAGGAAATCAATTAATAATCGTTGTTGCCCAAGATGGAGTTAATTAACAACGTAAAATCAGCACCAAAGAAAAATTCCAACGCCAATGATACAGCTGAGTGACTTAATTGGCTAGAAAAGATTGCAACAGCATGCAATCCTTTAACCCAAAAATCCAGCAGTGCTACACTCAAATCGACCTTTCTGCATTAAACATTGAACATTTTTGGACAACCATACCTCCTCCCTTTCTACGCAGTTCTCAAATACTGAAATCCAAAACCTATCACTCCATAAAGCACGGTAAGAAGGTGGGTACTGAAATAACAATGGAAGCTGGAGATCTGACAAGGTTGATGAAGCAAGCGGGGGACTTCCAATAGCTATAGAAGAACAAAACCACTGTGAGAATTATTTCAAAACAACATCCAAACGCCCACTGCACTATTTATTGCAAAACTCTCACGTAAGATTCACTTCTTCTATGGATAGAGACATACATGCAGCAAGAGCCCTTCACCAACATAAAAAACCAATTCACCTTATCTCCTAATTTTCTACCCTTCAACGTTATCTGCCCATACACCTTAAATCAACCCACAAAACAAGACCCCACGACAAGTAAGCCCTTGGCCATACCTGTTGGATCCCGTTTCCGGAACCCAACTCTTAACCAAACTTATTCCAAAACTTTCATGCTTATAAATGATTATAAACTCAATTAAGGTTCTCCGAATAAATCTTGTAAGATTCTTCGTAGTTTCCATCA
>JAOQMR010000001.1:15194692-15211149 GCA_027563865.1 Erythroxylum pelleterianum
ATGTATGATTAATGAATGCATGAATGCTTCCGCTTTTCTATTCTTTTTGTCAGTCCCGGCGGGTCATCCATGTGGGTTGGGACTTGGGCCCAATAGATTTCGGTACTATGTTCTGGATAGTTGGGCTCCGCGAACGGGGTCGGGTACCGATGGCCGGGCTCTGGGATCGGAGTCCAGCACTCATAATAGATTTTAGCATTGTAGTTCTTTAATTTCTTCAATGTGTTGAAGCATTGACAACATGTCCTTATCATGATATAAGTTCAACTCTTTCAAGTCTCTCATTGACTCTGGTGGAAATTTGTAAAACAAAGATACAACTTTATGTCTTTTATTTTTTGATTCTCATTTTAGTACTAACATACTAAGTTTGTTAACACCAATATCCTTCTTCCGTTTGATCTTACCTCTAACATATTTGTTTCCTTCATTTCTTTCCAATACCCCACCATAATGAAACTTAAAATTTACTAACTTTGGAATTACAAAGAATTTTACTTTTAATTTCCAACAAATAAAAAATGTAAGCACCTCATTAAAGGACGTCCATAATATGCTCTTTCTAAGGATTTTATTACCATATCTTATTTATAGAACAAGTCCTCAATTTCTAAAGCAAAAAGGAAAATAAATCAAAATAAGTTATAGAATTTGATATAACAAAGTACCATAATTTAATATAAAGATAACAAAATATGTAATTTAATAGATTCGTAGTTGAAATCCTTGTCACCTTATATCCCATAAAAAATAAAAATTTTGTATGAGATATATTTATCTCATACAAAATTTTATTTTTGATACAATTTTTTATCTTTATTATAAGGATATATTTATTGAGATTTTTTAGACCTCTAATCACCTTATATCTCATACAAAATAAAAATTTAAAATATAGCATTATACATTTATCAGTCTTTATACCAAAATAACTTAAAGACTAATTTCAATATTAGATTATTTATATTAAAAAATTATCGATCAATTATAATGAACTTTATTATTATTATTGATAAAAAAATTACACAATTATAAATTAGGAGAATAGGTTAAGCCTGCAATCAAATCACAAGAAAATTGAACCAAAGGATAAAGCTTCACTCACATGTGTCAATTTTCACGACCACATCCTCTAGAATCCAATTATTAAGGCATTCACTCCACGTTGTGATAAATGACAAACTCAACGTGATAAAGTTAATTTAACTCAATTTTTTTTTTTTTGCATTCAAAGAAATCGCAAGCAAATCACTCGGAAAAATGCAAATCAATGGGGCATATTTTTTCGAGGGTTTAATTGGCGCATCAACTTATAAGTGGGTCAAGCAAGCGCATCTCATTATTGAGGGCCCAACTAGTTCTCCACCTACAGGTAAAACCCTGACTACTCCAGGCTCTTACAAGAGGGGCTAGTATGGAATCGAACTTGAGATTTAATCGAAGCTAAGCTCCGCTCTCAACCATCGAGTCACACCCTTTGAGGGCATTTAACTCAACCTAATAAAGTTAACTTACAAAAAGAGATTTAAGGTTTAAAAGGTTGGATTGCTATTAGACCATTATATAATTAATTATAAAATTAAAAATTTAATGTATTATTGAAAAAAATTGTACTTATTTATTGAACAGTTTAAAATTTAATTAAAAAAGTTACTGTTAAATAAAAATTTATTTATTTATTTCAATTTATAAGATCTTATTAATTTATAAAAATTAACTAATTAATTAATAAACTTATCAATTTTTAATAATAAGAATTATTAAAATAAACTGAACCGAAAATTTGAAAACTAAATCGTAAAATCAAACGGTTCAAAGTTTTTACGATTAAGTCAGTTGAAGAGTTTTTGAATCATTAGTTAATATATAAAAATCTATACTTAATTTATTAGTAAAAGTCAATTATACAATTAATATTATCTAAAATATTTTATATAAAAAAATTATATGATATTAATTGCATAAAATAAGTTGTGGGACTCATGTACGAACGGTAAAACGACAGTTCGTACAAACGAGCACGTGGAGCGTCGGAAACAAAAGTCAAGGCGCTTTCCTCTAAAATTCTCGACCGGACCACTTTACATTATTCACTTTACTCTTGCCTTTCGGTTACCTGTAAAAAACCAACCCGTCGATGACGTTGGCGCTTCTTGGAATCACTAGATCCGTGGCCCTTTTTTTGGAAACGAGCTCCAGACAAGTTTCTGGTTGTTAATCTTCGAATATGGATGCCATTAAGAAGCAAGCCACCAAGCTCCGCGAGCAAGTTGCTAAGCAACAGCAAGTCAGACCCTTTTTTCTACTTTTTCCCTCAATTATTAGCTCTAAATTTTTCCTTTTCATGCTTGCTATCCGTTGATTTCCATGGAACTTTGAAGCCTATCTTTGCGTTCCGTCAAATCTTGATGAACCAAAGTATGATACATACATGCTAATCTTCAGATGTTTGTTAATTTGCAGGCAATATTGAAACATTTGCGTCATTTCGGTCATGAAGATGTTATTATTGACGAAGCTGAATTTCAGTGTTATCAGCAACTTCAAAATCTCTACAGTTCCACTAGAGCTGCGAAGGTATCACCATGCATTAGTTTTTATTCAATTTGCGTGATCCTGAACTGGCGAAATGCATTAGCATGTCAAGTAGTTGTTTAATTTGGTGGGAATCTTGAAATTTCTCAGCATTATCAAAGGAATATCGTCCGTTGTATTGGCAGTTTTGTATCTACAAGTTTAAAGCAAATGGAAATAGGTAGGTTTCATAATGCTCGTGTGTTGTAATGCCTTTATGAGGCTGATAGATGAACCTTCTACCTTTATTTATTTTCTTTTAGCAAGAAAATTGGCTGAGGATTGTTGCAAATATGGAGATGATAACCAAAGTGTGAATACTCATGTTGCAAGAGCCACTCTGCAATTTGGTACCTCTCATAATTTAATGGAAAATGAGAGCGAAACTTTTCTTGGCATTTTAGGCGATCAGGTAATCATATCAATGTGATCATACTGCTAAATTCATTGTTGTTATTGATTATGTGATGAATAGAAGCCAAATATGCAGTTGAGGTGTACTTACAACTGCCTGATAAATGTAGCAATCAGATTCTTGCTATATGAATATATGAGTGCAAATGATGAATTTACATCTTTATGCTTAGTTAATGTTGCTTTTAAGGTAACAAACATTATTCCATTTTATAGGGAGCTTCAAAATGTCAATTTAGAATAGATATGTATTCCCCATACTTGGTGAAGCATACTAAATGGATTTTATCCTTGTTATGAAGTCAAAGCTTGTAAGGGAAGTTTCGGAAGAAAGCATTGTCAACCACAACTGGATCACATTTATGATGTGCTATAAGTGGTGTACTTTGCAGTAGCAGTTCTTAGTATGTCTTTTTTTTTTCCGTCTTTTTTGGATTTTCTATCCTCCTTTATCCCTTGCCACTAGGGTTGTTGCTATCATAAGAACTAAAAGGACTAAGCCCTGTACAATGCATGTGTACTTGAATTAACGCGTCTGAATTCTCAAAATAAGCTACCTTCAAAGATCATAAGGTTGTTTCCTTTCTTTCATCCTTCTAATTGTCACAGGTTTTCTTCAATATTTAGGTTTCTGAGCCACTTCGAGCATTGATAACAGGAGCCCCTTTGGAGGATGCTCGCCACTTGACACACCGTTATGACAAACTTCGCCAAGAGGTTGAAGCACAGGTAACTTCCTGTGTGCAATAGGCACCTATGGCCTTGCAAAATTCCAAAAGTAGAATCATTATACTTTTGCTTCTTTCAGGCAGCTGAGGTATTGAGGCTTAGATCAAAGACCCGAGATTCAGATATAAATGCAGAGAATTGCACCAGGCTTCGAGGTGCAGAAACAAGGTTGAATGATCTGAAATCTACAATGATGGCACTTGGGAGAGAAGCAACTGCTGCAATGTTGGCAGTTGAAGATCAGCAGCAACAGATAACTACGCAACGGTTATTTACTATGGTATAACATGCCATTCTTCATTTTAAAAAAATTTCACCGGACATTTTTACGTCATGAGTCCATTGGGAAGAAATGAAATTTATTTTTTTATAAGTTTTGATGTTAGGTACAGCTTATTCATTTTGTCATCAAGTCAACTAAGAATTCATTTATTTGCTTGTTGGTGTTGCATGTTACCCGTTTGTGTGAGATACTGTAGCATTTGGTGAACTATTATGAACCAGTAGATTTGGGTCCCAAGTTTCATTTGTATTTTGAGTTATCTGTTGGACCTTGTTTCTGATTTAGTACAGTGAAAACATCATTTTTGGTTGAAATTGATGCTAATAATCTTTGGTATTCAATGTTGGAATGTTCTTTAGATCTGCTTAATTGTTCAGTGTTTACTATTAAGATCATCCAATTGTAATTTTATGAAAATGGGCAAAAAGCTGTGATCTTTTAACTTCTCTTTGGAGTAAAAAGGGATTTAAAGTTGTGTTATATGGTTGATTGTCCTAGCAATGCGCCTTAAATAAGTTTGCTTATTACCTTGATGAAGAAGTTTTTCACTCCATTGAGGTAATGTGATGATAGAAGACAGATTCTATAATCCAAAAGTCTTGCTTCTTGTTTATATTTGCTTTAGCTATTAGTTTATATTTATTCATTGAATTTATCAATTTCTTGAAAACCTGAATTGAAATTAAACCGTTTTTCAGGTAGATGCGGAGAGGTGTTATCATCAACATGCTCTTTCTATCTTGGATAAGTTATATGATGAGGTGTGTGTATCTGTACACTTCGACTGTGCAAGCATTGTAGCATACACTGTTTTAGATTAATAATGTCACATTCATTATGGTTTTATTTTCATACAAGAAAGATTATGATTATTACAATAATATAAAAGTATTGTAGGATACACTGTTTTGGATTCATAGTGTGACTTTCATTATGGTTTATTTTCATTCTAGAAAGATTATGATGATTTCAATGATGTTTTATGTTATTGAGATTAGATGATTCTGGAGGAGCAATTAAATGAGTCTTCATCACAATCAGTGACCACAGAGAAAGCTATGAATGTCTTAACAGCACCTGAAGATTCTACTCCAAATGATCAAGTAACAAGTAATGGAAAATGTGATGTTTTCTTTGCAAAAGTAAGTTTTATATCTCTTCGAACACCATCCTCACCCGTTAAATTATTCCGAAAGTACAAAAAGGACTATTTAAGATCCTTCTTAGGATTTCATTACTCAACACGGGGTTTGTTTCTTAATATTTTGGTTTTCAGAACCAAAATGGCCAAGCTGTTCCTACTGACAAGCTTGCGGACTTGACAACTGACTAGTCCAGTTACGACATTAAATCCAGCCCCATCTAGAATCCAGCTGGGTTTAGCTATTTTTCTCTGGTTGAATGGGACTCAGTGACGTCAATAGCTAGTCAGCAGTCAACCTTCCATTTAATAAAAGCATGCTTCCAACTCCCATCCTTCTAATTTTCCACCATTTGACATTAAACCAACATATGTTTTGTGGATTCTTTAGTTCTCATAATGTATTTAAATTCTATATTATTTATGAAAATATGGATTGACACTGGTTCAATTACAGTTTGATCCTTTGCCCTTGACCTGTTGCCCTCAAGTCAATCCTCTTGGCCAGGTCTAAAAACATTGAAATATTTTCATTGACTTGAATATTGGGATCTCATACCCTGACTTGCACTGTAATAATCAATGCATGGCCCATGAAACTTCACCCGTGTAGTGTTTCTTCAAGGTTTTTCTATGTTAAGTCAGTGTGCTTAAAAGTTGGATGTAAATCCTTTGTTGCGCAAATTATGCTAGGCAGATGTAATGGAAGGAAAAAAGAGAAGCTATCTAATGATACATTTTTCAGTGCTTTCTTTTTATGTGTGAAAGTAGTAATTCATTAGGACAAGGTGCTCTTTTATATGTTCTTTGTAGATTAATTTGCTATCTTTGGTTATTCTTGTTTTCTCTTTATTAAATATGCAGGTTATACACCCCTTTGATGCTCAAGGTGAAGGGGAGTTGAGCCTCTCTGTTGATGACTATGTTGTGGTTTCGCAGGTATCTCCTCCAATGAATAATGATTTCATTTACCTAGGTTGTAGGTTAAGTAATTCAAAACCAGAAGAACATTTTAGTTTTTCAGATTTTATTTAATCATTGTCTTCAATTTTTTATACCTTTAAATTTGCTTACCTTGTGTTGTGCTGCCAAATCTGGATATTTAGCTTGCTCAATGTTTTCCTTTTTTCCTTTTACTCTTCACATAAGTTTCCAATGAACTTAAAAAGGTGACTGAGAGTGGATATATTGTGAGTTTTACTTATAAGGATTGTTATTACCGTGGGTGAGGAAGATAGTTGTAGTTCTCTTAAGAAGGTTAAAGTCATGCAATTGCCCATTTTGATTGGACAGAATGACTCATTGCCCCGGCCAGGTCAACCTCCCAAAATGAATATGAAAACATTGATTATTAACACCAAATTCCAGTCTACGAGTCTTTATCTATATGGTGTATTCAGAAAGTACATATTAAGCAAATTTCTGACTCTGTCCACAAAATGAACTGAGAGACCTTAAGGCTCTTATTGGGAGGATTTAGTTTCCTTGTGTTAAATTTTGCTCACTTTCTGCTTTAAAATTTACTCCAGATGTTTGTGGTTTAGTGGTTGTGTTGCTTTGATATCTGTCTTGAAATCCGATCTATTAAATATATTCTTACGGAATAACTCTTAGTTTCTTGCTCTTAATGATTTTATTAATCTGAAATGAACTTTCTTTTGTTGTTAACTTGCTTCTTTTAAATCCCTCGCAAAGTAAGATATCTTGGCACCGGTTAGAGTGTAAAACAAGTGACATGGCCATTCCAGTTGAAATTTCAAGTTGAAATTTTATTGTTTCCTTGTCCTTTCTCCTAACACTTTGTCGCCCTCCATTTTCTTTCCTAATTTCACTAGGTGGCTCCTACAGGGTGGTCCAAAGGAGAATGTAAAGGGCATACTGGATGGTTTCCCTCTGCTTATATAGAAAAGCTGGAAAAGACACCTACTAGTGAAGAAAAGCTAGAAAAAGCACCTCCTAGTGAAGAAAAGCTGGAAAAAGCACCTATTATTGAAGAAAAGCGGGAAAAAATGCCAGCAAATGAAATGATTGAAGCAGCCTCTATGTCTTGATTTTACCTTATCCACCTAGAGAAATTGTACATGGCCCTCTTCCTCTCACACAAGCACTCCATTTTGTGATTTCTGGCACCAATAGCTGCTTTATTATAAAGGCCCCTTTTTGCTAGTATATTAAGGTTTTGTTTCCTTTCTATAGTTAATGTCAATATCAAAGTCTAGTGTGTATTCTTCTGTTCGTATTTCCTATCCTGTACCTGCATGTGTTTATTCTTTCCAATAGATTCCCGTCTGTCTACTTTTAAACAATAGATTCCCGTCTTCTCCAGCAGAGTTGGTGTCTGATGGTCAGCTTGGAGCAGTATTCTGGGTTCAAGCAACGACTTAAAACGACATAGCTTTTCTTTGCCTCTTTCCTTTCCTCTTTATATTATGTTTAAATAATGTAAATTGCTTCCTGTTGATCATTATTTTCTCTGAGAAAATAACTTTTTGAGAGAACTGTGCAATTGATTATTTCTCTTATTATAAAATTTAAGCAACCTCAAATTAGTGGCCTTTTCAGACGTTACGCGTAATCACTGTGCTTGATCCGATGACATTTGTGTTGTCAGTTTGGTTGTTCCAATCTATCTCATCCACATATTTATGTGGGATTAGTCTCGTATAAATGTGTGGACGGATGAATTAGAACAGAGTTAGCATTGCTCAGATCATGTCCATGAGCAAAGCTACTGATTTGTGAATAACAGTCTTTATAATGCATCGCTACCACCATTCAGGAACTCTGAGCAAAAACTGACCACACAGCTTTCTTTTGTCCTTATGAAGCTGAAGTTTCAGAAGGGAGTCAAGGTAGCTTTCTGCATTTTTTATCTCTTCATTTCCCGCATTCTTTTTTGCCTGTCTCTTATCGTACTCTTATGAGAGGAATGAGCAAATTCTCTTGGTTGCCATAAGTCTCCAGATTTCCAATAAAGGATCTTTCCCAATAGTCATATAAAACTCAGTAGCAGCAAAAGCCCAAGAAAAAACATTAATCCATGGCTTCATTTCAAATACACAGTTGCTACATCTTTATGCCCCAATGTTTCCCAAGTTTGGCATGAAATTGAGCATGTTAAAGTTGGAAAAGTCGGCAACGGAAGCTCGATCGGCTGATTCAATCTTTCTTATGACCTTCTCTTCAATTTTGGTCTAATAAATTGAAGAGAAGGTCATTCTGTATCTATTAACTATTGGTTAAGGGAATAAATCTTATATTGATCAATTAACTACGTATATATGGTTTCTACTATATCTATTAACTATTGATTGAGTTAATATTAAAACAAGCCATAAATAGTATTAAAACATATCAATTTATATATGAGATACTTTGAATATCTCAAATAAAAAGATCATTTATTCAATTATTACAATAAAAATTTTCATATACATATAAGTAATATTTCAAATGCAATTATCGTATAAGCAGGGGCAAATCTATAAATTTTTTTGAGTGGGGGCAAAATTTTAATAGGAATAAAATTCTACTTTTAATGGAGGCAAATTTTTTATGGGAGAAACTTTATTTTATTTATGGGGGTAAAACTTAAAATAATAATTTTTTGTGGGAAATCTATTAGAGGCAGTGGGGGCAAGTGCCCCAACTTGCTCCCATTGTAGATCTACCCTTACATATAAGGTCAATTCAATAAACTTGTTCTCTAATAAGATATATTTGTTTAAATATCTTCATACTTTAGTCTATAAAATCTACTACTTCTTTCACAAAGAAAAGATACAACATATGGTAGTCTTTTTACGTTCTATTATTGTCCAATCTTAATAAAATAATAATTAAAAATAATTTAATTTAAGTATAATATATCAATGCAATATGAATCTTATAATTATCATCTCATCATAGTTTTATTTGTAATATAAATTTATCTTATATAATTTATTATATATATATGAATATTTATAAAATAAATAACACCTTTAAAAAATTATATCACTAAATTACTATCAACTAATTGGCTGTAGAACATAAACAAATACTTCCAAAGTAAGACTAATTCATAGTTACATAAATACAAAAAATTTTAAATAATTTTATTTTTTCTAAAAATATATTATTCTAAATTACTTAAAGTATCCTATTATATTAAATTTATTTTTACTATATTCATATTTAATTATCATAACATAAATTGCTAATAAATAATATCACACATATATTAAAATAAATTAATAAACACTAAAATATGGTCTATTAATAATTTAAAATGATAATTTATTTTTAAAATAAATAAAAGTTATATCATTCCAATATACTTTAATAAATTTTAAGTGTGAACACGTTTCTGTAATGCCACCAACCAGGGAAAGTAGATAAGTTACGTTGTCTGAAAGCGACCACTGCCCACAGCCCAGTGGGCTCTACCAACGTCAATCAGCGTGTGAACGCATTCTTGCTTGACATGAAAACGCATTCTCTTTCGTAAAAGAACCTAACCAACAGACCCCAAACCCCAAAACAGTCTCCTGTAATTACTTGTCCCGATTAACCACTTGTTCCCATGTTCAGCGGCGGCACCGGAGACGAGGACGATGCCTTGGGGCAGATAACGATGATGCTCAGTCCTGAGATATCTCCGTCTGCAACCAAGGGCCGGGGCTCTCAGTCTCAGCAACAACAGCCACAGTGGGGACAACAGGAAACCATAGAGTTAATTGCGATCAGAGCAGAGTTGGAGAAGGATTTCAGTGTCTCAAAGAGGAACAAAACGCTTTGGGAGGTTGTCAGCTCCAAGATGATGGAAAAAGGCTACTTTCGAACCCCTGATCAGTGTAAATGCAAATGGAAGAACCTTGTCAACCGTTATAAGGTACCCCAGATCTTTATTGCTATGATCATTGAACATAGTTTCCATCTATCAAAGCCCTTGAAGTTGGATTTGCCGAAGGTCCTGTCTTTTTGTCTTTTTATTTTAATTCAATTATGGAAAGCTGTTTCCTTCGAGTGTTATATGGCGGCGTGGTCAATTTCTCTTAGGGGTAAATTTACGTATTATTAGAACTGTTTAGACCTTACTTATCAGCAAAAACTTTAACAGGTATTGTTGTTGTTGGTAGATTATTGCATTAGGTTCCAGGAACTCAAAGTGGCAAGTGGAAGCCAATAATTGATAATAAAATAAATATAAACATAAAAGATAATAATAAAATAAAATAAATATTTAATAAATAAAAATACGAAATAAGTAATAAATAATAAACTAAATAATATAATAAAAATAGAATAAGGTAAAGAGTTAAAAAAAGAAAATAAATACACACACAATAAAGAAAATAAATCAATCAATCAAACAAGTACGATAAAATATTTAAACTAAATAAGGAAATGTTTAGGTTAAATCATTAAGAGCTAAGTATTACATGTTTAAATATTTAGGCTAAATACAAAAGAAAAATGCTTAAGGGACTTATGAGAACTAGAAGGATCTCTTTATGGGAGATCCTTTATCCATATCCTAGTACACTAAAGTTTCTATTGAGAATTATATTCTCGGTAAGTTTCAGCAGAGTCATATCATTCATGATCACCTTCCCCAATTCTTTTTAAGCCTTTCTTTTTTCCTCTTACGGTCTCTAAATACAATCTTTTCACATTTCTCACTGGAACGTCTATCTCCTCTTAACATATCCAAACTACTTAAGTCTTGTCTTTCTTAATTTTTCAATAATATTAGTCACATTTAATTTGTCTTTTACCGTTATATTCTTGACATAATCTCTTTTAGTAAGGTTGCACATCCAATAGAGCAACCTCATTTCTGCTACCATTAGCTTATGATTATACATCTATCTGATGGGCTAATACTCCGCCCCATAGAGTATGGACAACTTAATCGTTAAACGATAAAATTTATCTTTAAGTTTGAGTAGTATCTTCTTATCACATAAAACTCATAAT
Source organism: Erythroxylum pelleterianum (assembly GCA_027563865.1). Classification (NCBI taxonomy): domain Eukaryota; kingdom Viridiplantae; phylum Streptophyta; class Magnoliopsida; order Malpighiales; family Erythroxylaceae; genus Erythroxylum; species Erythroxylum pelleterianum. Next base: position 15,205,795 of record JAOQMR010000001.1, read on the forward strand.
GCACTGGATGATAGATCTTGGTTTCATCAATCTTTCAATTGTTCTGGATGATAGATCTTAGAAACTTCAAACACTCCTTTTATAGCATAATTTCTGAACTAATCTTTACCTTCACATCAGTAGCCACCCTATGGCTCGAAAAGTTACATTCTATAATCACAGTCTTAGTCCTACTCAATTTAAAGTCCTTCAACTCTAACGTATCCCTCCAAATCTTGCAAATCGTATTTTTTTTACATCAAATATATCTATGTATATCGAGCAAAATTATCGACAAAGATTACAAAATATTTTGAACTTCCCATGGACCCTAAATATCATAGTAGATGACAAAAGGGGTAGATGACATATAGTTGCTATTATTAAAAGGTAAGGTATGATATTTGGCTAATTGACAAGATAAACGATCAACATTTTATTTTAAGAAATCCTAACAATCCACTGAAAATTGAAAAGAAGTATGATTTAAGATAGTAGTGCCAAGTTCGAGATATAACAGTGGCACCACAACTAGATTGACTCGTGGGTAAAAGTAGTGATGTAAATTCAAACTAGTATCATTCCTTATATCATTCCTTATGTCCTGTTTCCAAGGAACTACCCCGTCTTTGGATCCTGCACATGATAACTATGACTTGAAAATGAAACAAGTCTAAGATCATATAATTGGTCAACAAAGTTTAGATTGACAATTTTAGAATAAAAGAGCTATTTACTAACGTAAGATTAGATGTGTAATGGGTGCACAGAAAATAGATATGTGTAATGGGTGCATGGAAAACTATGTGTTTATTTTTGAACAATAGAGGTACAGAACTCATATGACTGCAGCATGCAGAATTAAGATATCAGAAAGAAGTAGTACTTAGTTGATAAACAAGGCCAAGTTTGTAGAATTACTAGATTGAGAACGCATTAATGTCAATTTGATCAAGAATAACAGTAAGGTTGGACTTAGAACCTAGAAGACTAGACGGAATACTTAATGACTGCAATGACGAAAGAAGAGGATTTGCATCTTTGATGATCAGACTTTTGTCTTAAATCCTTTTCTAGTGGCTTGACTGAATATTCAAATATCTAATGACTTGACTTCTTGCAATAATTACAGTATTCTTTCATTTTCTCTTTCATTGGAGAACGACAAATTGGTGATCCTGTAAATTCTGTAACAGTCAAGCTACTGTGAAGAGTGTAGATAAGCCGATTTTTCCTCGTATATGAGTTTTGAGCACATACAATTCAGCATCTTTTTGATCATATGAATCTAAAATATCAAGTTGATTTTAAACATCTTGAAACTCTGAAAGAAAAGAAAATTAGATATGAATTGTCCAATTTCCTAATTTAGGTGATGCAGTTGTCCTATACGAGTTACATCTACCAGTAAGTGATTAAATGTATAGAGGATTTTGATGGAAATTTTCATGTTGGGTATGCATCATGTGAATGAGCAATCCAACACCCACTATATAAAGTTGAGGCATTACCATTTACCAGCATATTTTGGCAAGACTTCCCTTTCAGGTTTCTACTACACCTTCTCTAACCTCTCTAATGTGAGCCTGCACCTTATGTTTACCCCTCCATATCAAACATGCTAGGTACTGGAAACCCGCCTGATTTGCTCTAATGGTTTCCTTATTTTCTCAGTGCCACTTTCAAAAGGTAGTTATTTTTTATTGTCGACTCTAATACTCACTTCCCAGTTAGTGATCTGTTGTGACCCACATGAATTTTTGGTGCCAGCCCCTCCTTTGATGTTAGGAGATGTGTACTTTCTTTCATCTTACGAATACCTGAATTTACCTCTTATACTGTGCATATATTATCTTTTTCTACATTATGCAACTGATTAGAATCGGTTCTAATTCTTCATTAGCTGCGTAATTGTGCCCAAAAGTAGGAAAGTTTAGAGTTATAGATGAACTGATAAGAGATGAGTTGATGACAATGTGCAAAAACTGTTATACCTGAATCAGTTTTTTCGTATCCTAACATTTCGAACTATTGTGAGGGTGGTATGTTTCTTATTAAACATGATGCTACTTTTTCTTAAATAGGTCGGGTGAGTGTTATTTCAGAAGTGCAGTTCTCCAATATACATCTACATTTTTATATTCGTTCCATGCTTTTCTATTTTCAATTCAACAGGGGAAGGAAACATCTGATCCTGAGAATAGCAGGGAATGTCCGTTCTTTGAGGAACTGCAAGCAGTATTTACTGAAAGAACAAGGAGCATGCAACGACTACTTCTTGAATCAGAGTCCGCTTCTACCAATACAAGGAAAAGGGTAAAGAGAACGAGTGAAGATAGATCATCTGCCGAATTTTCAGATGATATTGATGATAATGATGACAGTGAGGAGGAGAAGCAACCCAGGAGCTGTTCTAGAAAGAGGAATGGTGAACGAATAACGCTAGAGAGGTCTGGAAAAGGAGCCACTGCCTCAAATGCAAACTCTACCACCGGAATACAAGAAATGCTCAAGGAGTTTCTTCAGCAGCAGCAAAGGATGGAAATGCAGTGGACGGAGATGATGGAAAGGCGAGCTCAGGAGCGACAATTGTTCGAACAGGAATGGAGACAGTCAATGGAGAAGCTTGAGAGGGAGAGACTAATGATTGAGCAGGCTTGGAGGGAGAGAGAAGAACAAAGGAGGATAAGAGAAGAGAGCAGAGCTGAGAGGAGGGATGCCTTACTGACCACCCTTCTGCGTAAATTCGTCCATGACAATACCATCTGAGATTATCGGTTTCCCATTATCGATTCTTCCAAAAAATGGAGCTTCCTTAAGAAGGAGAGTAATGTTTGATACATTTTAATTCTTCGATTTCTAAACAAAAGTGAGCACAGAAGGAAAATACAAATTCTTATGGGTTCCTTTAGGGGAAGGACCTATTTTAGCTACATTGACAGCCATGGAAGGTTGGGGAAAAAACACTATATTTATGCTTACGTTTGCAGGTCCTAAAAAAGAAGTGTTCTTGAAGAAATTCTTTTACTTGTAAAAAGGACTCGCCTATATCTGTTATTGTTCAGTTTCGGAAAAAAAAAAAAAAAAGATTTCTACTGAAGCATAGCAGAAGAAGCTGTTGTCAGTTGTAGAGTAATATGAAATTACGAGGATAGATAAAGGGGTGCTTGGTTCAAATGTGGCAATGATAATATAGGATTGAGAATAAATTCAGTGAATATATATAATCATTATAATTATGATGGTTATTGATTAGTTAGGACGAAGAAATGATTATTATTATTATTGATAATAATTAGTTTATTAGAAATTTTGAGAAATAAAAATTTGCTAAATTTTTGTTTTACATTAAATTTTAATATATTTAAATTAATTCTCCTAAAAAATATATTTTAATTAATTATATTTAATTTATGCACCTATTTATGATGATAGAACGTTTCAAATTATGTATATTGCAGCATTTCCTTCCGATAGTCCTCGAAGAAAAAATTATTCTAGCATTTTTGTATAGACATGTCATCATTAGTCAAATAATGTCGTGAAAATAAAGTTTAATCATAATATTGTTTTGCTAAAAAAAGAAATAAAAATTTGTTTACATCAAATTTTAATATATTTTAATTGATTATATTTAATTACTACAAAATAGAAAAATTATAATCAATTAATTATATTGTAATTAATTAATTAATTGTATTTTAATTAACTATATTTAATTGTTAAAAAGAGCAAAAAGAAAAAGAAATGTCACGGGCGTGACTTGTGACACTCTTATCATAGGCATGATAATGATCTGTCACACCGGTGATACTAGCGCGTAACACTGGAATGACCTTCATTCCTTTCACAATCATGAGGTACGAAGTAATGCCTTAAACTCGGATATAGAAACGTTGTTTATTCATTGATAATATATTATCAAGCAGTTGTTTTTCATTACTTATTAATATCTTCCTAAACCTATTAATCAAGCACCTCCTAAAGTTAAATATAGGGTCATAAATGAAATTCTATCAATTTGAACCAATTTGACAAATACTATAATTTTAATCAATAATTTCATTGGTTTCAATTCATAAAAGAAAATAGTTCTTTTAAATAACGGACTTCTAGTTTTATCATTTTTATCAACTTTAGAGAGATATTTGGTGTAACGCTCCATATTAGGGGTTAGGATATTAAGAAAATTTAGTCCATTTTATGCATCACATATTTGAATATTTGTGCATAAGCATTTTGGACTCATACAATAATTGTATATGCATTCATGACATTTTTTGAGTAAATTAGTTTTAAAATGAAAATTATGGATTTATTCGGAATGTATTAAATGTGATTTGACAATTTTCGTACATTTCGAGTATTTTAGAAATTTTTAGTGAATTATTTTTAAGTTGAAAATTTATTTGGAGAGTCATATTATTATTTTGGAATTTTATGAATTTTCTGAAAATTTTGGGTATTTTTATATTAAAAAAAACTATAAAAAAAGAGCTAGTAAAATATGATAAATAGCCTATATGCATGTATGACATATGTCGGTTATATAGTAAAACAGGTAGTTAGGAAGGAAATAAATCTATATGCATGTGTAACATCTGCCAGTGATTTAGTAAAACACGTAGCACCACCGAGACCATTTCACCAAACCTTCTTCGTGTTATAACACTGAAACAATAGGAGGGATTATTGCACGGAGACACTATTACTGCCCACTGAATCATGTAAGTCATAATGTTTATATATATATATATATATATATATATACTTGCATAAGAAGTTTGAGCAATATAGTTTCGAAGTGTGGATGTGATGTATGGAGTAGATGAAGAATTTATGAAGTGTAGGAATGACGATATTCATACCTTGTATACTCTGTTCTTTGTTCACAGAAACATATGTAAGTTGTTCTTTTACTATTCACGTGTGTATCTATGGGGTATGTATGGATATGAGTTTAAAAGTGTTTGGGCGTAAGGGATGAGTAGGAAGTTTATCGAGATTGTGCTATTTTGAGTTCAATGAAGATTAGTGAATAATGATAATAACAACAAATAATTGTTGGATGCCACGACGATGCTCTGTTCTTTTTTTGCTACTATGCATGAATGTTTTTGGAAAGTTTTAAATGAACTAAAATGTGTTGAATGGTAAGGAATGAGAATTTGGCGAAGTCTTAATTTATAATGAGTGTAAGAAGTGTTTAAGTGGGGAATAACAAAGAGAGAAGGAGTATGAAAATTCGGGAAAATTTATGTTTGAAAGAAACGTAGTAGTGTGAGAAAGTGAATTTTTAGATTAGTGATGTTTGAAGTTTAGGATTGTTTCTGAATTGGTTGGAAGTTTCAGTGAGTATAAACAAGCATAATGGAC
>JAOQMR010000001.1:15234854-15252989 GCA_027563865.1 Erythroxylum pelleterianum
TTGATAAAGGCAAACGTCGACGTTTTGGCTGTGGCACAGAATAGGTACACCGTTAATAGCACAGAGGATCTGAAGCCCGTAACATGTGGGTCTGGACTGATGTTAGAGGTTCCTAGAGAAAGTGAACATCCGGCTTGACAAAAGCTGCAACAGAGGCCAAGCTATCAGCACTTTGGTTGCTTTCTTGATACACGTGTTATAGTTGCACTTTCCAAAAATGGCGCAATAACGCCCGGATACCTGCCCAAACGCAAGGACTCTTCCATTTCTAAAATTTTATCCAGATCTTCTACAGTTTCGTTTCTGCAATCTCTGACTTCCAACTGCTCGGGCTTTGTCTTCAACTCCTATCAGTTCATAGCAGTTAAAACCCTCTACTTTATTTTATTATTTCAAAGCCTTAACTTTATTTTTTGTCGCCGCATCAGGTGTCTTCCCTGCTTTTGCTGCCTCTAATTTTAGTAGTTGGATTATGGTTTTCAAATATGATGAGTTGATTACAGCTTCGATTTTCTAGAAAGTTTCTCCCTTCAACGTTTGCAACTTATCCTTTAACTCGGGACCTACTTGATGAAATCTTTTGTATGTCTCACAACCTTAACATCTAAAACCCATGGTCTTAAGCTATAAAAAAAAAAGCCCCATGGTCTTAAGATAATTTTCAAGTTCCAAATCTATATCTTTGTTTAACTTGAGAATGATCTCGTTTCCCTCTTGATCTAAATCTCCATTATTAGAAGCCCTTAACTTTTCAACTTCATCCTTTAGTGCTTCCATCTTTTCCTCCGTACTGAAATATAAAAAGTGAGAGTTGTCTCATATTAGAAAAAGAGAGTAAAGTAAACTAACATATAAGTTTAGTAGGCTACTCCACTTATTATTAATTAGTTTTAAGATGAAACCTCATTTAAACTTATATGTGGTCTAATTTTCCTTTTCACGTGGACCGTAGACTCGTTAATTATAAATTCTAACACATATCTGGTTGGTCTATAACAGCAGCTTGAAACATCAATTATCAACCATTTAGGAGCGCGAGTCACCCCAACTGGTCCATCCCGGAGGGGACGGCAGTTTTTATGTGGATAGATGATGAGACTAGACAAATTTAAGGTTTTGATTACATGATAATAACACATACGCTGATTCCAGGGCTTAAATGGATATACAAAGTTAAGGGTCAAAGGTTGGAAAATAAAAAGATGAGCCGGCTAAGATAATTGTTTAAAGACTGACAACGATGACCAAATCAATTTTATATATGAAGAACAGAAAGTTGCCATTTGTTAGTTCTTATCGTAACTATGCTATGCCAAATTTTGGAAACTAGATCTTCTGTTCGGTTTTACTCTGTCTTATTTTGTTTCATAAAATCTTAGTCATATATTTTGTGGAACCCACGTGAGTCCTATACGAGTTCCACATAAATAAATAGCTGAGATTTATTAGACACAATAAAACATCATAATATCTTATTAGATACAATAAGACATCATAATATTGATCAGAAGATCTGAACTCTAAATTTTGGTCGTTGAACCAAATCGCGTGATGTAAGGATTAAAAGGTACTCCGTCAGCTACGTGGGTACGTAAAGTTATTAGCATTGAATGCTCCAAGGAAGACAGTAGGCGTAGGCTGGTCTAAAAGGTGGGAAGAAGCACAATGTTGTAGGTGTCCTGAGAGAACGCAGGAGCCGTTTGGTTTTCCCACGTATGTCCAAGGTAAAAAGTCTTGTGAATTTGCACATGGGGTGGAGTAATAAGTAGAGAAAAGTTTCATAAATGCTCGCAAAAAGTAGGAGAAATGCACTTTTCTGAATCGGTACCTGACACTATTAAGAATTGCCCAATTGTCCACCAGAAGGACGACTTGTCTTCAAAGGGACGTCTACTCTCTCCCTGCTTTACCTTTTCTCTAAAACCCGAATCCAACAAAGGAAAGAACAAACCCTTCATCTCTAGCATTCCAAGTGCCTCAAATCCTCCACAGGCTTATGGTGGCCAATCCAATCCAGGCCTCTAACTCAGAGACCAGTCACGAACACCCACTTAAACGACCAAAGCAGACCAATAACCACCACAAGGACCACCATGCCCGCCAAGAACAACCTCTCATACCAGGCTTGCCTGACCATTTAGCACAGCTGTGTCTCTCCCTAGTGCCACCTTCTTTCCTTTTCTCTGTCTGTCACTTATGGCGCCGCCTCATTTACTCACCTGATTTCCCTCCCTTTTTGTCTCTTTACACTATTCTATCATCAACCAACACGCAACATAACAATAATCATGCAAGTTCTATCCATTTCTTTACATACGATCCCATCTCCTCCAGATGGGATTGTCTCCCTCCGCCGCCAGACGACCCTCCTCTCCGCTTCCTCCTACGTCACCCTTCTTTCATCTCCCGCCACCTCCCCATCCAATCCGTCTCAGTCTCCGGCCGCCTCGTCCTCCTTGCTGCTACCTCCGACAATTTCAATCCCGCCTTGTCTCGTCCTCTTGTTTTTAATCCAACCTCTCGCAAGTGGTCCTTCGGTCCACCTCTTGACACCCCTAGACGGTGGTGCGCCGCTGGAACAACCCACGGTATTGTGTACGTTGCTAGCGGCATCGGATCCCAATTCTCTACTGACGTTGCCAAGTCAGTCGAGAAGTGGGAGCCACAAAGAACAAATAAAGATCGTGCCACTCAGAATCAGAAAGAGAGTTCCGATACCAATAATTCTTTTTCTGGGTGTTCATGGAAATGGGAGAAGGTTAAAGGGCTTAAAGATGCAAGATTTAGCAGAGACGCTGTGGACGCAGTGGGGTGGAGAGGAAAGCTGTGCATGGTGAACATGAAAGGTGATGCAGCAAAAGAAGGGATTGTGTATGATACCCAGAAAGAGGATTGGGAGAACATGCCGGAGGGGATGCTCGCCGGCTGGAAAGGCCCGGTAGCGACCATGAACGAGGAGGTGATGTATGTGGTTGACGAAAGAAAAGGTGCTCTGAGAACGTATGATCCTGAAAGGGACAAATGGGAGAATATAATAAAGTCTGAGAGACTCAGAGGAGCTCAGCAGATTGCTGCAGGAGGCGGAAGAGTTTGTGTCCTATGTGGCGGCAGTGATGATGGGATAGTGGTGGTGGATATGGTGTCGAAGCCTGTGAGGATGAGAGTAATTGAAACTCCGCCGGGATTCGAAGCGGTAGCCGTTCATATTTTACCGAGAATGAGCAAACCAGATACTGGATTTTTCCAGGAGCAGGCGCCACTTCCACATCCAAGTAATGATTTTTCACATTCTTTTTAGTTTTTTTTTGCATAATTTGTTGTTTTTTCTTTATGACGTGATAATTTATTATAGTTGGCACAGGAAATTGAATTCGGAAAGTGAAATTTTGTCTGTTCTTGAATGAACAAGCTCTCTGGAACTTGTATATGCTGTATGCAATTACTGGTGGACCCGAATCACATTGATCATGTCTTGCCATACGTTGAATGAATGAACACACACATTTACATGTGCAATGAATGAGGCAACTTTTCAGGCATTTTAAAAATGTTAGTTCATTGAACAGTGTAGCCTCTGACGTAAGCTCCTCATCTTCTTTCTTCTTACATTTCCAACGGTATGTACGTTCTCAAGAACATCACGAGGTATTTGATGTAGATATTATACCTGGATATAATTGCCCGGGGAGTTCATTCGGGGCTCACGCAAGCATAGGTGCTTGGTTGTCGTCGTTTGGTTGTCGAATTAGATTCTCCGGAGGTTATTAACATTCTTTCTCCTCCCAATAGAGCACAGGTATTAGGGGATTACTGCAACGAGCATGAGAGGTATAACTTCATCATAATCTAGCCTTTGTCTTAAGGCCGGGCCTTCATTTTATCCAGGAGCCCCCGATGATCGTAATAGATTTCTTACACCAAGATATGAACAGAGCGCCTTATCGCAGAACCTGCGCTAGCGGGGTGTGCTGGCTAGCACAGATTTTGTTTAGTTTCTTTTTCCTTGTATTAAACAAAATACACTTAATTATGTCCGAATTTTTCAATTATTAGGTTTTACAAAATTATTTTTTGTGTATTATATTTGTCCTTCATTCATAATTTCAAAATGATATTATGTTGAAATTTAAATTTTTTAAAATCAATTGACCAACAAATAAGATCATTTATTATAAATAATATCTTATTGTTATTGAAAGGGGATTATATCTAAATAAATCTTTTGTTGATTAAATTAAATTTAAAAGAATTATTGCTACTCTAATAAAAATGTTAACAATAACAAAATAAACATAGAATATAATATAGAATTGTTTGATTTATGGATAACTAATTCTAAAATGTTCGACCTGTTGGGATTTTTTTAATTTAGCACTTAAAATTTTCAATTTTGAATAACCAATTTTTAAAAACTTTAATAATTCAATTTAAAATGTTAGTTTTATTAATGACTTGCTAAAGAAATCTTTCTTGTTCATAACATGTAGTGTCTATCTAAAAAGCTCCTCTGCCGCAGTTTAACCATGACTAATATTTTTCTGTGGACATCTATATGTCATAAATAAAAAAGATTATGTTAGTCAAATCGATAAGTTACTAATATAATTAACATTTTAAACTGAACTGTTAAATTTTTAAAAGACTGATAACTCAATAAAATTTTTTAAAAGTTTATATACTAAATTAAAAAATTAAAAATTAGATACTTGAAGATCGATTATCCATTTGATTTATAAGAGTATGAAAAAAAAAGGTTTTTAACAGAAAAGAAAGTTATTAAGAGCATTATTTTAAGGTAAATTATGTTTAAAATCATAAACTTTAATTAATTTTATAATATTAGTTATTAGAACTTTTCATTTGCTATAAAACTAACTCGTTAATTCTTTAATAAATAATACTAACATTGCACACCACATTACATAACTCATTATCAAATAAGTATTTATGTGATAGCAAAAACATTCCCAACTACTCCAGCCTTCCTTCTATCTTATCTTGGTTCCATCTTCCCTATTCTTTTATCCACTACGGTCTATCACATTTGGACCGAAAGGAACTCTAGAGCTTTCAGGGATGTAGCTATGGAGACGGAGAGCTTAAGAGCCAGGATCATCTTCCAAGTTATGGAGATTGTCAGCTAAAACACTTCGAAAGGTAGTTAGATCTTTTATGTACTAACATTGTCATGCAGGTAGCTGTTTCGCTGGGGAGACAAATCCATTTCTTTCAATGCACTAAACTACTAGCTCACGGGCACAACAAACTTTTTCAATCCCACTGCCTTAAGGAAGGTGAGTCAACAAAGGGAAAATCATTCCCTACGGATGATATAGCTTGCAAGGTATGCGAACGGAGACACTCATGACAGAGGACAAGACAAACAACAGAACTTCCTTTCATTTCATTTCCTAAATTCTGGTGACTGCCGTTTTAGTATTTTGAGCTTGGATAATGTGTTTGGTCTTTTTGTGTTGATAGCTGTTGGTGCACTTGGGTGATGTTGTTGTCCTGACTTGTTCTTTTGGTAGGTTTGGGATTTCTGCTTAGCAAATCCTTTGTTACGTACATAACCTCTTATTATTTTTTTTATAAAATTTAGTGAACTATCAAAAAAAAATTATACGAGTAAGTTTATCAAAAGAAAAACATAAAATGAAAACTTACATTTATCTCCAAAGTTGTCTCATCTTCTTCCTGTAATCCAACAAAAGTCGTCGAACATCACCATCTCCTTTTCCTCTTCACTTACTTCGAAGTTACTCAACCTCGTTATGCGACTTTTGGCCAAACAATATATATTAGGTAGACCTGACAGCAAAAGGGAAGCTGGATTAATGAGATGGAGAAGGGCATATCGGAAAACTTTCGTGTACTAAGAAATTGGATATGAGGTTGTTTTTGATGATGATACGAATTTAGTCTCCTATGATTGATTTTTTATCTCGACTTTATAAAAAAAAAGTATAAATTAGCGATAAAAAATTGCCAACAGAAGAAAAAACAGTTACAAATTATCGACAAAAAATCAATTTTCGTTGGTAACATTGACGGAAAAAAAATTTGTTTAGCGGCGGTAGTAAATTCTGTCACTAATTATGGAAGGAAATGATCCCAACAAAATTTGCGCTGAATTTTAGCTACAGTATAAAATGTCTATCGGTAAAAAAGACGGGAATTGTTGGCGGAATAAAAAAGTTTTGAATTTACCGACGGATAATTTTCATCGGTAAAATTTCATGATAAACGTCGTCGCTTCCTTCGGCTTTAGCGTTTTAGAGTAAAAGAAAACGACGGCGTTTGGATAGATATAGATTTTCCATGAAAAAGTTAGATCTTATTGGATTAGAGTCTCTTACTTTGCTAGTTATAAAGGATTAAAGCACCAACTCATGAACACATAGCTAAATAGGATATTTTCAGTTTTGAATTGCTCTAGAATCTTGATTGGGCACAATTGTGTATATAGCAGTTTGGTAGGGAAAAGTGTTACTTGATTTCTAACAGAGATTACGCATCAGATATGATTAGCTAAATTGAATCAATTGTGTGAAGGGGATGGCGACTTTAAACCCATGGGTAGAAAAAAAAGGGCAAAGACGTGAGACATTGGCGGACACTTTCATCTCCTCCATATAGATTTAGGCCCTTGACCCATCAAGGTGGACATAAGATATTATACTTATTTTCTTTCCCATATAACAAAAGGAAAACTCTTCGCTAAGAGAAGCTACCGAGACCAGTATTGAGTTCGACAATTTGTCTACATTTAATGCTATAATGAATGATCTAGACATATTATTATTAAAGAAAGATTTCTACAAAAGAGTTGGTAAGGTTTGGAAAAAGGGTTATCTATTGTATGATCCTCTTAGAATTGGAATCAAGTTTAATCGTAAGAAGCTAAGTGGCTAATTTCAGGTTGAAATATGTCACTAAAGAGAAAGCAGGATATAATGCGACCATGACTCAGACCACGATTTGGAGTCAGTTACTATCCAGGTGAAGCATCACATTCTGCAGCTACAACCCAATCAGATTCTGTATCTCAAGCTACTACTACACTTGCAAATTAAGCATCACCTTTCGTACCTGCTATTACACCTTCCGTGCATGTGGGTGAAGGAGGCGACCTTCAGCTTAGAGCTGAGAGAGCTGATAGAAGAACTTACATCACAATTGTCAATAATCTGTAAGCGAAAATGCATGAAACACCATATGTTCATAATTAAGTTATAGGTTTAAATTTAAAAAATAGTATAAAATTAATAGTTTTAATATTAGGTTGATTCTGTCTGGACCATGTTCAAGAAACATGACATCTAAATTCAATGAGAAGATTGGGTTGAGAGTTATATATAGAAGAATATCTCTCAGGCGACAAAGGAATTTTACTATCAGGAGTTTGAGGTTAAAAAAAACTATATTTTGTTTTTAAATTGATTTTTATACATTTATTAGATAAATATTATTACATTATAAATACTTAACGTATGTTTTCCTTTTATTTCAGAAAGAATTTTTTTGGGATTCTGAATTTGATACGATCATTTATAAAGTATGGAAGAGACGGCCATATACACGTTATCGAGACTTTGTTGGTGCGATACACAAGACTAGTGTACGACCGCCTTATATTTCTGAACAAATATGGAGTCGTTAGCGGCAGTATTGGACATCACTCGAGGCAATATCTATTTTAGAGCGTAATTCTATCAACAGATGTGCAGCACCGGAGGGAGAGAGTCTTCTCGTACATATTGGAGGATTTATTACCCACCACAAGGATGCGGAGAGACGTGTAAGTATTTACCCTTTACATTTATATTCTGATTTTTTTACTTTAGTGTATTTCAATTTAAATTGATGTGTGAATTTTTGAATGAAAATATGTATATTATGAAGAATGATAATGTTATAAATTGTAGTTAACTTATAACATTTTATTATGATGCAGAAAAAGTCTATAAGCACTAAGCTGTACGTTAACTGTTTTTGCACACTCTCACTAAAAAGCATCACAGTGTAACCTTCGTCAACACCCGATGTAGAAAACTAAATGTATGTGAAATTTATGCTTTAATATTAATGCTTAATAATTATCACTTACTAACATAAATGTTGCCTTATGATAGGACCAAATACAAGAAGCATTCAACGACAGTCTCAGCAATCTGAAGATGTTGATGAGACTCAAACCTATCTTCATGCAATGGGTGGTATGAACCGTCACGGAAGGAAATTCAGCTTAGGTTTATTTACGAATTCATGTTATTCGCAATTCTCCACATCCAGTACAACAACATCTAATAAGCAGTCCGCACTCAATGAAATTCATGAGCTTCGAAGTACAATACAGACATTGACAACTCAATTGCCACTGTCAATGGAGTATATAGCTCAGCTTCGTAATGAAGTGAAAGAGTTGAAAGGGAGGCGCAGCACCTTATCGCAACAATCAGAGCATCTACGGTTACCAAATGAATAACGCACTTGTAGTAATTTTGTATGAATTACAAATACTTATTATGTACAAATAATTTTTTATTAACAAATAAGATAATTTTTACTTTATATCATCAATCAACTTTTTGTTTTAACAAATTAAATATTGAAACAAATCAAAATATTATCAACAGATAACTCACAACTATTTATACAGCAATCATAACATCATTAAATAAAATTTAATGCAGTGAAATTAAAAAATAGTTTTTAGTAAATTTACCGACAAAAAAATAGAGTTCGTCGATAAAATCTATTCGATTTATCGACGGAAAACTAATAACCGTCGGTAATGACAACATTAATTTATCGACGAAATAAACAAATCTGTCGGTAAGTTTGCCGACGAACATATTTTTTTGTCGGTAACTTTACCAACCGAAGACAACACAGAATAACTATCGATATATTCTCCGACTGTTACACAAAATTTTTGTCGGTAAATTGGCAACGGACATTATTGTTTTGTCGTAAATTAATTATTACTTACGGCCGTTTCTTCGACGCTTTGATTTGTCGGTAAATTTCGTCGCTAACTAAGCTTTCCAACATAACGTGTAAATATTCCGTCAGTAATTTGCGTCACTAAATTCTATTTTTCTTATAGTGCAAACTAAGCCTTAGTCTTAAAGACCGAAGCTCGCCCTGAACTAAATATAATAGAAGGATTTTCTGCATATACTGTATCTTATAACTCGAATTTCAATGGCAGGCTTCATTGATCGATGATATAACTCGCAAGTAAGCTTGGTATAGAAATAGACTAATAATTAATTTTTTCAAAGAATTAGTAATATGTAACATCACATTTAATACTCAAAGTCACGTCCTTCCAAGTGGCGACACGAGTACTGTTGATGATGCATGCATATCAACTATATATTAACAGTGCATAAAACTGATGAATGAAGGTAAATGAATTGAAAGACTCGAACTATCCTTTTGTCTCTATGCTAAGGGTATCTTATTTATATAAAACACATTTTCCTAAAATAAACAATTTATATTAATATCAATCACAATTAAATAAAAAATATTGTTAGAGATTCAACCTAGTGGTGGAAGAAGGACTGTATCTCCATCGAGTAGGATTCAAAACAAGTATATAAGGAGGAGTTCAATTGGAGAAGATGATCACAAACTCGAACTTTCTCTATTTGACGATCAATCTGTATTGAAGCCAACTTATATACTTGTTGGGTCGGTCGTGTTAGGTCCAGGCCCAATCCTAGAATGGTATGTGAGCCGATCGGCCCATTCCCAATGATGAGCTAAGCACGGCAGGTATTCACTATATAAATTCACTACCTCATCATGACGCAGGTACGACACAAAAAATTCTAATACTCTCTATTCACAGCCATAAAAAACTATTATCAAAGAACTGACTTAAGCATCGGAGGGGCCGGCGGGCGATCAACTCCCGGTGTGCCTTCTATTGTTTTTACAGGTATTTCCTAGCTAAAGTTAACTGAACTCATGGATTCAAACAATGGGCAAAATCAGACCAAACCACATACTTATTTCGCTATTGAAAACAAAAGTGTTGAAAATATTTATTCTCATTTTAATATAATTTTTTATTAAATCGAGCTCACACAAAAATATGTAACAGATTTTTCTTATCGTCCAATCAACAATCATGCAAATTGAATCTATTTGTCATGTAAGTGACCCCAAGTACAGTATACTTCTCAAGTAATCATACTTTGATCAAATCATTTAACTAGTTATGATTTATCTGAGAGTTGCTTGGTGATGGCAATAATGGTAGTATGGAAGATAACAGATTCGACGGTGGGGTGGGGATAGGGTTATTAATACACAGACCTCACCTGCCGGTCACCAAAACACGCACTCTGACAACTCAGAATACGTAAATTATACAAACTAAATCAGCACTTCAAAGTAGGTAAGAAGCCCGTTTTGCTCCAAGTAAAACCTGCCAAATATCTTTAAGGCCCCGTTGTGTCAAGTAAGAGGCCCGTTTTGCTCACCTGCCAAAAATTGACCGGAAATTTTCCATTTTGAGCCAAGGATTAAGAATAAAAGAACACTAAGACATTAACCGAAAGACCGACAAAATAGGAACAAACTAAACCAGTTAACCCAACAGACTAACCCACTAATTGGGAGGGCAATCGATGTACGGACTGGCTTGCACATGATGCCGCACAGTTCTCCGTCGGGATCACCAATCTTGAGCACTCACCTAGTGGCTGCATACCTCTCCTCTTAGAGGATGAGTTGGGGGTTTGTCACCCGAGACGTACCATATAATGTGTTCTGTTTTTCTCCCTTTCATCAAAAAAAATAAACTAACTAGAACAATAAAAACAAATCCCTATAAAGTATAAACTAGTTCAACACATGTCTAGGTACTGGCACAATAAAACAGATCCTTATAGACTAGGACAGCACAACACTCCGATAGGTCCAGCATACCCTCCCCTGAACTGATGTTATAGACACTCTGTTTAACAGAATAACAAAGACCCTCCCTCAAATTAGATTCTCCATCGAGCAAATGCCAGCCAATCTTCTCATCTTAATAAAAGATGGTAATTTGAGGGATTTGGTAAATATGTCAGCAACTTGGTCTTCACTTTTGCAAAAGATAAGATCAATTAATTCACCTTGTTTAAGCTCTCTCAAGAAGTGATACTTCACTTCTATGTGCTTGCTTTTGTCATATATATCAGGATTTTTGGAGAGTTCAATTCCTTAAGAATTCTCTTTAGCCAAATGGCTTGACAAGCACAACCTGCTGCTGCAACAACAAATTCGACTTCATTAGTTGATAAAGTAACAATAGGTTATTTTTTGGAAGACCATGAAATAGCCCCTGTGCCTAGCATAAAAACATAGCCTGAAATGCTCTTTCTATTATATTGATCTCCTATAAAATCGTTGTTAGCAAATCCAATTAAATTTGAGATTCTGCCTTTCTTATAGAACAACTCAAATTCTTTAGTTCCTTGCAAGTATCGAAGGATTCTCTTGGTTGCTAATAAGTGTAACTCGGTTGGATTCTCCATGTATCTACTTATTAAGCTCACAATATACATTATGTTTTGGTCTTGTTGCTATTAAATACATCAAGCTGCCCACAATTTGTTTGTAAAGTATGTTGTTCACCTTCTTTCCTTCATGATCTTTGTTTAACTTTAAGCCAAACTCAGTTATAGTGCTCACATTCTATCAAGAATTTCTCTCACATATTTCTTTTGACAAATAAAAATTCCAATAATGGATTGCACTATTTATATGCCAAGAAAGTAATGTATCATACTAAGATTAGATATTTCAAATTCCACGATCATAGACTTCTTGAATTCTTCAAACATGACACTATCATTTCCAGTAAAAATAAGATCCTCCACATATAAGCACACAATAAGCATTTTCCTTCTTCTCCAACTTTAACAAAAAAAGCGTATATTCATATGGACATTTAAGAAAGCCTTCTTTCAAGAAATAAGTCTTAATACGATTATACCAAGTTTGTGGGGCTTGTTTCATTCCATAAAGATCTATACACTATATACTCATCTCCCATCTTAACATAGCCAAGAGGTTGATCAACATATACCTGCTCCTCTAAGTGTTCATGCAAAAATGCTGACTTGACATCTAGCTGAAAGATAGGTCATGAATATTGTGCTAACAAAGCAATTGCCATTTTGATTGTGTCATGCCTTACAACAAAAGCAAAAATCTCTTTATAATTTACCTCAAACTCTCGCTTGTATCCTTTAGCCACCAAACACGCTTTATACTTATCAACTTCACCATTTTCTTTCAATTTTGACTTAAAACTTACTTTACACCAATAATTTTGTGCCATTTTGGAAGTTTATTTAGCTCCCAAGTATCATTTTTTCCAATGGCCTCTATTTTATCATTGATTGCCTTTCGCTATTTTGATTCTTTGACAACATTTTTAAATGTTGTAAGATCACAATTTGAAAATAATGCAAAGTGAGTCACTAAATATAACATTCAGTTTTCATACAAGGGGTTAGAACCCTAGATTTTAGTAAACGAGAAATGACAATAAGAGATGAGAAAAATACATTTCATACTCATGCATAACAGTAGCATATACACACAGTGGCGGATACAGGGGGGCCTGCCCCCACTGCCCCAAAAAATTTTTCTAAAATTTCATGCAATTTTTTTTTTTTAGTTTTTGCCCCCACAAAATTTTATTTTGAAGCTTTGCCCCCACTGAAAATTTTGTTTGCCCCCACTGAAAAAACTTCCTGGATCCGCCCCTGTATACACACATGTAAATAGATTTTCATATACATTGCAATGATTGTTTATGTACTCATTTGACATTTTTTGAGTATAAATGATTTTTTATTTAAAGTGATTATGATGTGGATAGCGAATACCTTGGCTTGAAATTTGATTTAGTATACTTTATTGATGAATTAGAATTTTTGGTGAAATCCGGAAAAAATTATGAAATTTTGGGTAATTTTTGGACTAGAAAAAAAGTCAAGGGACAAGACAATTGATAAATGATGGTAGAATTAAATGTCAAATGAAAGTAGAAATTGTTGATAAATGACATTAGAATTTAATGACAAATATCATAGAAAATTGAGAAACAATTGAATTAGAAATTGAAAATAAATGGACTAGTTAAAAAAGAAGACCTATTAGAAACTATAAGGTGATGATATGCGGTACACACCCATCAACGATATTTCCTTTCATTTGAAAGACTATCCTTTTGTCTTTCATTTTCATTTGATGTTGTCTTCTTCTCTCTTCATTTTCTATCCTTATCTTCCACGTTTTTTCTTCTTCATTTTTACGATATCTTCAACTCTCACTCTTGTGAACTTTGCTATCATTTTTCACATGTTTCTTCAATATCATGTGTCTTCTTTTTTAAGAAGAATCTAACCTACTCAACCTTTTATGATGATGATCGTGTGGTTCAAAATTATGAATAAGATGCTTTTGGCCAAGAGAATACGGAAGCTTCATATGGACAAAGAATCTTTAGATAAGATGGATACGTTCTTATTTTCTCAATGGTGACAACTTCTAAAATGAAAACTGAAGACCAACACTTGGTGGACCCTACTCCAAATGATGAAGTTGATGGAAATTATGAACATGCAAATAAAAAGCATCCATCGTGTAGCATGTAATGAGGTTGCAGTCTCCTTAAGTGAGTACTTTGTATAGGCTTGAAATCACCTGCATCACCTACTCTGTTCCAACCCTGCTCCAGTTCATTTCAGCCACATATTTGTATGGGACCTATACAAATGTGTGGCTGAGATGAACTGGAGCAGGGTTGGAACAGAGTAGGTGGTGCAGGTGATCACGTTCCCTTTTTATCATTGATTTTTCTGAGACATACTCCGAGTGTTCATTTTAAATTTTAGTTAACCAGACGAGGGTTGGTCGTGTTAAATAGTCGACAACTCTTAGGGTTTATTTGAGGTCTGTATGAAAGGAAGAAAGTTCTTGCGTTCCGGAAGCACCAAATGTACTTTACTGAGAGCCGTGTCAATAATGATTCTTCCGTGTACACGCCTCGCGATCTTGATAAATACCCCTGAATTATCAATGCCTGATTGTTTTTTTATGAATTTTATTTTTGTTTTCGAATTAAAAAAATTGTTTGAATTATTTATTTATTTATTTAGTTTTATTTTTTCCGTTTTTAAAATTTATGAAAACTATAAAAAATGGGGTGTTTATATTATTTGGTGATTTTTTAATGGATATTATTATTATTTAGTGATTTGATATATTAATTATTAATAAAAATTATGAATAATTTAATATTACTTAATAATTATTTTAGTTTTTACAATTAAATTAAATTATATTAAATATTAAGTATTAATAAATATATTTAAATTTAAAATATCTTTCAAGATATATAAATTTTAAATAAATTTTGATTAAATAATTCAAATATATTTAAAATAAATATAATTTTATATTATTTATTTTAATAAAATAAAAATAACTTTATTTATAATTTATTAATAAATATTATATAAGAGATTAAAATAAATTTAATTAATTAAAATAATTTATATTTAAGTTTTTAATATATAATTATCATGAATAATAAAAAAAACAAGCACATTGATATTAATAACTAAACAGGATT
Organism: Erythroxylum pelleterianum; assembly: GCA_027563865.1. NCBI lineage: Eukaryota > Viridiplantae > Streptophyta > Magnoliopsida > Malpighiales > Erythroxylaceae > Erythroxylum > Erythroxylum pelleterianum. The sequence continues at coordinate 15,249,511 of JAOQMR010000001.1, forward strand.
TTGTTTTTATTTGAAAGAAAAACATATGCTAAAAATAGAAAACAAAAATTAAAAATTATAAAATAAAAATAAAAATAGACAAAAAAATTCCTAAGTTAAGAATATATGGCCTTCACAATTCATTAAGTTTGCTATGACACTTAATCAAAGGTTATTGGTAATTACTTCCCGAAAAAGATACGAGAAAAATGTTGAGAATATCTACATGTGAGTATTTCACATTAGAGAAAAGGAAGAAAAAAGACTAAGATATAACTCTAGTGGGCTATTCCACCTATGACTAATTAATTTCAGGATAGAACCTTACTTGAACTTTTGTGTGGTCTAACTTTCCTTCTCATGTGACCCGTAGGTTCGTTGCAAATTTTAACAAAAAGTTGACTTTAACTCCAAATTAAACAAATCCGTGCACAAATAAAATGATAATGATAAATATAAAAAAGATATCTGTTTGGAATTTTTAATAAGAAGATTAATAATGACCATCTGGCTCATGAATTATAAACACACGGCATTCAAGAATGTCTTCTCTTTTAAACATTTATTTAATGTGAGAGGGCGATCAGTACAAAGAAATGATAATAGGAATAAGAATGAATATAATAAAGAATGAGAATGGATATTATCATTATAATTATGGTAGCTGGTTAAATGGAAGGAATGATTATGATTACCTTTCATAGTGGTTGGTTTGTAAAAATACGAAAAGATAAAAATTTATTATAATTAAATAATTAATTATATTATATTATAATTAATTATTAATTATATGTTAATTAATTATATTGTATCTAATTGATAATATTTTAATTATAATATTTTAATTAATGAATAATTATTTTTTAATTACTTATATTGTAATTAATTTAATTAATTTTAATTAATTATATTGTAATTAATAATATTTTAATTAATTAATTACAATATTTAATTAATGAATGAACTGTATTTTAATTAATTATATTGTAGTTAATTAATTATTAATAATATTTTAATTAATTATTTAATTACAATATATAATTAATTAATAATTATATTTTAATTAATTATATTTCAATTAATTGTAACAAACATATCTTTACTTAATATTAGGAGAGGAATGAGTATTATCTAAAAATAGGTAATCAAAATAATAACTCTATAATCATAATCCCTTACCAAACTCAATCTCTCATTTCATACATATTCCTTTTTTTCATACTCATCAAACATGCCCAAACTGAAACATGACATTAGGCAAATAGAGAAGATGTGTTGCGCATATAGTTGACAGGGTGTCACTGATGAGGAATTAAGCCAGGCTTCCAGGGTGTTTGAAAATTGGCGAAATTGCGACTTTCAATAAAAGCATTAATGGGTCAATGATGATGTCCAGAGAGCTTTAAAGACATGGCGCGGAAGTGGATGGATTCGGTAAAATATGACAGATATTGTTGAAGCTGTTTCCGAAACAAATGACCAGTTCATTATATTATCATCGCACATCTTTCTCTTTTCAACTTTATTTCTCAGTCATCTAGAAATAGGGCCACCTTAATCTTTAGCCAACCGTGGAACTTCCAAAAACGTTAGACTACCAAGAATTTCAACAAAAAGGGTGCCTTTTCATATTTTAAATTTTCTTTATTGTGTTCAGTATATTTATTAATTAAGAATAAAGTAGTGTATTATTAAATTATTTTAAATTTTACATATCACCAATATTTTTACTTAATATTATTATCGTTGTTGTTATTTTTATTTTTATATTACAACTGGTGAGCTTCAAGTCCTGTTAAAATTGAACCAAGTCCAACATTATATAATAATTTAGTCAGGCTCATATGGACAAAGAATCTTTAGATAAGATGGATACATTTTTTATTTTTATTACAAGGGAAAGAGAACAATCAAAGCACTAGTTCCTAAACTGAAGACCAACACTTGGTGGACCCTACTCCAAATGATGAAGTTGATGGAAATTAGCATCATAGGGAATGATATTACCAAATCTTTCTTGGCCTTAAAGCTTCATTTACCCTTTTAATTAGCTTTAAAACAAAGATTGGTAACTTTAGACAGGGTTAGCGGAGTTACAATCTTGAAAAAAAACTCCCTCTGTTATCTGGAACTTAGTGTGCAAATGAAACGCATCAATAAGCAATTTAGTCTGCAAATGAATGTAAGCCGTGTAAATCAATTTATCGGATCGAATGATTTTACGTACCTGTATCTATGATTATTTTTTCGTTAAATGTTGATTGCTTTAAAAGAGTTTATTTCCCCTCGTCTTCTTCCTTTAATGTTTTCCTCATTGGTTCAGAAAAGTATGATTTTCAATACGTTTCAATAAGTCGTTTCAACTTATGTAGCATTCCCAATAGACACGTCATTTGGTAAGCGGAAGAGAGAAGAAAGGGTCCGTAACTTATTTGAGACCCAATAATTTAATACCCAATAATCATTATCTTGGTTGTTTTTTATGGGACTCAATCCATAAATTATATGAGACATAAAATAGTTTAACAAGCTGAACTAGCGATCTATGAATGAGGTTGTAGTCTCCTTAAGTGAGTACGTTGCATCATTGATTTTTCTGGGACATACTCCGAATGTCCATCTTAAATTTTAGTTAATCAGACGAGGGTTGGTCGTGTTAAATAGTCAACAACATTTAGGGTTTATTTGAGGTTTGTATGAAAGGAAGAAAGTTCTTGCGTTCCGGAAGCGCTAATATTCTTTCCTGAAAGCCGTGTCAGTAACGATTCTTCCGTGTACGTTAGGCAAATGGAGAAGATGTGTCGAGCATATAGTTGACAGGGTGTCAATGATGAGGAATTAGGCCAGGCTCCCAGGGTGTTTGAAAATTGGTGAAATTGCGACTTTCAAATAAAAGCATTAATGGGTCAATGATGATGTCTAGAGAGCTTTAAAGACTAGGCAAGCGGAAGTGGAACTCTCAACACGTAGGGATGGATTCGGTTTAATATGACAGATATATTGCTCTGTGGAAACTTCTTTGAGCAATTTCTTGAAGCTGTTTCCGAAAGAAATGACCGGTTCAGTACATTATCATCATCGCACTTCTTTCTACTTTCAACTTTATTTTTCAGGAGCGCTTATTTTATAGAGGGTAATGAGAATAAGAATAAGAATGAATATAGTGAGGAATGAGAATGGATATAATCATTATAATTATAGTGGTTAGTTAAGATAAAGTAATGATTACCATTACCATTGATAGTGGTTGGTTTTTTAAAAAAGTTAAGAAATAAAAATTTGTTAAAATTTTGTTTTATAGCAAATTTTAAGTATATTTTAAGCAATTATTTTTAATTTATACACCCTAATTATAATGACAAAATATTTAAAATCAAGTATATTGCAATTTTTCCTTTTCGATAGCTCTTGAAAAAAAAATATTCTAGTATTTTCTTGCATCAACATATCATTAGTTACATAATATCCTCAAAATATAGATTAATCGTCCAAAATATTGT